>OV743716.1:137663684-138214702 GCA_928272305.1 Volucella inflata
ATTAAGATTTATGCACATACATATGTACATAAACATTTCCTTTCAAAATGTTAGTGATGGTATTGTGAGCTGGACTTATTTGAAAGCTGCTTTAACCCTTCCGGATAAATCAAGTTGATAGCGATAATAGCTTTCAGTTATGCAAATAAATAGCGATCATGACCGTGGTGTGGAATTAATGTAAAATATTGTGTGAGAAAAACGCACTTTTTGGATAAATACAAATGTTGGCAACAACAGTCATAGACAATCTTTGGTTTGCGAAACAAATTGCTTACCTTATTCACTAAAAATAATTCACCATTGGTCGTGGTTTGGGTTCGGGTTGGAACCGAAAACTTTGCTTGCTTAAACGCTGATGTTATTCAAATTTAATAGCCTGGATATCGTAATCCACCCATCTAGGGCCGTGTAGCTGAATAGCGCATAAATAAAACCAAATGCAAGTATGTTCAGAAGAATCATTCCCTGCAAATAAATGGGAATATTTTCAACTGCTCCCATGAAAACCGTCCACATGGTTTGGACTGAAATATGCAACCTCGATGCGTTGAGTGCGAAAAAATGACAAATCTGAAGTGCTCTGGATGAAAAAAGGAGTGTCTAACAAAAGTCAGCTCTCATGTGTCTTATACTAAAGTAAGGGACGCCGCCAACTATCGATGTTTATCGTTAGTTCCAGTGTAGAGGATAGTTGCAGAAAGCAGTTCGTCAGCTAAGGGTCAGTGGGTATGCTGCCGACCAGATAAGTAAAAAGCACAAAATGAAGCACAGCAAATACAAAATTGTGAAAAATATCTCAGTAGATGGAAGAAAAGTCCTGCGATTTTCAATATTTTACAGCAGCGTGTAGGTTTCAGGTGCTAAAAGCATGTATCTAATACATATATCCTTCTTCGTCGTGGTAGGTGGTTGCACATGCTCTCTGTCTATGCACCTAAAACCCGATACGCATATCCTGTTCCTAAGGCTGAAATCGAGTAAGGATTATTTTGTAATCGGTAGAGATTTTAAAGCCTAACAAACAGATTGGAGAATGTATACCCCAAACACCAGAGGGAATCTACTGCTTAATTGGTGGGATCAGCAAAGTAATATGAAAGAACGCAAACTTTAAGAGACACGGCCGGCGTCGTTCATACACGGCCCCATTTACATGCTGTTCCACACTCGGATAAAACTGATACTCAAGCACCCACAAAGTATATTGCGTATATGCACATTTGTGCTGGAGTGGTTAACATCAACATAACAGTTTCTATCGAAATTTTAACCAAAATATTTAGGACGCAATTTTCCCCAACATTGACAAGAGGATTGTCCTCAAACTAGTTCCAACCAACATCTTGTTGACCAGAAAGGATGGCAGGTACCTTAAACAAATCGGAGACCATTAGACATAAACAAAAAAAAACCACTGTGGCGCTGGCAGCCCGGTATGAGCCATGGCCTAACTTCTCATTTGCGTTCCTCACATTCTTATTTTTGTCACATCTGAACGGGGCCTACGGCTTATCGCCGATTCCGAACGGCACACCTTAGAAGCTTTTTCATAGGCAATTTTAGCGTCGGGAGTTTGCCATTGCCCGCCGAAAGGGTGATGACGAATCGAACAATTATTGGTGATGCCGGGGATCGAATCACGACCCTCTGCGCGATAGTCCAGTGAGCTAACCATCGCGCCATCGCCATCGCCGATCATAAGACATATTACAAGCAATAAGATAGCTTGGTATCAATGGACTGGCGACGAACAGACATTCCGCAGCCCACAAAAGAATGCTTAACAAAACTCGGAGGTTGTTATCCAGGTGAATCAGAAGTCCCTAAATACTACAATAAAACGAAAATTCTATAAGATTCGTTTTGATCGAAAGTCCACAGGAGAAGAAAGAGTTCGTAGAAGCGACATTCCAGGAAATGTTAAAGGCAAATAATACTTTTGCCCAAACGACGTCCTGATGTATCGAGTTCTTTTGCACATGTTCGGCGATTGGAGATTTGAAAACTTTAGTTTCGCTAACGATTTGTCAATCGTCGCATGAAGGGTCAATTCTCGTTTATTTCTAAGAAAGAGCTCCATGTGATTTTCGAGTAAAAACTCAGTGGGACCGATAAAATACCAAACATCGTACTTCGACATCTTCTACTGAAATTGGAGGCCATATACACTTCCGCGTTAAATAATGCCTTAAATTCCCAGCAATTATAAAGACATGTCCAATCCGAAGGATCTGTGATCAATAAGCCTCCATCCTTCTTCTTCTTCTTCTTATCCTTTTATTAACCCTTTCCTCGTTATACGAACTTATGCGTAACGAGTTTCCCATTTTTACTGCATCGCTGCTGCTCCGCTTATGGGGTTGGCTAATGTCGCAGACCGCAGAACGCGTCTACATAATGCTCGGTCCTGGATCGCTTCAGTGGTAAGCCCCAGGCGTTGTTGGGCATTTGCCATCTGAGAAATCCAGGAATTCTTTTTCCGACCTCGTTTTCTTACAGTTGTAGTGACCGTAGTTGATAGTGCCTTTTTAACCGGATTTTCCGCAGATCTTCTTTGAACGTGGCAATACCAGCTTATTCTATTCGCCTTAAACTGTTCGGTTACCGAATTCTTTATATGTAGACTTCCTCTTATACGCGTAGATCTAATGCAATCGCGTTTAGTGACTCAACGAGACATCCTTAACATTTTCATTTCCGCTGCCGCCGTTTTATTTTTAAACGCTTCGTACATTGTCCAGCACTGTGAACCGTATATAAGAGCTGGTCGAACAACCGTAGTGTAGAGTTTCCCCTTCAATTTCAGTGGAAATTTTCGGTCGCAAAAGATTCCCGAATTTTTCCGCCATTTCATCCATCCCACACTCACTCTGTGGTTTACGTCGTCGTCACATTTCGCGTTCATGCCAACGATTGATCCTAAGTACTTAAAGATAGTGTTTTTTGGAAGAACTATTCCGTCTAACATTATATCCGGAACAGGTCACAACGGATGCGCAAATCGGCACGTCAAATGCTCCATCTTTGAACGACTTATTTAAAACCCGTTTCTCTCTAGCGCATTTCTCCATGAATCTAAGGCGTTCTGTAAATCTTCGACGTTATCGCTAAGTATAACTGCGTCGTCAGCGAAGAGAATTAGCATTAAAAGATAGTCGAATACTACCTTGATGTACTCCGACATTAACTGGAAATTCTCTCGTTGGTCCAGCAGAGCTTTTAACCGCAGTTTTCACGTTTCCGTACATGTCTTGTATTATTCTAGTATACATACGTTTCCGGTACGTTTTGAGACCTCAGCGTGGCCCATATGAGATCCCTAGGCACTCGATCGAATTCTTGCTCGAGGTCGATAAATACCATGTGTAAATCCTTAGACGAATCTCGGTGCTTTTCCATTATTATTCTTAGGCTTTGGATAGCGTCCATCGTCGATCTTCCTTCAACAAATCCACACTGGCTATTATCGAGCTTTATTATTTGCCGAAGACGTTCGTTTAAGACTCTTTCGACGATTTTCGTTGTGTGTGACATAAACTTGATTGAACGGTAGTTGTTGCATTCTCGAGTGTCGCCTTTTCCTTTGTATAATGGAACCAAGAAGCTACTTCTCCATTGATTCGGCATAGGTTGTCCACATTTTAATTTATTTAAAAGTTTCGATAGCCAAACGCTGCCGATCCCCTCCATCTTCGACCAAAACTCTGATGGAATGCTACTGGTCCCGCCGCTTTCCCCCGCTTCATTTTTCCGATTGCTATACTTATTTCTTCAATTGAAAAGTCCGAAACTTCCTCCTCGAATAGAACAGCTGTCGGCACGATATCACGTGGAAACTGTTTGTTAAGCAACTCCTTGCAGTATTCAAGCCACCAGTCACAAATTTCCTTTTCATTTGTTAGTAAGCGACCGTCTGCGTTTTTGATGTATTTGGGCGAGGTTATTTCCATCGAATTTTTTGGCCTCTGTGCAGCGAGCTTAAAAATATTTGGCATTTTAGTATTCTACGACGGTTGAACTTCTTGTATAGCTTGTCTTTTATCCGCCGATCGTGAGGGTATTTGTTCCAACTCCTGGTACAGGTTTTCCGCTTCTGCCGCTCGAGTTCGAGCCAGGACTTTCTTTGCGATCTTTTTAAGACGCTCGTATTCAAGAGCCAGTCGAGCTTTTTCGATATCGTCGCTCCGATCGCATTTTGTCCACGCTTGGAATGCAGTCTTCTTGTCGGCCACAGCTCGTTTGGTTTCGTCATTCCACCACCATTTTTCTTTGCCGACGTAATGGTATTTCGATATAGTCCCCAGATGGGACTTTGCGAGTGTTATGCATTCCTCGTGCATGCTGTTCCACATTTCTTGCGGGCTAAGTGAGTCTGCTATACCATTTATATTTTGAAGTACTTCCTTAGCCAGTGCGATAAATCTTGCTCCTCGTTCCTTCGATAGATTATACCACCGGATTTTTGGCTTTCCAAACGATGCCCGTGTTTTCGGTGGTTCCGCTGTGAAAAATTCTGTAATGAGCAGACGGTGTTGGCTAACACGGTTTCTCTTCGACATTTTGCAGAGGTGATAATCTATTTGCGTTTCGTGGCCTCCGCTGCTATAGGTGGTAAGATGTCGTTGATGTTTAATAAACATTGTATTTAAGATGGTTAAGCCGTTAGCCCTGCACGCTACAAGGATGTCTTCGCCAGCTGAATTTCTGGTTCCAAAGCCTTTATCGCCATGGCAGTCCTCATAATCAACATTTGTTTTTCCGACGTGGCCGTTTAATCTCTGCCTACGAAGAGCATCTCATCGATAGGTATATTTCTAAGCAAATTACCGAACTCTGACCAAAATGTATCTTTTTCCGATTGGTCGCATCCATTTTGTGGGGCGTACGCGCTAACAATGTTTCACGTTTCATTGTGTATGACGAGGTTTACACTTATTAAGCGGGCGCTTATTTTCAAAATACCAACAATCCGGTGCAACAACGATACCAACACCGTTTCATCCATTGACCGTTCCATGGTGGAACATCTTAAATGCCTTAGTTTTTAAATCAAGAAAACGCTCTTTATTTCCTCTATTACACCACTTCGTTTCCTGTACGCACAGGATTTGTAGAGTTCTGCGACGCATAATCGCTTCCAGTTCTAAACTTTTTGAGGTCATCGATTCGACGTTCCAACTTGCAAACCGAAGTTTAGGAAAATATTTTGGAAACTTCATTTTTCCCGCCCCCTGAATCCGTCGGGCTCTGACACAAGCACTTCTGCTTGCTCTGGGATCACCCGAGTGCGTTGCAATCGTGGTGCCCAGCGGGGTAGTGCTATTAATTGCGATCATTTCCATGAAGTGTATCTAAAGTGGTTTGACACTTGTATGCTCATTTCGAATTGATTGACTGTTCTTTTACCCCACCGGTAGTCTCCAGACGTGGGAATCCACTGATTGCATACAAACTTGTGGGAAAGTTTTAAGGTGTTAAAGTGTCACAGGCTCATTTTTGGTGTCATAGTTGGCTGTATATGATTGGTGTCCCATTTAGTCGCCTCTTACGACAAGCTGGGACGCACAGCGGCCTCCATCCGAATATAAGCAAGTATTCAAAAAGTTGATCAGTACAATCCAAACTATGTTGGTCGAGGATAAAAATATATAACAGCTACAATCCGGTTCTGTCTTATTTAGATGGACCACAATATCTTACATGCTAAGTCTAAACTGGTATCAGATATCCAGTGCAACAAAAGCAAGAAAAAAAATCACGGGTAACTGCTTAATTTACTTCGTAAAGCTGTCCATAGGATGGTATAGTCAGAGGGACTATTTTCTGATCAAGCTGACATACATAAACCACTACTGTACATTGTTTCCAAATACGCCCATCAGTTCCTCATGAAAGAATACAATGTGACTTCTGGTGGATTATTTTAAATCGTCGCGACTGTACCGTGACTTTTATAGGGTTTATCGTTCCGGATCTTCTACAGATATCAAAATTAACATTTTCGAGTGTGGAGCTACACGAATAGAACCTTGCTTGTCAAAGGAGGCATCTTTTGATAAATTAAATATATTTTTTTTTTTTTTTCATTTTAAATGCATTTTTATTAATTTAAATTCAGGAACTCTTACAAGCTATACAAAAAAACGCTTAAAAATTAGCTTAAATAACTTAGAAAACTATCTTATTCTAACTTACTGGCCCCATGCGGACACTCTAAGTTAAACATAATTCTTAATCTACATGTCTTTCGACGTTCCGTACAGTACTTTTTTTCGTTACATTAATTTAAGCCTACAACTAAGAAAATAATTTTATTAAATAAAAACTTAGTAAATGGACATTTTTTTTTTTGTTGTACTTAGTATAAAACTTAAAGACTACTTAAAATAAATCCTAAGCCTACTTAACCTACTTAAGCTAACTTATTGTTAAAGTATTATTTCTTTTTTTGGTGTGGCTTGGATTACCACTTTTTTTTAGAAAAGGTTACCCATCTCTGTTTTTTTTTTTTTTTTTTTTTTTTTTAGTTTTTATAATTTTTAATTTTTATTTTTTTTTTTATTTTTTATTTTTTTATTTTTTATTTTTTTTATTTATAATTTTTACTCTTAAAACTACCTTAACCCTACCTACACCTATGTAAGCCGGCCACGGCTAAAAAAGATTAGGCTGACCAACTCTGCTCCCTAATGGAGCTACCCTGCACTGGAGGAGTTCGATGATGGAGCTTCCCCTTCTTCTGCAAGCCACCAAAATTGTTGGTGCTGCCGAGCAACATCCCTCATGTCGCGACTCCCTACCGCCCTACTAAACCGGAGACGCTCCGCACTGCCGTGTGCGACGTCTCTGTCGTAGTTGAGTCGCCTGTCCGCAGCTGTTCGAGCGACGTGGAAGATTAACGGCACGGCTAATCTATCCTGGATCAGACCTTGTTTATCGAGGTAGAGGAACGCTTCTGGAGGAATAAAGCCGTCAAAGCGAACTCTCTCGTGATACATATAATTGGGGTAGTAAGCCCCAGAGATCAGGTTATTCGACGAGGTCATTGCTCTTGCAATGTGCCTTCGAATCAACTTAATAACAAAATTGTCCACTCGTATTAGGTTCGCCCTATTGTACAAGACCTCATTAGGATAGAATTTTATGTACTCAGACTCTGGTGTTCTGTACAAGCGAAGACAAGCCCTAAGGCAAGCCCTCTCAAACACCCGAATCTTTTCCAAAAGACTTGCTCTCACGTTGAACCACACGGGACAACCAAATGTAAGCATAGGCCGAATAAGGGCCATGTAGCAGATCACCTTTACCCTCGCATCGAGTTGTCTGCTATAAAACAGTCTCTTTGTAAGGGCAAAAGCACCTCTGGCTCTGGCCAGAGCAACATCTATATGTTTGTTAAAATACAGATATTGATCTAGCCAGATCCCAAGGTATCTGACTACATTTCGACAAACAAGTGGCTGCCCGTGTTGTCCCACGATCTGAAACTTTCGCCAATTCTTTCTGGTATCCGCAGAGGCCCCAGACAAAGGCGTCCTAAACAGAATGGTTTCCGACTTCTGAAAGTTGATCTTCAACTTCCAGTCGTCGCAGTATTGTTTAATTTTATCGAAGTCACGTTGCAAAAGAATGTTTATAACCTCAATCTTTGGACCTGATCTGTATGCGATTAAGTCGTCTGCGTACGCTATGGCATGGTGAAGTGAACCTATCAGATCGCTTGTGTAAATGTTGAAAAGGATTGGCGAGTTGACCGCACCTTGTTGCAAACCGTTTTTAATGTTGAATGTACCAGTAGAAGTCACATCGCCATTTTTCACGATGAACTGTCTATCTGTGAGCATATTGAAAAGAATATACAGCAGTGGTTTACTAATGCCCAGTCTGTCCAACTTGTAGAAGAGTCCCTCTAACCATACGGTATCGAAAGCCTTCTCCAAGTCAATCAGGCAGGCACCAGTGCACTGTTTCTTGGCTTTGTTCCATTGGACATCAGAAACCAGTTTAGACGCGGCATGAATAACATCATGCCCCGCCTTGAAACCGAATTGATTATCCGGAACTATATTTCTGTCCTCAACCCACTTAGTCAGGACTCTATTGATGACTTTTTCGAAAACCTTACTGATGTTTGGAAGGAGACTGATCGACCGGAGATTCGCCGGATTGGAGGTGTCTTTATCCCTTTTGGGGATAGGATGTACCACCGCAGTTTTCCAATGCGCTGGATAATGTGCATTATTCATTGCATTGTTAAACAGGGTGGTATAAATGTCCACCGCTTCTAGTGGGAGATGTCGAAGCACAATGTTCGGTATTCCATCGGTTCCCACTGATTTCTTACTTCTTATTGTGTCGAAGATCGTTTGAAGCTCTTCCTTCGAAATGAACGGGGGTTGCTCCCTTTCATTGGCGATGACATTATTTGCCATATTATCGTCACTGAACTGGGTGAAACCCGAGTTCTCGATTCGCCAGTTCACTATTTCATTTCGAAGGTAGAAATTGTGCACAAGGACTCGATTTTCCAGGTCGTGGTTGGGACCAATGATTTCATTTGTCTTGTACACATCCTGGAAAGTCGCTCCTATAGCCTCGACCTTCTCCTGCGGATCTTCGATCACAAAGAAGTTGTCATCATCAACAGCTTCATTTGGATCTATGCCTGCTGTTGAGAGTATGCGTTCGTTGTCAGTCGTTCGGGCGATTTTTAGACATGAAAGGTCGTTTTGATCTTTCCTCCGAAATATTTTATTTATTTGCGGGAACATATTCGGGTTGCTGGTGTTTACAGCCTGAATTTTGTTGTTCCAATACAAACTTACAGAAGCCCTGTAATTTTCTTTTATTAATGTTTGGAGGTTTTTGATCGACGACTTTAATGTCAAAATCTCCGGGTTGTGTCTGTCAGTAAACTGTCTGTACAAGGTCTTCAGTCTTGAAAGTAGTCTACTTTTATGTCGGTGCAGTGCGTCTATAGTTGAATTGCGGAACAAGTCTTCGTTGTCAGTGTATTGATACCGAGGTATCGTTATGTCCATTGTTCGTTTAATTGTCTCGTCCATTAGTTTTAGATACCTGTCAATCTCCTCGTTTGACAGATTTCTGTTGGACGGTGGATAGAGCGAATTCGAGGAGAGTGCTCTAGTCAGTGTCCTGGAGAAGTGTGTCCAACGCACTCTACTATAGTTGTAGGAATGCCTTTGAACATACTCATCCAATTCCGCATTTTCGTTCGGAACGGTTATTTCGGTACTAAGACCGCAATGGTCACTGTCATACACAAAAGTGCGAAGACAGTTTACAGTTTGTTGGTTCGTACCTGTCAGTAGTATTCGTGTGTCAAACAGCAGGAGATCCAAATAGGAGCCGTGCCTAGGAAACGAAGGACTATCCGTCGCCTTAAGGCCGAGTCGGTACATAACACTGTGCTGACCCCACCAATTGAATAGCAGGTTCCCTCTAGTGTTTGGTGTATTATTTCCCCAATCGTTATGTTTGGCGTTGAAATCTCCGCCGATAATAAAATAGTTTTCCTCCAATTCCAGTCTCAGAAATCGAAAAAGTGTCTCGAGCTCTGAGATGAATAGGGTGGATTGAGTAGCCTTAGATGCATAAACTGACACCATGTATAACCGCTTTCCACTACGGAGAGGGATATACATAATGCATGCTTCTAGCACCTGAAACCTACGTACTACACGACTGTATATTCTTTTAAAACGTATACCTTTTCTTACGAAGATTGCAACGCCTCCTCCTTGTATGGAGTTGGGTCGATTTCTTCGCATGATTTTGTACCTTCTGTGCCTCATTTTGTGTCTTTTGGTTAGCTTAGTTTCGCTTACCAAAAGCACATCAGGGGCTTGGTCTTTAAGCAACTTAAACAGTGTGGCTTTTCGCTCAATCCTAATCAGTGAATTAACATTCACTGCAAGGACCTTCAGGGTTTGCTCCGCCATGTACGTACCCATTACGACTGAAGGTGCGTTAGGCTCGGCAGCAGCGCGTATATTTGATCTACCCGCGTAGCTTGCTCGGTAATTTGACGTTGCAGCTTAGCCATTTGCCCCTGGATAGAGAGCAAGATGGCTAGCATGTCATTTGCCGGTTCCGGTGCTCTAGGCGCTGGGGCCTGAGAAGCAACCTTCGCTTGCTGTGCCGTATTTCCCCTACCTGCCGCCATTTGGGCGTAGGTAACCTGGGGAGTAACGGCTGGTGTTTGGGGTAGAACAGGTGGACGCTTAACTTCCACCTTTTGCTGTCGAGCCAGATTTACTCTTTTTATGTATTGGAACTTAGGACAACCCCGATAGTTTGCGGTGTGTCCCGTGTTCTTACATAAAACACAAGAGAGTTGGCTTTTTTCTGACGCTCCATCCCTACCTAGAGCACATTCTTCAGACTTGTGGTTCTTACCGCACTTAACGCATCGAGGCTGCATTTCGCAGTTCGACGCGGCGTGCCCGAACCTTTGGCAACGAACGCATTGCAAAATGTTTTCGTGCCTTTTTACTTTTTCCCAGTGAACCACCTGGTAGTCTAGGACATTGATACTCCTTAGACTATCCAGACGGCTTTCGGGACTGAGCTGCACTAGGAAGAACGGTAGCTTCCGTTTCTCCCTTTTGGCTCTGGCTGTTACAAATGGCTTAACCCCCACGAATTTGAGACCGTCGCACTCTTTCTCTTTGAGCAGTGCGAGGAGCTCCTCCGGACTAGTAGACGGTTCTAACCCCCTCAGCAGCATAGTTTGCAGCTTTTCCCCCTTCGGGGTGAAGGAGAAGAACTCCGTCGTCGAATCCTTTAACAGGTTTTTAATTTTATGATAGCGCTCCACTGTATTACAGTGGATCGCATGTCTATCTACACTTAGTCTCTTAACAAAAAAGTTTGAGCCAATGGCCGACTTACATAACTCGATCGTGTCTTTGAGTTCCATCTTGAACGTATTTATGGGTGGAACCCTTTGTTTCTGCTGCTTCTGCGGTTTTTGTTGCTGTTGTTGTTGTTTCTGCTGTTGCTGTTGTCGTTTCTCTTGCTGCTGTTGTTGTTGTTTCTGCTGCTGCTGATGTTGTTGTTGGTTTTTATTTTTTTGTATGTATTTTTTTGGAACTGTCGTAGGCTGCTGCTTTTTATTTTGGCTTTGTTGTTGCTCCCGTGGCCTTGTCTGTTCGACATCTTGCTGCTGCTGTGGGGCAGGCTGGCTTTCTCTCTCCCTTCTTGCCATTTGTTTTTCTTTAATGGCAAGAACTCTTCGCTGCAGCTCTTTAATGCTGTTGTTGAGAGCATTGACTTCATCCTCTTCGTCTTCTGACTCCGAGGCTGCGAGCGATGCGAACGTATTGTCACCTCCCATATAGTGACCTTCTCCGCCGTCTGACACATATGGAAAGTCGTCATTGTCTGCAACTTCCCTTTTTTGATTTTGTTTTGCTGCCCTTGCCGATGTTGTTGGCACCTCTTCCCTCACTCTACCGGGCAGCTTTTCGGTAGACGTTGAAAGGGAAGGGCGCTTCACAAGGTTAGGAGTTGGTTTTACTGTCCTCCTCCGTTTGGTCATTGCCACTGGATGGGCCGATATTACGGCTTGATCATCAGATGACATTACGTCATCTGCCGGTCCCGCTATTGGAATAGCGGACCGCTCCTTTTTGCTCATCGTTCGATAGCACTTTCGTATTCTTTCGACTGTTTTCTATTTTAATTTACAAAAAAACAAAAAAAAATAATTTTATCACTTTTCGGGAATCGAACCCACGACCCCTGATTTACTTGTCCGACGGCACTACCACTTGGGCTACCGAAACACTTATCAAAATCGACTCTAAATGTCTATGTAAAAATTACTATTTTTTTTTTAATTACTTTAACGAGTAGCCGAAACACGTTGATTCCTCACGGAGGTCTATGAACGACTGATAAATTAAATATATGTAAGTATGTTCATATTTCCTGTCAATAAGCTCAACAGTTTTAGCCACCGAAATTATACTCGTCACACAATAGGTACTCGAAAACACCGACTCCATAAAATGACGCTCTCAATGCCTTTGCAGATTCCACGGATTTATTGATAAAGAAAATTAATCATAGAACAACTACGACAAAAAAACCAGTAATCTCCAAAAATCAAATTGAAGCACACTTGTCTCCTTCTTTGTACCGCGTACAATCACATTTTTATGCTTCATAATTCTCCCGTGTACCTGCATTGCAACTGCATTGCTTTTGGAGTTAGCTTATTTCGAGGACCTTAAAACCATTACGCAGCTCACCCTATGGCTGATGATTTACATTTGAGTGATTCATATCTTTCTTTTAAATCCCGTCTGGAACTTGACCCTCTATTGCTTTGTTGGGCATTTTTTTGATTACCATCGTTTAACTCAGCAAAAGCGGTTGGTTTGCTCAACCTGAAGTTTCTGTGGAGAGTTCCACGCTTGCCTCCTTTTATAAGATGACGCTTTTTTATAGTTTCTTGCATTTGTAACATTTTTAATTCCGTCGCTGTCATCTTTACTTTATATTTCTCGGAGATCGTGCAACATTGTGAAACGTACGGTAAACCTGCTCGAACGACATGTAGAGTGAAACTATGTAAGCAACGTTTCTTCCGTTGTCGGCTTGGAAGAAAAAGTGCTAATAATTCCGCAACTCCAAAAACTACACCAAATAGTCCCACGATCAGGTCAGGATGCATTGAATTTTCTATAACGAAACGTCGTCATGATGAGAGGTCATTCAGATTTCGCTATCAATGGCCGGGCTATCGAAGTCCCTGGCTACCTCAAAGTTACTACTGTCTTGTGATATCTTGTCCGATTCGTCGATGTTGCGTTGACAAAGGTCTGCCAATGACGTCAATGCCATACGAATTTGCGAGTAGGTAGACGAGTGAGGCAGATATACCAAAGCCAGATAGATTCTGTGATATGGCGCCTCAAAATCAATAAAATAGTGGTGCATATGTGTGAATATTCGGTTGATTGTGGACTTTCCTATCCAAAGCTGCACTAATAGGAGCTATAGATAAAATCATTTTGCAATGCACGCTTATGATTCTAGAATTGATACTTGTATATTGGTTTCCTTTCTTGTGGATCATGTAAACGGTGCTATAGTTAAATTCCTCCGCCACTGTTTCTGCCGAGCAAAGCTCGGAAATGAGTTGATGCATGTCATTTACAAGGATAAGCTTTCTATATTTACTAAAACCTGTATACCTCCTTTTTTATTGCGCATTTCTCCTTCTCTTTCTTAATCCTTCAGAGGAGCCGATAGAAAGAGAAGAATCTTGACTTTGGGTCGTAGAGCTCACGTAGCAGCAATAGTTAATCACTGCAGTGCCACCTTGAACGCGAGTTGTTTCCCCTTCTCGTATCGTTGTTATATACACCCCTTTGTGAGCACTTGTTTCTGATCGCCTCTCATTATTTGATTGAATATCGCGAGCCATTTAAACAAAGGACTTGATTGTCCCTCACATTTATTTCTTACACTTGTGTAATCCAGTCAGACTTTGTGGCCCCATAGACATTGGAACTAACATAATCTCGCGATCAGAAAGACTTCGGCTTAAAATGTATGTGCCGGCCCCTGAATTAGTTTATGTAATTTGAAACGATCATTTGAAGTCACATTCTGTCCCCATCTATCTATAGTCCTTCAGCCGTGTATCAGTTAACTGACTCAGTTCGGATTTCGATCAAATATTTACTCATAACTTAAAACAAATTCCCATTTGGCTTACCAGCTTTTTGGATAGGCAATATGAATCAAAAAATCCTCAAATATTGTTAATTGCTTTAGAAGGAAGGATTAAGCAAAACTCATAAAAAAACAGATTTCTACTACCTGACCTTAAGGTAAAAGAATACAAACATTTATTTTAACCCTACACATATAAAAATGCAGCACAATCCCTGAGTGACTTTATTCTGAGACGTTCTGCTCCTTAACACTACCATCCTTCATTCCAAAGTACACTTTTTTCGCCATATTCACAAATAAACCCGTCTCCACGACTCCGGGAATCTGAAGAAGCTCCCTATTAACTAAATCCCAGGAGTACTTCTTTTCATTGTCAAATATCCAGTCCAGCACAAAGTTGCCATTATCGGTGATGCAAGGTCCGGCCTTTGCTACAGCCATTCGCAACTTCAACTCTCCGCCGTATGCTCTTTCTATTCTTTCTTTAATGGGGACATATGCCATAGGCACAACTTCAATTGGAATTCCCTTCTTATATTGTTCTCCCAACTTGTTCGAGTTTTTCGTGTAATCAGCAATAATAACTAGATTTCGAGCACATGAAGCCACAATCTTCTCTTGTAGCATACAACCTCCACCTCCTTTGATTAATATCATGTCGGCATCGACTTCATCAGCTCCATCAATGGCACAATCCAAATTTGGGTTGCGATCCAAATCGCCCAATATCAATCCATTTTCCACTATCAATTGTCGAGCTTGGAAACTTGTGGGGATGCAAACTACGTTAAGATTTTCTTGTTTCACGCGTTGTGCCAATCGCTCCACGGCAAAGACCACTGTGCTACCACTACCAATCCCAACAGCAGTATTTGGTTTCACCCATTGATCAACAGCCTTGAATGCCGCAATTTTCTTCGCCTCGTTGAGTGACATGTTTGTTGAATGAGATTTGGTGACAGCACTGGCAAGGCGAAGTATTTTCTGAAAGCACACAAATTTGAAAAAATTCTAATGAACGTATTTATTCAGAAAATATTTTGTATCATTTAAAAAATGGAAAACGTTACTTACAGCTCGAACCCGTGAGTACATGGAAGCCGAAGTCAGTCTAAACAAATACACTGAGGTGAATTTCATCAGCCCATGAGTGACGTTTCCTTGCACGTGCGCAAAGTGACATTTGGAAGATGACTTGTCACGTATGAAATGTCAACCGATTTTCCTGACGTAGCGTTATTGAAAGACGTTACGTTGCTCATTTTTATACCTTGCTTGTTCTGAAGGGATTTCGTGCAGACTTAAAGAAAGTTAATGAGGAAAGAAAGACAGATACCGATATTTATTGGCTTTGAACATTTGCAAATCTTAATGACTTGGAAATAAAGAGCTCAGCAAAGGACCGAAAGTGGGTCTGAGACTAAATTCATTAGCATTTATAGCGAGGCGGGTGTTACGGTTGAGATATCTAGACATATCGCAGTGTTTTGGTGACTTCGAATATGTAATCGTTTAAATGTAGGTTTCCATTAGTACACACACCGAGAATAATAAGTTCTTCGGTTTTGTTGATGCAAGTGCCACTCATTGGTATTAGAAGAGATCATTAACGAACATGAAAAGGGAATCGGATACAGGATGGAGCCCAGGTGCACGCCAGAATTTATTTTGCGGATTTCAGACTTGAAACTACTAAAATAACTTGAATTGAACGTCCCGGTCCTAATACACTGAAGAAGAGATTCGTCTATCCCAAGTGCCCATTTTCGACAAAAGACCTTGATGTCATACTTTGTCAAATGATTTTGAAATATATGTATCTGGACAAATGTTGTTTTCCATCTCATCATAAAGAATCCTTCAGAGTAGGATTGATGAAAACCCCTACGCAGTTATTCTGTCATCGTCAATAACAAACCTCAACAATGTAATCCGAAAGCAATAGCAATAGCAATAGCCAAAATCAGATCCAAAAAAATGATAAAAATTGGTAACTTAACCGGCGAGGTTTCCTAAATCTAAAGAAAATAATCTAGTGCGAGGTTGAATCAGCTCATCTGTAAAATATAGTCAAAGATGCGCATGTTCGATGAGAGTTCCTGTGTTCAATAGGAAAAAAAAAATCCCTAGAACTGGACTCTATAGGATTTATAGAATGAGCTAACATCACCGAATATTTTAATATCAAAAAAGGTATTACACGGAGCGATATGACACTGGTTTATTGTGCTGAACTCAAAAACCAATGTCATGGATGGAAACTTTGCACCATTTCTTGCGGATACAGATGACATTGTTATAATTGACATAAACCAACGGGATATCAGCGGAATATTTGCACGTACTGAGGCAGAATGTGGCTAGCTGTTATTAATATTATGTCAAATATATTTTCTCATCAAAAACGGAAAAGCAATAAAACAATGGAGTTCAAGGATTGCATTTACTTGGTCCAGCACCCTTAAGCAATTATATCATTCCGATCGATTAACACCATATTTATTGCCAACCGCTGTTTAATGAGCCAAGAAGGCAATTGAGTAACAATGTTTGATATCGGACGCCATAAAAGAATCTCACCATCCGTGCTCTGTTGTACAGTACAGATAATGATGGTAGTTTAAACGAACGCTTCTCTATATAATCTACCATGCAGTGACAGACCATGACTTAAATTAATAGCTCATGTTGAACGCATGAACATCAGTTGAATAAACAATCATGCGGTAGCAATAGCGTAAGAAAGGAAATTCTCAGCCGAGTCCAACTAAGAAAACACACCCGAACGCGACTGCTGTGCCGCCAACACCTGTACCAATTTTACAAGAAATCGAACATTGAAGAAATTGAACATTGTAAAACTGGTAAACTCCAGTATCATGTACTTAAGCAGCATTTCATACTCGAAGGGGATATCGAGATATGATGTAGCTGTCAATCAAATCAAAAGTTTCTGGTTCGCCATCCACCACGACGTACCCTTTCCTTAGCATCATGTGGATCGAGGTTTTCTTTAAATTTGGGCGTTTAAGTTCATTTAAGTCTATTGCGCGGTAATGACTAGCATTGTCATTGATCAGGGTATCTCAACTTCAAATAAGAGTATCAAATCAAGTAACTGGCTTACGGTGCCTCTATAAAGGATTGAGTCTTGGAATCTGTACAACTCTATGAAATCGACATTGACATATATTGACTTTAAAACAGAGCCTCTTTGTGTTATGCTCGGAACTTAAAGCTCACAAGCAGTTCCTATTACCAAAGCTGTTGGTCGACCCACTATTTAACGATTTCAACAATTCTGGTGTTTCTGGGAAGACATATGCAGATTATGTAGTTGTATCACAGTCAGATCTAAAGCACCTAATTGCTCTGTAACGCCTTTCGCCGGAAAAGGTTTGGTAGTTTACGAGTACTAGCCTCAACGCCTTAGGTCTTAGTTTTTTTTAAATTTTCATGATGTGTAATTGCGATGAACTTCCCCAAGCAAGAATACCATGCCTTATTATTGATTCGATCAGAGCATGATAGATTTGCTTCATACTCGTAATTTGTGATGTTGCATTATGTTGCAGATGTTAACAATAAGTTAACCAAAGCTACTAACGCTTTGTGGGCCTGCCATGGCATGTATGGCAGCACATGGGGGATCTCTCCAAAGATCAGTCATTGGATGTACGAGTATACAATGGTGGTCAGACTCATCATATCATAGTATGTAGTATGGTGGACTTAAATCACGCAAAAGATCGCCAAGCTCAGAAGAGTACAGTGATTTCAATGTCTGGGCATTTCCGGATCCTTTCGGACCTGCCCCAGACCTGCTATAGAAGCAAAAATAGAACTAACGCCCTTACACTTTTTGACTTTAGTGACTTTACGCAGCTGAGCAAATATGGTACAAAACAAAGAGCTAGATATTTGGGATCACCCGGAATTAAGGACCTTGCTCTCGAAATTACTAGAACATTAGAGACCGGGATTGGCAGCCAGTATATGAAAACCAAACTCAAGCCCATCAATTGCTATGGGAAAGGGTCCTAGTGTATTCCAAGCTATGTTCAAATTCAAATTAGTTTTGTACTGCTTCAAAACCCTCCAAAAACTTAGCTCAAGGAACAAGAATATGATGGGTTCTTAGGCATGAGGGCGTTAATGGTAACGAAAATTTGGACGAACTAGCCAGAATGAGCTCAAACACTCTCTTTAACTGACCTGAACCCTTTTGCTGCATCCAGAAAAATGCAGTCAATCTAGCTGTAAATAGCTGGGAGCACTCGAAGTGCATCTTATATTTGGAAGGATACTCCAGGTCTAAAACAGGGCAAACAAATCGTTCGGCACTTCAATAAAATGCCAATAGATGTTTAAATCTAAGTCGGCACGATATCAGACACCTAGAAGGGGTTCCTTACAGGACATCACGGTCTACAAATAAGACTGATCGACTCTACAGAGTACCGACTTTGTCTTAAAGAAGACGAAACAGCTGAACAAATTCTGTGTGACTGTCAGAAGGAATACCTTCTTTAGGAAACATCTTGACACAACTGAACTAAGGTATTCCCCTGCTGGTAGAGTTACTAACTTCATTCAGAAGGTAGAAAACCTACTATTCTATTACAGTTCTGAGAACTGGTACAAAAGATCTTTCAGGTCAAAGTGCCGTATCTCGCAATTGGCGGGTCAGAAGAAAAATTTGTGAAAGAGAACGCACCCTGCAAACTCTTACAAATATCTGCATGAAGTTTGTTTTTATACAGGAATTGTCAAATACTCGTATGTCAATTCAATTAAATTTTAAAAGATCTCTCTAACTCTTGAAAGTTTAAATTTTTATGAATTTCGACAATTTCATGGAAATGGGTCATGAAGAAGACTTGGACATTGACACAGAGGAGAAAAACGGGTTTCAGATTAAAGTAAATTGTTCGCGTAACACAAACCAATCTTAAAAATATTCCTTCTGCTTTGGGATTTCTTTTTCATTTTACAAATTGTTACTAAAATCTCGGGGCAACAGACATTAAGTTTGCAAACTCTCCTAGAAGGACCTCATCCCTTCTGAAAACCATACTGTTGTTTGTGGATAGGGGAATATTTATTGTATTAATAAAGCTATAAAGTCGATTTGCGATTATATTTTCCATTAATTTTTTTATTACTTGTAATATCACCTTGATCAAAAAGTTCCCGGGACTCATTCAGAAAATTAAGAATACAAGTTTATTCATCTAAATCTATATTGTCCCCTTCAAAGTGATCCCCATCGACTGCAACACACTTATGCCAGCGCTTGATCAAATCCTCGAAACATTTTTTATATTCGGTTTTCGGTATGTCCATCAGAGCTTCCTGCGATTTTTCCATTACTTCCTCTCGGGTGCTGCAACGCGTTCTCCGTAGTGGTTTTTTTTAAAACTCGATTGAACAGAAAGAAGTCACATGGAGCCAAATCAGGTGAATTCGGTGGCTGTTGGATGGTATTTGTTGCATTTTTCATCAAAAAATTACGATTAATGATGGCACTGTGCGACGGTGCGCTATCATGGTGCAAAATCCACGAGTTTTCTGCCCACAATTCTGGTCTCTTTCGGCGAATAGCTTCACGCAAACGTCTCATAACGCCCAAATAATACTCTTTGTTTACTGTCTGACTTTCTGGCAAAAATTCATGATGCACTACACCGCTGTTATCCATGAAAACAGTGAGCATTGCCTTCTTTTTTGACTGAAAACGACGTGTTTTTTGGTCTCGGATCATTTGGTGAACGCCATTCACTTGCCTGATGTCTGGATTGCGTGTCGTACTCATAAACCCACGTCTCGTCTCCAGTTATGATCCTTTTGATGAATGTGGGATCGGATTCAGCCTCGCAAATCATCTCTTTTGCGACGTCAATACTGTCTCTTTTTTGCATGAAATAGAGGTCTTTTGGCACCAACTTTGCTGCTACACGACGGAAACCCAAATCATTAACCAAATAGATCCATAGGCAATGTTCAAGTCCTCCGCTAACTCTCTGATGGTTAATTTGCGGTTATTGACCAACATTTCTTTTACTACCTCAATGTTTTCGTTGGTTTTCGATGGCGATGGTCTGCCGCCGCGTTCATCATCTTGGGTTGACTCACGACCACTTTTGAACCGCTCGTGCCACTAGTAAACGACCGTTTTCTTTAGAGAATCGTTGCCGAAACACTTTTCCAACATTTCCAACGTTCGCGCACCATTAAATCCGTTTTTTTCGCAGTATTTAGTGCAAGTTCGTTGTTGTTGTTGCTTAAATTAATTTCTAAAATTGTAAAAAAATCGCCAACACACACAGAGATACGAGGGCGGGTCAATAAGTCCGTGACTTTTGGATTAAAAAACAGATTTTTTGATAAAAAAATAATTTTATTTTTCAACGTAGTCTCCCTTGAGCTCTATAAACTTTGTCCAACGCTTCTCCAATTTGTTTATCCCTTCGAAAAAAAAATGATTTGTCGAGGTCCTCAAAATAAGCCTTTGTTTGCGAGATGACTTCATCATTGGAGTCAAATCTTTTTCCACCAAGCCATTTCTTCAGGTTTGGGAACAAGAAGTAGTCGCTCGGAGCCAAATCTGGAGAATAGGGTGGATGAGGGAGCAATTCATAGCTCAATTCATGGATTTTTGCCATGGCAACTGCACATGTGTTTGTGGTCGACTGTGAGCAAACGCGGCACCCATCTTGCGGAAAGCTTTCTCATGCCCAAGTGATCATTCAAAATTGAAACCACTGAGCCATGCGAGATCCCTACGGCTTCCACAATCTCTCGCACTTTCAATCTTCGGTCGGCCAACACCATATCGTGAATTTTTTCGATTGTTTCGGGTGTAGAGACCTCAACTGGGCGTCCAGGACGTTCGGCATCTTCAGTGCTTGTACGGCCACAACGAAATTCAGTAAACCACTTTTATACCATTGAAATCGATGGTGCAGAGTCCCCATAGTATTTATCAAGCTTAGCCTTGGTCTCGGTAATGGTTTTTTTTCGCAAGAAATAATGCTTAATAAGCACACGAAATTCACTTTTTTCCATTTTCTCCTCAAATTAGTGAGTAGTCTGATAAAAATAGCTGTCAAACACAAACTAACTGACGCAGCAAGTTTAAATTTTGACAGGAGTCAACTGACAGATGCCTGTTGACAGCAGCAGTGTTGCTGTTTCAGTAAAGAGGTCAGAAATTCAAAAAGTCACGGACTTATTCACCCGCCCTCGTACATGTACTCTTGGCTACGTAAGTTTCGCAAATGTCAAGCTATGACGCTAAGATTTAGAGGGTATATTAACAACAGATGTACCAACTTAACAAAGAAAAACAGAACTCAAATCGGAACAATGGGGGCGTCATACGGTACTCTTTGATCAAGATGGTATATTATAAATACACGTTGATAGTTACTGACATCATTTTTTTACTTCCTTTGCTCGTATAAATTGGTCTCACCACAGTCGCCTTAAGTTTTTTTTTGGAACTGTTTTTTTTATTAAGCAGAGATTAATGGATTTGCACAGAATAAGGGCAAAAGTAGCAGGTTGCCCTTTTGTATTCGTATCTCCTGCTCGAATACCATGGGCTCCTGCTGATTTGCTTTCTTTCATACATTTGATTATGCCTCAGCGATGCCGGTTTCATGTGGAGACATACAGTTGGAAATGGTTACATTCTGGTGATCTGAGGTGGTTGACTGACAATGATGTACGAGTATTATTGAGAAAAGTGTTCAGAAAACTCGTTAGGACAGCATTCGTCCTCGGTAAGGGCTTTACTGGACAGTCGGGTTTCAGAACCAGTGCCGGCAGAGTTCAGATTCTTTTCTCAGCTCAGTTAGTTAGGAGAAAAGTAGCCTGGTTACTGGAGTCATACGCACTAAGCATTTATTTAGCATACTCGTATAAGTGCACCAATACTCATATAAATGCCACATACTTTTTGACGTTTGTTTTAAGAGTGCTGACGATGTCAATGTCGGACATCCAGCCTAGATTCGTATTAGGCTGTTGGTAGTCGGTGCTGATGTGGTGAATGCTGTCTTATCCATTGAAGCATTGGCTTATTTTTCTAGGAAAGACTGAGACATTCGAGTAGATGGGTAAGACATATAATAAACTAGTTCTTTGTCTGAGTGCTCTGTTCAGAAAAAAAAATAGTATCTTTGAAAAATAAGGAAATAATGTGACTATAACCAGGATTTCCAACACATTGCCAAATGGAACCAGAAAGAGACTTTCGATTTCATTCCCTAGGTTTGAGTTGAAATATTAAATTGAATGAATCGAGCAAAAGATACCCGACCTATATACGATCAATTGCGATATAAACCTAATTGAGAAGTTAGAACCGAAGATAAGAATGTCTAAAGTTCTTCGGTTTAAGTGATCTTCGAGCCTGAAATAGATAGAAGTGCCTCCATAAAAGGGCGTGCAACGAAACGCGCAAACCAAGTGAAAGTTGCAGCACGCAACTGGATATGACTAATTGGTACCTGAATCAGTTTCTAACATTACGCGCTGAATGTAAAATATAGCCTTGGTGCTATATATACTATAGTAACAAGCACTTGATAACCTTTTAGAGCATTATCGGATAACTAGCGGCTATGAGAGTGACTAATCTCTCTCTCTTTTTGCTCTCAAGTTGCTGAATTTGCTGCATGAGCTTGATAAGATTATAATGCTTGTTTCACTATAGTTAAATTTCTTCCGAAGGAATTCTTACAGATCTTTAATGGGATTCGTACATAGCCGTAAGTGAAGGGAGATAAAATTTACCATGATTCGATAAATTGATGGTTATTAAACTTGATCTTTGGGTTTTTTCCAAAACAAAGTAGAACAATTAAATTTCAAATTTTTTATCTACACTTTTACGAGTACCAAATCTACAAATCGATTTGTTTTAGAGATATGACCATGCTTAGGCAAATAATCTTATTCCTCTTTGCTTACTATGCCAATTGGTTATAAAACTTTTTTTATCAAATCTTGATGAGTTGTGCGAAATTGAATTGTCACATTGACAGGTATGACGATATCGATGCAAGAGTTTCGCTACCTCAAACTTTGAATAAAAGCCAAACGATTGTTTGAAATGGCAATCATTCTAAGTAAGAACTTTGGCAAGTTTATTGGCCGTCAAGTGCGTACATGTGACAATGAGTTCTTTAACTTTGTGGTGTTTGTTAAGTCTTATACTTGCTATATCTACTGCGGAAGGTAATTTAATATATTGTAGATTAGTGCATTTTTATAATAAAATAATTTAATGGCAGTATTAACGGCACGCAAGTGGACCGTGATCTAATTTAAAATATTTTGGTACCTATAAATCTTTATTTTGAATTTGAACGTAAGACATTTTAACAACTTTTCATGGATTTGATTCGTGGTGCAAGGCTAAAATTAGTCTTATGAATTTGATAGTGAGTACATTTAGTCCAAAAAAGATTTACGCAGTGTCTCGCTGTCAGTTCCTATCGTAACAATAGCCCAACCACAGAGCCACATATTTTTGACGTCACTATACGTGCCTTGTGCCATTATATCCTTTATGTCACATTTAATAAATTATAACTTTGAACATCAGCCTAGATACTATGGTGTAGTGATTGTGTAACAAGTTTCAATATTTTGTTCTTTTAAAAAGTATTTACATATATCTTCCTCCATCGCTGTTTTTCACAGCTTAATAATCCTATCTTTGATGGACCCTTTTTATGTTCTGTGTTTATGGGTCTTGCTAATGCTCTTCTCTTTTTGATTCTACTCAATTTCCTTACGGCTCACCCAATAACATTTGACTTATTGAGCTTCCTTTCATTGTTTGTAGGGTGTTATTGAAGGGCAGTCTATTTGGCAAGTATAGCCAAAATCGGTTATAACAAAAAGATTAATTGAGATGTTTCATTTCCTTTTATTAAATCGACGATCTTTTCATCAATTAAATTCGCAGCCGTTGAAAGGTGCCCGTCAACTTGTAGTAACTCATTAACCAAACATGGGAACTCATTTTCAACAGTAGTAGCTTCTTAAAACCATTCATGCTTTTCCTAAAAATATCTATTGTTTGAGAATCTTAAACCCTAGATGAATGATTTGCAATGATTAAAGTAAATTTATTTTGATTTTTCATATTCTGAACTCGCACTAGCAGTTGAACCTTTCTACAACGAGTTTCAAGCGATCTTATGATTCCTTGGTTCATTGGCTGGAGCCCTGAGATAGATCTTATAGCTTCTTAGTCCATTGTGTTTGATTGAAGTAATTATGCCTTGAATTGTTAGATATGCAATTCAATAACACTTATTCAAGTGCATACATACGCTGCATATATGCTAATTAACAAACGTTCTTTCTTTCTATTACATCTCTCTGGCAAAGTCATTTGCTTAAACTGGCGCATTGGGTTCACTGATTGGTGTACACCATTTCTATGTTCTATGCAACTTACTTACTAACTTACTCAAATTGAGTTACATATAGTTGTGAACCTAGTCCTAAAGCAGTGAGCGCCTTTCTTGTCAGCGCGGTCCCCGGTTAACTGCCTCTAGTTGCAAACTTTTTGTTGTCTACTTGAGCCGCCACCAACCAAAAGGCCTTCGGGTTAGAATCCTAACTATATTATACGACTTATGTGCACTTTGCTGACTAGATTAATATCACTGCGCAGCTCGAACAGTTCGTCGTTCGTCGACCAAAAGTCACTTGTTGAATCTCGGCCAAGGATATCTTAATCTACGTTCTGCACAATTAAGCAGGACTGGAATGATGCAGGTCTTCTTAGTGTTATTTGTTATTCATTTTCCTTCCTATGCTGAAGAAACAGCGATTGCAATAAAATTGAATCTAATTATCAGATTGAATAGCGCATCGTATAGAAGCACCTTAGGTATGTACCTCAAAGTTATAGTTGTCTCTTATTACGGAACAGCTCGTATTCTCCATCGTTATTCTGCACAATCTGAACAGTTTTTCAGTAATATCAACGCTAGACATTGCTCCTTATATCTCGTTTCAATAGATGCTGTCATATTCGGACTAAAGATCGATAAAGGGGTGATGTGTATCGATTTGGATTTCTTGAGTTTTTACCAGGATCTCCAGTAGTATGAACGTTTAGTCGATTGTGGATTTACTAGACAAATAGTACTAAAATTACATTCTTAGGCATGCTATCTGCCAACCAAATTTTGGAAATGAGCTGGTGCATACTCTCTATAATGTTATCTTCTGAAGATTTAAATAGCTCGGCTGGCAAGTAGTCCATACCAGCAGCTTTGATATTGCTATTCTCACTTCATTTGGTCAAGTGGATGGATGTCATCACCGTCATTCATTTTTACAGGTCTCTGTTCGGGCCTTATGGATCTACTATTAACTTTTTGGAAAGACTTCCGAGCATTGTTCCTGGAATAGCACCTCTCTATTTACTCGATCGCGCGCTTCTCATGCTCTGTTTATATTTTTTTTTCTCTAGAAGCCGATATTCTTCTTTTTTCCTTTGCTCAGAGTTAAGTAATGTACTGGTTTCGGCGTTTCTGATTTGTTTTTGGCATCGATGCCAATGCTCTTGAGCACTTAACGTTGGTTGAAAAGATCATGTTAAAACGTTGAGGGATAAGCGATCGTCAAAGCCTATCAGTTTATTTCGATTGCAGCCATTTAACTTGAAATCTTATAATAGTATTTCTTCGTTGGGGCGGTTGCGAAGATAATCGTAGATGTACATACCTTGACTACGACGAGTTATCACAGCATGATCAATTTGGATGACACCGTCCAACTGGTTGACCACATTAGCAAAGGTTTTTCAACCTTAATGTGCAAAAAACTTTAACCTTTCTTCCTCAAATTATTTTTAACCTTTTCCCTTATTCTTTAAAATCGTGGATATAGTGGGTGTTAAAGGAAAGTCTTCTTAGTAAGGTCCTTATGCTTTTCAGCATTTTTCCCAATCTAAAAATGATCCCCGCTTTTTATTTTAATGTGAACATTGTTCGGTTCTTAAAAAAAAGTGTTTCCTCAAGTTTTTTAGCAAATTTAATAATATTTAACCTCTGAAGTCGAACAAACCCTAAGTCCAAAGTCTTCAGACTTTTCTTTTAGCAAATAAGCTTTGCTGTATATTCTGCTCTGAATAAGACTGGTTTTGACTTTAACAGACGCACGATGATATATTTTTTTCTAAACACATAGTTCAGAACTACTTATTCGTTTACAATTAAGGAGTGGAAGATAGATTCGATGTCATGATATTCAAACTGGCTATTTCCTGACTTAATGCATTCACTTACGTGTGGAGCTGGGTTTTAGCTTTAAGAACCCTGTTATTCATAAACTTTCCTTAACATGTTGTAGGTCCTACTACTACTTTTCTCTACCTATGCGTAGAGTACGTACTGATATCATTTTTGCAAATGTTCTTCGTACTGTCACATTCAACATTATATGTTGTGAGACAACATACAATCTCAGGTATGAATAATTATTTTAAGCTAAACGCATGGAATGTCCCAATCAAAGGCAGACTTAGATAAGGTTGCGGCATTTAAGAACACACTTAAAAACAATCCAGACCAGGACTACATTTTCTATTGTAGTATAGACATGATCTGTGCTCTTGCTTGACAAGGGAAAAGGATAACTTCGCCAAAGATTGCTTCTACCAACTCCTTGCTTTCTACCAACCAGACGTGTGACCAATATCTTAGGCCTAACGTTGAAATCAACCATAGTAATTTGCATGTCAAGCTGCAAAAGGAAATCATCTTAAGTGGCAAATTTCAAAATGCCCTCAAAATAGATTTAGGTAAATCAACTTAGCGGTGGAGCAAAATTTGATTAAATCGAACACACATTCCCCATACCTCAATATACAGAAAGGGTCCTGACTTGATCATCTAATCAAAAATGAAAAGACCAGGTTGATCATATTGCTATCGACTCAAGACAAAACTTTAGTTTTATGGCTGTCCAACCCAACATCGATTTAGAACACTACCTTGTTGTGATAAAATTTCGAATATATAGACAATTTTTTTTGGCAATCGGCTTCATTTGCAAGATACCAAACTCAAAAGCTTTTGAGAACTCTTATTCTGCCAATATTAAGTGCATAAGACAAGTGGCGACATTATTAGTCAACCCTTAGAGATGCTGCATGGGACGTGCTGAGTTTTATATGGTCATCGCAATGAAAACCTTTATTTGAAAAAAAGTGTCGGCAAGAGTATAAAGCGGAACAAGAAGCATAAAAGGCGATGCTGCAAAGAAGTCCAAGAGCTTTTCACGAACTCTGTAGGCCAAAAAGGCAGTAGTATAGTTCCTCAAAAAGAAAAATAGAAGTGGTTTATTAAGAATTAAATTCTGACAATATGTCATAAGAAGTTGAAAAGGAAACAAACGGATATAAAGATAGGAAAGTAATAGTAGAGGCACAGTTGGTGCTGAAAATTTGCTTGTCCAACTGCGAGGACGACCATTATGTTTCAGTCAGTCAGAATAAACAATTATTCAGCAACAACTTCGTCAACCCGATCAAAAGAAATTCTGAGCAGCAGCTTCTAAACTTAAGATCTGGAAGGAACTGAAAATCTATACCCAACACTGGTTTACCGATTTTTAAGTCCCACATGACCTCATTTGCAAACTGACGTACATATACCATATGTAGGTTCATGCCAATTTGTTGCATCCCCACTAAATTGGTCTATCACTGAAGGATAACAATGAAGAGCGCTTGATGTTCCAACAAGCAATATGATGATCTCTCTGATTTGACAATATTTGGAATACCTTTCCAACTGCTAGTTGATGACAATGGCATCGATAGCTGTGACAGGAGCGTTTGCAACTATTGAAGCAGAATTCACAAACATGAATTTACTTGTGAACGAAAGTGAAATAAATGACGAAAGGACACACCAACAGCTCACAAAATAAGCTGCAAATCACCGCGAATAACCGTAAAGATAATGTGAATAAATTACTGTTGGCAATCGCGGTTTCTTTGTACTAAGAGCGTCACTGAAAAATGAGTCTCTCACGAACAATGAAGAAAGAACACAAAAAAACAAAGTCTTAGTATATGGTTGGACCCTACTTAAAGCGAAGGATCCCCTTTGATACAGCGAAGGAAAATTTTTTCGGGGGATTTATGTACAGTCCTGCATTTTACATTTAATGACGAACTGTACAGTAACATTGACCGTGTCAGAAGGACTTGAATTTCGAGGCTCCTATAGCTACGACATGTTGAATGAACATCACCCTTCCGATCCGAAGTGTCTTTAAACCCATAACGATTGAATAACGTGACAAAGAAAGATATAGAAAAATGCAGCACACTAAAATGAGTAGGCACCTTATTCAATATAGCGCGCCTACTTCGAGACACCAAGTTTATGATACAGCTTACTTAGGGAGGCTTGTTAGGGATTAGTATTTTGCTTTGATCCACTCTAGTCATATCTTATATTTTCATATGTGAATTTTGCATGAGATACAAGAAGGATGGTTTTTTTAATATATATTAAATATATATTAAATACCTCTGATTATAATTCTTTGAGGCCTGTTGTCTATACGCTATTTTAGCCACTTTTCGAATGGGAAGAGATACTACTTTATCTACTCGTATTGACTGGATCTTCATAGCCTTACAGAGCTTGACTATTCGTTTCTCATGGGTCTCCGATTTAATGAGCCGTGATGATATTGAGTTTGGAACGGAACTCTTTTCTCTCTGTCCATAGTTTTTCGTTGCCTCTCGCACTTTTTTTTTTAAATTTTTGGCCGATTTGCTTCGGCTCGCAGCAAGAGGATCATACAGTACTGATGATTGTAAAGTCCAAAATCCACAATTCTTTCCAAAGGACTGCTGCAAACTAAAGGGTTTCATGCTAAGGGGTACATTGTAAACTTACTATTTCCGAGTAAACTATGCTTAGATATTAAGTGATAATTTCTTTATTTGTCAACTTTGCAGTATTTTCGCATTATAAAGAATCGGTCTACGAATAGCAACGGCTTAGATTTCGCATACGCAACTCTGAAAACGGCCACAAAGAATTATATAAACTCACCCATAAGCTTCCATACTTCTTTATCAAGCACCACGCAACCGATTTATTTCTCAATTTGAGCAGTCGGAGTTAGTCAAATACTTCGACATTTAACATTTATTTAAAATAAGAATCCAAAATGCCCGAGTACAATCTCAAAATAATTGATTTATTTTTAGGCTCTGAATTTGAATATGGCAATCAAGCTAAATGGTATGACGATTATCCAGAATGCAGCTATACGAAACAATCGCCAATCGAAATAATCACGGATGAGGTAAGCGGTTTTTTTTTTAAATATTTTTATAGTGAATCTCAGATATTTTAGCGGATTTATAAATCGTTTTATCAAACCGAAATTATTAACCTAAGATTAAATCAATTTGATTAGTGCTAACCAGTACTACTAAGTGCAATAAAGTCGCAGCTTATTCCCAAGTATTTAAAAAAAACAATTTCGATGTTTCGTGTTTTCGATTTGGATTATTCGGAATCATATAAAAGTGAATGTTGATTAATTTTAAAAGAAGCGGTGCTCACTGTTATCGAGGCATGTGCATACGCACGTGAACTACAAGAAAATAAAATACAGTTTCAAAGCAATTTAGATATTGAGATAAGATTTGATTGAACGGTTACTCGTATATCAAGAAAGATGTAATCCGATTTCACTTTTGTCATTGAGCAGCCACAGCCTTTAAAATTTCCATCCTACATTAACAACCCTAAAACAATTACTTTTTTTTCTGTCGGAACAGAGCACTTATTCAAAGAGCACTATACTTCAAGAAAACATATACTTGAGCCAATTGAAGTTTTAAACAACGTAGCTCTGATACCTGATCAGTGTCATATCAATCTGCCTGGAAGAAAACGTCACTCCACTTAGGTGGTATCTAAATCAACTAAGATTTTATAGTCAGATTAGGCTCGTATATAGCAGCTGTCGGTCGTTACGAATGAGATGTTACTTGTTTTCACAGGAAAGTGTTTAATTTGATGATTAGGATTGTAATGGTCTAACGCAGCCTAATCTGTTTGAGGTAGAAAACTTATTGCGGCAAAACAAAATTGATAAAATATGCGTTCAAGGAACCACGTAGTGGCTTTCTGATTGTTCTTTGCCTGTTTAGCCCGATGGCTAATTTTCCCTTCTGTTCTAGAACCAATGTACATAAAGCGTGTTTTTAAGGTCAAGAATCGTGGCTCTATAGCCATGTTCTTGTTCTTGTTCTTGACAGTAACACACTGGTTAGCTTCATTTTTGAAAAAATATGATCCGATGATTTCACCATCCCACAAGCCGAACCATGTGGATGTGGATTATCTTCACTCCAAGTGCGACAATTTTGCTTATTGACAAACCCATTCGAGTCAAATATGAGCCTCATCGCTGAACACAGATTTTTGGTAAAACAGTAAATCAAATGTCAATTGATTTTGGTCCCATTCAGCGTAATTTTTACGAAAACAGTGGCCATATTTTCAAACCAAAATACGAGTATTTGCCAATGCATCTTTCAAAGAAAATGGTCTCAGATAGTCAATTATGTCGATCATTACATATGGTGCAAGTGCCTACTCTATAATTTTGGCGAACATAATCATAATTTTGGAACAGAATTACTAAAATTCGGTGACGTTTTCATTATTTACACTACTGTATACAATGGATACTTACTGTTTGCAATCTAATAATTGGATTGACAGATAAAACAACTGTACAATCGTCTAAAAAGCTTTCTGCAAAGTGGTAAAATGAGTCGTGAGAATAGGAAAAAGTCATTAGCAACTATGTGAAGTGAATACAGAGTTTGGGGAACAGAATAAATGTTGTTTCTGATTAAATAGTTGCGTACAAGATGGTGGATTGTCGTGGTGAAGAAACCACAGGTTGTTCCTCAACAATTTTGGTCTCCTGCGACGAACATTTTCCGTCAAACGCTCATGTGATAGTCCTTATTTACTGTCTTGCCTGGTGAAAGAAATTCGGAGCGGTACACACCACGGTAATTAAAGAAAACGTTCAGCAAAGCCTTTGTTTTGGCAAATCATCAACAACTTCACTCCCCGCTATAAACTCTTCGTACCACTCGTACCATTGTGTATTCGACATTGCCGAGTACTCGTAGGCTACCGTTAACATTTTTAACACTTCCGCATATGATATTTTGTTAGAAACATAAAATTTCCGGCAAACGTTTTGCTCAACTAAATTTGACATTGTGAAATTCACAGAACAAAACAAACACTGACTTGTTTACAAAGCTATCACGCTAAAACTCACGACAAATGGCGGGATGGTGGTGACAGATGTACCAACCTAAAGAAAAAAACTTTTGACAATATCCCAAGTGCGGTTTGTTTAAATGTCAAAATCCCGAGTACTTTTAGATCATAAGGTTTTTTCAGCGAGTATTAGTTTCAGGTAGTAGTTTCTTGTAGTTTATTGCCATTGTATGTAAAATTCTGACGGATATGAGCACTCGTACCCTGTAACTGACCGGATATTATCAGGCATCCGAAATACTGGGTTAACAAAGCTTTCGTGTTATCTTTTATCCAAATTCGTTGACAATTTTGCCAGAAAAACTGACTTTTTAAAACAACTTTGCAGCATTAACAGTCGATGGCAAGGAAACAACCAGGAAGATTAGGTTTTTAGGGTTAGGTGAAAACACCTTCTGCTTGTTAACCTTAGTACTCGTATCAATTTCTTATTGGTTATGAGAGCAATGCAAATGGTCCACAAAAATGCTCATAGGATTTCTCAAGTACCTGAGTTTTGATTACTTCGCTCAATCAATCAATCTTTTGAGAAACCATTTCCTTGTAAAAGGGATTTTAAGTCTGCAAGCCTAATTTTATATTTACATTCGTTTTTGGACTTGGCTTCACTCGAGTGTGCTTCCAGACTAAGAACGTGCTTATTTTTTGCACATTATGACAGCTCACTTATGACGTTTTATGTCATGGCATACAATTTGTGATAAAATTGCAATTAGACAATGAATCGTTCACTTGCATTGCAGGACTAGCTGGACCCCTCAGCACTTAAGCTGAACGGAGAAAAATACAAAAACTCCAGAAATGTCTATGGCTTTATGCTTATGCACAAGAATTTAAATGACTTGTTTTTTTTTTCAGACTTTGCATCTATGCCAGGCGCTGTTTTATCACTTTCTATTTTGCTTAACTTTATTACAAACTTCTTAATAATTTATTTAAAAAATTCTTTTTAGGCAATTCAATCCTATGACATCCCAATAATTTCCTTCTTCAACTACAATCTATCCCCCGTTTTGCCAGTTACCATTCAGAATAATGGTCATACAGCCACTATTAACCTTCCAACTCTAAAGACATCACTGTCACCGTACGTCTCCGGCGGACCTCTACCCGATGGAAACTTTTACGTAGAAAGTGTTCACTTTCATTGGGGCTCAAAAGATCTGCACGGCTCTGAGCATGTTATCGACAGTCAACGCTTTTCACTTGAGATGCACGTAGTTCACAGGAATAATAAGTACAGCAGCATCGAACAAGCTCAACTAAACGCAGATGGCATTGCAGTTCTTTCTGTCATCTATAACGTAGATGTAAGCAAATACTTTGGACTTAGATTTTTTATTTCTTAAAAATGTTAACATCTATTTCCAAAGACCCTTGCGAGTGAATTTACTGGCCTTTCGCGTGTAGTTTCCGCACTCTCATCGATTACCCAATACCGAGCAGAGGCGAAAATTCAAGGATTCAATGTGGGAGATTTGTTTGGTAACCTGGATAGAAATGATTTCTACACATATCAAGGTGAGTTCATTTGGTTGAAGATGTTTTCCTTTCGTTTAATTAATATTTCTATTATAGGCTCCCTTACAACACCACCATGTTCACAAGCTGTTACTTGGATAGTCTTCAGTACTCCAATCCCAATAACTCACGATCAAATGTCTAATTTCCATTCGCTTATTGATCCTCATGGTCAAACTTTGGAGAACAACTACCGATCCCTACAGGCCAAGGGTAGCAGAAAGGTTACCAAGCGCAAGAGCGGACTTAAGACCATCTTAGGCTCACTCAAGTCGCTAAAACCAGTGCCATTGTAGAAATGAATTTGAAAAAAAGTTGACACAAAAAGGACAGCTCTTATTTGTGATGAAGTGAAATTTTTCATTTTATTTGGCAGAATTAACTATTTCTGTAGAGTTGTTATATAAATAAATTACAATGATTACTTCTATGCATTACTTACATGTGTTTTTATGGAATAGTTTTGCTATCGAATTTCGATCACATCTATTTTTAGGGTACATATACTCGTATATAGATGTTAAGATAACGTCTCGACGTTTTTAACTTTTATCAGCATTATTGTCTTTAAATTTCCACAGCAGTCATCGTTTAACTATCTTGTGATTATTAGTAGATACTCCTAGTTTATTTTTAATATTAATCTTTCCAAGAATCTCATTATCATTTAATTTAATTTTAGAATTTTGATTTTTTAAACTTATTGGCGCTATATAGTATGTTGTGACAGTAATGCTATCAATAAATGAGTCAAAATTTAATCCAACCACTTGATACTATCTGATGGCAATAAATGTATCTACTGTGTTCAACGGTAAAATATTTTGTCAGTTGGTTATTATTTATTGACGAGAAATCCCCTAGATAGAATCAACTGTGACGTCCACAGCCAGTGAAATATGACATCTTTAGTAGAAGAGTTGGTAAGCATAGCCTGCATGACACTGTCTATCTTGCAACGGATTTAGGATTTTTGACTTTCCGACGTGAGGAAAAATGATTGGTTTTTACATTTCAATATACACGAGGAGACATGGCAACCTCCGGATCATGAAATGCTAAGCTAAAGTGATTTTACAATTGACTGAAAACACGCCTCCTGTAGAAGATCTGGAATTACAACAGGCCGGCAGCACATTTGCGGAAAGCGTATTTCGAAATCTCTGAATAACTCATATGGCGCAAGCATAGGCATCTCTGCCAAAGTGTCATTTGTAGCAACTGATGTGTCGGGTTTCGTTTGCCTACCATCAATTTGATTGTTGAAGAATGTAGGCCAGCACACGGAGCTAAGCAAGAAGCGTATAAAACGACGCTGCAGCGGAGGAGGAGAGACGTTAGTACAGAAGAGACAAGATGAACATCGGCTTCTCCGAAGAAAAAAGTGGAGCACGAGAAACGCACAATCGAAAATATTGAGATGTTGTACTCCAGGAATAACATGTAGAAATCTTACCAACAGGTATAAAAAACAGGTAACTTTGCAGTTGAGTTATGGTCGGTACTAAAAATATGGAAAAACTTCATCTGCAAACTGTATAGCGGCGACGAAGACCAAGGCTTGGATAATGATAGCCACCTGACCAGAAGAAAGTATCCAAGCAGAAATCCAACAAAGCAGCTGGACCTGACGCCTTATTACCCGAGGTAAGCCTTACCTCCGCAAAGAAACACCGCCCTTGTCTTTCCCTCACGAAACCGCGACTAGTTAGTCGAAATCTCGTATTTCGTCATGTTGTCGGCTTGTTTGGCCGACGAAGATCACCTGGGTATCTGTTCTACTTGGGTGTGTTGCGTGGATTCGTGTCAGTGTGGGTAAGTATTTATGTGAGGAAAAGTCGGAATAAGGTGTGTGGTGTAAAGTAAGTATGTCCGGAGAAAAAGAAGGAAGAGTTGTAGGGCTGTGTATGTTGTGCGAAGCTGTGACTTTTATTCGTGCATGGTTTTGTGTGTGTCTATATTTAAGTGGGATCCCCTTGCTTGTTGTTACCACTTTCCCCGCGAACCTTTCTTCCTTCATAATTTCCCTACTTTGGCGTTCGAGTCTTCTTAGTTCGATTAGAATCGACGTCACTTACTGGCTAATTTCACACTTTTTTTCCTCTGAGAGGGTCGTTTTGCTTATAGAAACTACCTGGTGTTCTACATCCTCTTCCTGGTTCGAACAGGATGGACAAATTGGAGAGGTCTCATGTCTGAATTTGTGGAGATATTTTCTGAACACACCATGTCCGGTTAGAAACTGTGTGATGGAAAAATGTATCTCTGCATTTCTCCCTTACAACCATGGTTCTATGTTGGGGATAAAGGCTCAACCATAAAAGGCGAAAGTAAACTGAAACTACTGTCAGAACTGGACGAAAAGTTTCTTTATGTTACTTCAAATGGACAAGTTGCCCATAATAGGCGTTTGAAAACGTATCAATCTGTCAGGTCATGTTGTCATTTGTTTTGTTTTTGTGTTTTGAATTTGTGAAAATTTTTAATTCGGTGCGGATTAAAATTTGAAAATTCGTTAAAGTAATTAACAAAAATGTCGAAAACAAATATGTAAGTTGTGAAATAAGTGCTTGCAAAGTGTTTAGAAATTTCGTGCTTTAAAATAAGTAAGCAAAAAGAAGGATTCAATCTATGGAAATTTGCAGTCGCATTTCATTGTCTCGGATATTGTCTCGTTTAACTTTATATTAAAACACAACTTTCTATTGTACCCCTTTCATCAAATATTGAAACGAAAAAAAACAACACAACAATTTCTTTATGTTCCACAAGTGCTTTATTTACATTTTTTAAAGGACGATTCTGTTCAAACCAAAATTTCTAAGCACTTCACAACCAACTATTTCTAAACTTACATATTTGATGTCGGCATTTTAACTCAAAATTACTTTAACAAATTTTCGAACCGAATTTAATTTTTTTTTACAGCAATTTGTTCCCACACACAAGCTTTCTGGAATTCACCTCGCAAGAAAAAGGCACAAATCCACAGTAAAAGCACTTTGGATGATTTTGAGAATCAAATATATGTGTTTCCTTCTAATAAATGCTTTTTTGAAAGAAATTACACCTTTTTCGCAAAAAAAAATATTAAATTCAACAGATGCTTAGCCGTCGAATTTTCGTACGAAATGCGATCCTGATCGCAATTCACGTACGAAAGCAAAAGTGAGCGAAAAATCGACGAAACAGAGCAATCCGACATTATGGGTGCGAGATACAAATCTCTTGTAATCCCACATTTACGTACGTAGTCGTACGGGTCTTTTCGCCTATTATGGGTCTGCCTTAAATTGATACGTCCATCTTCCTTTGGTGTATAATCCCATCGATTCCGCCATTTTTGTACTGATACATTTATTTCCTCGTTATGGATATCGCCAATTAATTGGATAGGTGGACAAGAGCGTTTCCTTGTGTATACGCGTCTTATTTGTTTGGCCATTATATCAATAGACATCGTACGAGCTAAACCGGACGCTCAGAAAAGCGCAGATTGTGCTCAAAAGCGATAAGTCTATGAATTTTATTGACAGTGCGCTCATACTGCAGCAAAGTAAAACATACAGTAAAACTGTGCTAAGTACTTTCGATAGTAATAATCTGCAACAGCACCTGATTGATAGTTTATTATCAATTATTATATTATCTATAGAGGTATAAACCTCTTCAACATTGCGCACAAGATTTTATCTGCAATATGATGTACTCGTAAGCATCTGAAACTCTTCGTCAACAACCAGATCGGCCCCTGTCAGTCGACAATGTATTCACACTCCGACAGATATATCCAGATTCATGAGAAAACTCATGAAGTCCAAATCGATACCTACCATCCTGTCATCGATTTTAAGACCGCATATGACCAACATGTCTAGTTTTGGAAACCTGCCAAGCTCGTCCGTCAAACGACTTAACTGATACTTTAAATGTCAAAAAAGGTTTTAGAGAAAGTGACACGTTGTCATGTGACTTGGTTATTGGCACGATTGGAGGTACGATATTTAAAAAGTCTGCTAAACTACTATCATAATGATGATGATTGATCTATTTCAAAAACGGATGAAGATATCGTTTCAAGAGAATAATTGTTCAGAGACTTTGGAGCTCTGATTTGTACAGCGATATCGATCTAGTCAGTTTTTTGATGAATCAGTTGCTTTGATGACTAGAAGATATAGAGTGAATAGACACCAATGATTCACCCCGCAAAGCCTTTAAATCCAACGTGGAAGGGTAACGCAACAGCAAAAGACCGTACTTTAGGTGAAGGAGACCTCAAGAGACTTGAAGGCTCTGCATCAGTCCAAAATAAGTATAAGAATCGAAAGAAGAACAGCACTGTTCAAAATCCTCTATCGGGTATGACGGACTAGACTGCCCTCAATGGTTTATTTTGTTTTTTTCCTCAAAGTACCAACATTTTTCTTAAAGCAAGTTTGCTTGACATTGTTGTAACCAAATGATTGCCATTCCATCTAGGATTTTGAGTGTTGTCGTCCGTCAAGTGCGATCGGCCGAAAAAAGCATCGCTCATATTCCAGTAAGTAAAGTAAACAAATTAAGAATCAAGTGATCTCAAGACGGTCCTGCCAGTTTGCTTGTAAAAAAATGTCCCCTCTGTTTCATTATTGTGTTCATCTAGAAACATCATTGTTAACGCATTATTTTCTCTCATTTATTCAATGTTTGTGTATTTGCTGGATCGTCCTAAGCGTAGTTGTAATAAAAAGATCAAATTGGAAGAAGTGTCGGATGATCAATTAATCGAGTTTATGGATTCAGTGAAAAGCGAAGATGAAATTTATAGTAGTGGTAACAGTGTCTGTTTTGTTGACAATACCTGATAGATCAGCTGAGCTGTCAGAGAATGATGAATGGACAATTAAAGAATGGCTCCAGGAAATAAATGAAGATGAGACAACATTTGTACAGGCTATAAATTTGTTGATTAACATCAGTGAAATCGAGCGATCAGCGGCTACATTAACATCACGGTGTGCAAGAACCATCCACATCAACTACAGTCATAACAAATGCACGTTTCAAACCACTCAAAAGGCCCGATCTCCAATGCAAACAGTTGAAGCTACTGCCGGTTTCTTTACTGGAGGAGGTATACCTACCTTCTGATCAAGTAGTACCCGGAATTCTTTAATAAAACGAAAACGATTCAATTATTTATTTCTATTCATTTTATTCCATTCAAAGCAATCTCCAATGCATGCAATACACATATTCCAACACTCTTCATAGGCCGATTTTGGAATCGCCTTCAGCTCCTTCTGCGAATTCTCCAATATCACCTCAATCGTCTCAAAATGCTTTCCGCAAAGTAGTAACTTCAGTCGTGGAAATGAGAAAATGTCACAAGGAGTCATGTCAGATAAATACAGGGCTTGCGGAACGGTTTGACTGTTGTTTTTGATTATATATGAAGATGAGATGTTTGAGGCGGTGCTCTGGCGTGGTGAAGAGACTACGAGTTGTTTCTCCACAATTCTGGCATTGTGAGACGAATATTTCCCCTCAAAAGCTCTAGTAATATTCCTTATTTACTGTCTTGCCTGGCGGAAGAAACTCAGAAGGGACCACCCCACAGCAATCAAAGAAAACCGTCAACAAAGCTTGATTTTGGATCGATTCTGTAGTGATTTCTTGAGTTTTGGCTTGTCTGAGAAACGCCATTCCGTTGATTGTTTGTAGTAAGTTTCGATGTCATATTTATAGACGGATGTCTCATTCACCGGTAATGATGCGATGGATAACATTTTGGCACAGTGAAAGCATTTCTTTAGCGACATCAATGCGATGCTGTTTCTGCAACAAATTAAACACTCTCGGTACAAGCCGCACATCAACTCGCCTCTTGCTCAAAACATCGTGCATAACCTACCGATCCAAACGAGATACCAAGATCAGCTGCTATCTCCCTAATGCTCACACGATGATCAGCGAGAAAAATTTTCTTAATTGTTGCCTTGTTTACGTCAGTCATATTGGAGGATGGACGACCGGAACGTGGCAAAGCATCAACCACACTACGGCGTGCTTAAAACTCGTTGTGCCACTCGTATGCTTGTGTTTTCGACATTGTCGAGTCCCCGTATGGTGCTGTTAATATTTTCGACGCTCCCGCATATGATATTTTGTCAGACACACAAAATTTCAGACAAACTCTTTGCTCAACTAAATTTGACATTTCGATATTCGCAGAACACAAGAACCAACTACCACGCAAAAACGCGTTTTAACAGATATTTGAACGCCAGATGATAGATGTACCAACCTAAGAAAAAAGCTTTTGACAAGGGCGATTTATTTGAATAGGAAAGTTCTGGGTACTTTTTGATCAGAAAGTATATTATATATTTCACTGTGTGAAACAAACATTCATTGTCTCTATTTTATTCAAAGCTATAAATGTAATAACACAGAATCCGTAAGAGCTATCTTGATTGATGTGGCGTTAACGCTCCATGCACTTACATGTAAACAAAGTGGCATTTCGTAATGATTCATCACTTTCATTGACTGTGAAAGAGCTCCAAACAGCAATGGAAATCTTCAGTTATTTTTACATTATAAACTCCACATCCAAAACAAGTAGAACTGAAATCAAAAATTACATTGAAATAACGATATCATGTTTGTTAACAAGTACCGCTATCCCAATACATTATGGAAAGCTATTGGGGCAGAAATGCCATCAAAAGATATTTATCGTTTCAATGAAAGAAGAAAGATGAACCAAGTTATGAGCCATTGTTCCGCATTCGGCAACTAGCCAACATCGATTTGATTTAATCCCAAAAACAGCTAGACTTTGTGTCGATGAACAAATGTGTAGCAAAACGACGAAACACCATCTTCGTCAACATATGTCAAATAAGCCGCATAAATGGGGGTCAAATTGTTTGTGCTTTGCGATTCAAACGGATTCGCCTATCATTTTGAAGTGTACAATGGTTCATGCGATAATTTTTTTTGACATTTAATTTGACACATACGATCTTGGAACCACATCAAATGTAGTTGTTTTTACAAGCTAGAGAAATTTACAGTTTGGGCACAGTGAGACATGATTGTGTTTTAGTAATCCAAGGAATCGATGTGAACACTGTTTTGTGGAAAGATACGAGTAACAAGTGTGTGCACTTGGCATCTATGTATGTAGGTATATGTTGGTTGTTGAACCTTTCGCAAAAACCAATTTTGACCAACAAAGAGCTAAAGCAGCTCGGTTTAATAGGGTTTAGAAGAAATACACTCGTATGAACGGCCTGTGGGTCATTCACCATCAGCTCAAAGTGTTGATCGGTCAATATCACCAATTCCTGACACATCAGGGGTTGAAAAGGCAAACAAAAGTGCATACATTGCAAGAAGTAAGATACACAAGTCTTTTGCCCAATTCTGACCTTCATTTATGGCGTAAATCTGACATTACCATCATCTGGGATTACCATCATAGGACATAGGTTAGCGAAACTAAGCTTATACTAAAAATACTCAAAAGGAAACACAGAAGATGCTATATACGAGTAGAGGGAAGAAGCACTTTGTACAAGCAGATAGGTTTGCAATCTTTCAAAGAAAATGCTTGATGGTGTGCCAGGTTCCACTAGATCACCACAATGAATGGAATGGAAAGGGCATTTCTTTTGACTGTATAACGGCGATGACGGACCAACTACCGCTTTCAGGGAGAATGAACATTTTGAACTGGACGATGTACATCAACAATTCCTTCCACCAAAGTCTTCTCTGAAATAATGTCGGACGAAAGAGTCCCGATGAATGGAATCTGAGCACTGCTTGTCCGATCCTCAGGAAAAAAAGACCCTCTGATGAATCAGTCTCAAAATCTCCAGGGTTTTAATGAAGAATGCATGCTCCCATTAAGGTCGGTAAAAATCTTGCTGAGACCTACGATGTCAAAAGGGATTTACACAAGGCGATGTGATGTCATGCGAATTGTTCAACATCATTCTTGAAAGAATAGTGCAAAACTCACGCGCAAACACAAGAGGATAAAATGTTGTCCAATTACTCGCATATGCTAATAATACGAGTATGAACATAATCCAACGACGAACTGTAGGGGTTGTACAGGGACATCGACCTAGCCAGAAGAGTGAAGACCCAACGACTGAGATGGTTGGGCCATGTAGAGCGGATTATCACCAACGCTCCGGTCTGAAATGTCTTTGAATCAGCCCCCGAGGGATAGCGCAGTAGAGAAAGACCGAGACTCAGTTGACGCACGTAAGTGGCTGAGATCCCAAGGCAACTAAGTTGTGAAACCGGAGGCAGCTAGCAAAGGATCGAGCCCAGATCCACCCCGGATTGTAGCGCCACCTAAAAGAAGAAAAAGAAATTCATCATCATTAGACGTTCCGGGCCGTGGATGTAAGCGACGGGATCTGTTCGAATAACAACTCTATAACTCGTACTTATATATATAACTAGCGACCTGTCCCGGCTTGGCACGGGTGTAGTTTAGAAAGCTAAAGACGTGAAGAATGTGAAGTACTGCCTTGATTATAGAATTTCTTTATAAACAATGTTTGCGGCTGACTGTTGGTTACAAAATATGTACAAATTTTGTTGAGTGATGCGCGAAAGAGCTACGTGTAGCTGCGCATGGGAAAAACATTTAGTATATAATAGGTCTAAGCCCTCAACGTTGAATGTCTGACGTTGTTGTTTGTTAAAAGTAATTGAAAATGGCAAATTTTATTGAAAATTGAAATCTTTTGAATTGGAATGGAAGATCCGTTGGTATGAATAGAATCCGCGAAATAAATACCATTTCTTCAGTTCCACATTAGATCAGAATTTTAAACTCTATAGTAAAAGTTTTTAGACGTTTAACCTGGAGACGTGTTCTGTCGCACAATTTAGGTGGATTAACGTTTCGCTATAAAATAACAGGACACCCTTCCTTTTTTTAAAAAAAAAAAAAGAACTTAACACTCAAGAGGGTATGAATACTCTTAAAATGCCGGCGCACGTGCTAAGTTTTTAGGAAAACGGGATAGAGAGAGAGAGAGAGAGAGAAAGATTTTTGGGCTGAGTGGTTATTTCGCTCCATGGGTGGCATCAAACATTTAATAATGGGGAAACTAATTATTAGTATAAATTTACTTGTTGTTGTATTTTAGACAACCACTCATCTCACCCTTTAACACCAATTTATGTGCGGGCAATCCAGAAGGCTGCAAGCACTTGAGAAATTCTGATGGGAAATGCAAAGCCTCTCCCTGGTCCAGCATGGTGTCTACAGAGTAGTTTGCGCCTGTGTATTAATTTTAGCGATATTAAAGTCGTTCACTTTACCTACTTAATTGCTAGTAGGAGAGAAAATAGCTCTTTCCTTGAACGAAATTTTAGTCTTCGAACTTATATTATTAATTTCTGGATAAAAATTAAAAGGTTTTGATTATGTAGATTAACTCTTTGATTGTTTTGTGACATCTGTCCATTTCTTATTTTGAGCAACAACTCTGAAAAATCCCAGTTTTCGTGTGCTGACAAAAGCACTCTCATATTTGTTTTAAGTTGTTATCTATTCACAAACGGCCAAAGAAAAGATCTTTTCAATGAAGCATTGATTTCATCAGCACGTGTCCCTCTTGCTACTGATAAGATTTGCCAGAAGCCACCAGAGAACAATATCGTGAATCCACCCATAGATGAATACGTACTGCTCGAATTGAAAACTTGTTCGACATGGTGGCTTCGTCGCAAACTATTAATGAGCAGCCACGTATTAATTTTCCAGTATTACTTTGTTTTGAAAGGTTACAAACAGTGTTTTATGTCCTCAGTTACAATCGTTATTGGAACTTTAAATGTTGCTTGAGCGGTTCGCACCTTCCAAAAGTGCAGCTGGAATTCCGGATGATGCTACAACCAATGCGATTTTGTCAGCAGATCTTACTTTTTCAAGGAGCAAGCTGATAAGAAATATTTTTCCTATACCAGGAGCATCAAGAATATATGACTTTCTTTATTTTCTGTCAATTGATGTTAATAACGCATCGTATACTTTTTTTTTACCTTACTTTAGGTGGCGCTACAGTCCGGGGTGGACCTGGGCCTCAGTCAACAAACTTCTCCAGCCAGCTCGATCCCTGGCTAGATGCCTCCAGTTTCGCACGCTAAGTTGGCTGAGGTCCTCTTCCACTTGCGTGCGCCACCTGAGTCTTGGCCTTCCTCTACTGCGCTGCCCCTCGGGGGCGGATTCGAAGACTTTTCGGACCGGAGCATTGGTGTCCATGCACTCTACATGACCCAGCCATCTCGGTCTTCACGATCTTCACTTTTCTGGCTAGGTCCATGTCGCTGTACAGTCCATACAGTTCGTAGTTGTATCTCCTCCTCCACTCACCGTCAATGCAGACGGGACCGAAGATCGCCCGAAGAATTTTTCTCTCGAAGCAACCAAGAACACCCTCATCCACTTTTGATAATGTCCATGCCTCTGCGCCATAGAGCAGGACCGGGATTATTAAAGTCTTATAAAGGGTGACTTTTGTTGTCCGAGAGCGGGCTTTGCTACTCAATTGCCTTCTTAACCCAAAGAAACAGCGGTTGGCAAGAGTTATTCTTCGCTTGATCTCAGCGCTGGTGTCGTTGTCTGTATTTATAGCGGAGCCAAGGTAGACAAAGTTCTTAACTACCTTAAAGTTATATCTGTCGAGGGTGACGTTCTGTCCGAGACGTCGGTGTTGGTTGTCCTTTTTGCTTGACAGCATGTACTTGGTCTTGCCCTCATAGACCGCTAAACCCATTTTCGCCGCTTCCGTCTCAATACTCGCGAAAGCGCCACTGACATCAAGCTTCTTTCTCCCGATTATGTCAATATCGTCGGCGTACGCGAGTAGTTGGATGGACGGACAGTTCAGAGGGTCTCCTTTCTGGAGAATTGGACAAACAATGCTGAGGTTCCATTCATCGGGCATACTTTCGTCCGACCATATTTTACAGATGAGTTGGTGTATGCTCCTTACCAAGTCATCGCCTGCCGCTTTGAAGAGCTCGGCAGTCAGGCCATCCGCTCCAGCAGCTTTGTTGGACTTAAGCTTCGATATGGTTATCTTTACTTCATCCAGGTCGGATGAACGGAATTGTTGGTCATCATCGTCCAGGTTGAAAGGTTGATTCTGCCTGACAGCGATATTTGGTCCGTCATCGTCGTTATACAGTCTGCAGAAATGATCTTTCCAAATCCTCAGCATCGACTGCGATCGCGTGCTTCTCATGCTCTTTCTTCTTCTCCTGAGAAGCCGGTGCTCGTCTCTCCTCTTCCGCTCATAGAGCTCATGAGCAGCTCTGGTCTTTCTAAGCAGCGCCGCGTTATATGCATCTTGCTTTGCTGTATGTGCTTGCCGGCATTCATCATCGAACCAGGGGTTTCGTTGTGGTGGACGAGTGAAACCCAGCACATCAGAAGCGGCATCTCTGATGGCGTTTTGGCAGTGTTTCCAATGGTCTTCGATGCTTGATGCTGGCGGCATTGGATCACTTAAGAGATTAAGAGACACTCGATCGGAAAAGGACTTGGCGATCTCTTGCGATTGTAGCCGTCTGACGTCGAATTTTCTCATAGCATTAGTTTGTCTTGGCGTAGTTTGGGATATCCGCAACCGTACCTTTGCTACAACAAGGTAATGGTCCGAGTCGATGTTGGCTCCTCGGAACGTACGGACATCCATAATGCTGGAGGAGTGTTTTGCTCGATCGCAATGTGATCAATCTGGTTGACTGTTGATTGATCAAGAGTTTTCCAAGTCCCCTTGTGTATGTCGAGATGTGGGAACCGCATGCTAGCCACGACAATGTTTCGCCCCGCCGCAAAGTCGATTAGCCTGAATCCGTTATCGGAGGTGTTGTGCAGGCTATATTTTCCGATTGTTCCACCAAAGATACCCTCTCTTCCTAGCTTTGCATTAAAATCACCGCTCGTAGGTCTTGTTAAGGAGCTCGTAGAAGGCATCCTTGGTGTCGTCATCTTTCTCCTCTGTGGGGGCATGCGCGCATATGAGGCTTATGTTGGCGAATTTAGCCTTGATGCGGAATGCTACGAGGCGCTCGTTCACATGCCGGAAGCTGAGGACTTCTCGTCTTAGTCTGCCTCCGACAACAAATCCGCATCCAAATAAGCGCTGCTTTTGCCGTCGATAGCAATTGCCGTAGTAGATGTCGCTGTTTTTCATCTTCTTTTTGTCCGGCCCATCCCATCGCATTTCTTGGATGGCGGTTATGTCTGCTTTGCAGCAGTCTAGGGCCTCCGCTAGTTGCTCGGCTGCACGTGGTCTATTAAGGGATCTAACATTCCACGTGCATATCCGAAGCTCATTGTCCTTAAATCGTTTGCGTGGGTTGTCAACAGTAGATCCGTCCATATCCGATGATGCTTCGTAACTTAATTTTTTTTTTAAATGGCCGGGCAGTAACCCCGGCGGCACAACCCCCAACATGGAGGACCAGTTCCATTTTGAGTGCCCCTAGGACGAGGGGTCGGTTACACCGAAGCCAGTAACCCGTTCCGGGATGTGAGCGCTGCCGTTGGCCCTTATAGGGCTCGTCCGCCACCATCTCTTTTCCAAGACCCTGACTAAGTCCTGGAAATCCTTTCCGGCCTGAGCTCCAAATATGTCGGAGTAGCCCGGATAAGGTCTTGTTTTGTTTTCCGACACTAATCCTGGTTAATGGCGCAGGAAACTCGCCATTTGCCCTCTTCACTTCGCAACCTCTAGTGAGATTCCCAGATGGCGCCACGGGGAGGCGTGAAGTGGGACTTATTAGCTGAGCTGCAAGATGTTCGGCTTCAGAGGCTCATTCTCGTCATTGAAGGAACCAGCACCTGTCGGAAGATGCTACTTCTACGAGGCCTTATACTAATCGTTGCCACCACTTTTTTTTATCTACTCGTATGTTAATGCAATGTTCATGTTCATCATGACCTACAATTTGTCTAAACTGTTTAAATTGATCGTAGAAAATTTATCTTGCGTATTCAACGTTAGTTATATTTGTAGGCATCGGCAGTTAAAAATCCGAAATGAATTTACCCGAAAGTTCTTCTACTACCTTATACAATTCTAACAACGCTTCGTAAAAAATGTTTTAATCATATTGGACATAATCTGACATTAACTCTCGGCGTCATCGATTCAGTATATCTTGGGCCATATTTTGCTCGTACTTGTTCCAGAGAGATACAATATCGGTCACATGATAAAAGCTATAGTAATGCCAAACGAATACCTTAATGATCTCGATGAACTGCAAATAGTAGCTTCCGGTAATGTGTTGTCAAATTAAGAGTCGTCTTCCAAGAGACCCATCGCTTTGCATGCTGCTTTATAGGTATTATTAGTTACTCCTTGTATGATAGGCTCTTTACAATGTGAAGTAGCATTCTCAAGTGAAAGCATTCACTGTTATTGAGATAAACTACATACATAGACCCTCCTAAGAGCATCAGTTTTTTTTAACTCCAGGGAAGCCTTCATCTGGAGTCCCTTGTTTCCTCCTTTGAAAGGTTTTCATCCGGCCTTATTTTGTTCACTAACCATACTGGCAAATGGGCATGTGGCAACCCACGGTTCTGTCACTCAACAGTGTACATGTGGCAACGTCGTACAACGTTCTATCCCGGTATAAAAATAGTCTAGTGTGCGCAGTTACCCCAACTGACCCTACTTTAAAGCGCCTACACACGGGCCAATTTTAGACACAATTTTTGGAAATAAGACGCTTAAAACTGGGTTATCATGTCACGATAGCTAACACCATTACTCGTTACTGCCTGACCAGCCGCATTTTCGAAGAAGAATGGTCTGATAATGCCTCCAGTCCAAAATCTGCACCGAACAGTCACGCGTTGTGGATGCATTTGTTTCTTAACAATTACTCGTGGGTTTTCTGAACCCCAAATGCGGCAATTTTGACGATTAACGAAGCCATCAAGATGAAAATGGACTCCATCACTGATGGTGATTTTTATCCGCTGTAGCTGACGAACCTTCATTATTTTTAAAATATTGCTGTGTTCTTTCGTATAGCGCTCTATTTTTTACTAACCCCGAAATGTCAGCTGTCACATTGTTATCTTTTTGTCCATTATCGTCACTGTACAATTAAATGGCGCAAGATTCAAATTTTGCGTGAATTATGGGACACCCTTTGTAAGACAAATAATAATTACATAAGAAACCTACAATAGTCCAAAGAAAAAAAACATTTTTTTTTTCATATGGATATGCACGCACTCCAGTGGTGGACTGTTGATTGCAATGACCTACGCATATCTGTGATTTATGTAAATCTCAAATAATTACATTTTTGCTTATTATAAAACCATATAAAATGGGTTTAAAGACCCAATAACGGACTAAAAACCATCCTATGTAATACCGCTACTCACGACAAATCGATTGCCATATATATTGTTGAGATATCGTTACGTACCTACTTCCTACTCGCGGACAAACAGAAAAATGTGTTCTCTTTTGTAGATGTAGAGATGAGACTATGTACTGCGTTGAAGCCACCTCAATGGCACACTTTGCAGAATTGACAGTCAAACAATGATAGCCAAAAAATATTGGTCTGAAGCACAAAACGCACCAAGTTGTTGATGAGCGGCAGTAGGGATCCTGTCAATTGTTAGTTGTCGTATGCTGTTCATGGACTTAGTAGATGATGCCTGTTGATTGGGTTGACAACTTGACAACTTGATTGGAGGAGCTGGCACATGATTCTCACCAGATATACTCACTTAATTACTCGGTGATTAAGCCGAAGCACCTACATAACATATTATGTATTCGTATATATTTGCCATGAGGTTTTGCTTCTTTTTTCAACAAGTTTGTACTCGGTTTTCAGGTCTGCTGGTGTATAATGTACATGTCCCTCACGAAGTTCCTTCTGCTTACCAGTTAACTTCCATCCGCATTTATCATTGATTCACTATGCCCGTCTAGCACATCAGAGGCCGCCGCCTTTAAACCTGGCAGCATTGCCACTGTTAAATAAAACACGTCAAACATTCTTATAGCACAAACATTCCAATACCGCCCTAACATCGTTAAACACTTCGGGGCCTCTGATACCCGTAAGAGTGCGTTCAACTGCCTGTATAGAACAGAATAACCGAGCACAGCAGCCTGTGCCATGTTTGGCATATAAAAAAGCGGACCAGATTGTTGCATCAGAGAAATCTTTATTAAACTCTTCGTGCGTTCACAAATATTAGTTACACAAAATGCTTACGTCTAAATCTTAACATAGTTCAGGGCTAACAGTTTACGGTAACCGTTGACTCTTTCTAGCACTCCCACGAACCTTCACCGACGAGGAACCAAAAGACTTTTCTTTCTCCGACTTCGAGTCAACGATTTGCTCCTTCAGCTGGACAAATTCGTGCATTAGCTCCTTGGCCATGTTGGTGTACGAGGAGTTCTTCCTAAAGACCATAATCGCATTGTGGCACATCAAGAAAACATCACGCTGAAGATCGGCTATGCTTCGTATGGTTCCACTCTCGATGTGGCGTTTGATAATTTGCAAATCCATCGGCCGATTACAGACCAACTTGTACCGAGGACATTGCTCCTCAGTGAATGGCCGTAAGAAGATGGATGCGTTTTTGTTTGTCAACAGGTTGTTGTAGACCGTCATGAGTGACTTTTTCCAGACTTTGAATTCGCGATCGTCACTGGAAGCTGGCGAATTGGGAATGCTATCTATTACTGGGGTGGACGAGTACCTGCGACGTGAACGTATAGTGACTGAGTGATCACTGGCATCATCTTCGACGAGTGGACTTTCGGACCGATCGCGATCACGTAGTTTGCGAACGGCCAGCGTTTGCTTGGTTTCATCATCTGTTCTCGTGTCGCAATCGTTCTTCTTACTCTGTAAGGGCTGCTGTTTCTGTGGATGAGTTTTATCTTCTCTGGGTTCTCTTGGTGCTACGGTTGGTGCTTCAAAAGTAGACGAATCGTCGTCTGTGTCAGGCAGGCAAATAGAAGTAATTGTCTGCTCCTGTGAGAAGGGACTCTCACGAGTTGGAGGTTTGCAAGCGTCTTCTATAGATTTGGACTCTTCCTCTGAAAAATGAAAAGAAAGATGGGTAAGCGAGGTTAAGAGAGACGCTACAGCTAAACTCACCCTTACTGATGACCTCAACGACCGAATCGATAACGTTGTGGCTCTTCTTCGTTTCGGGTTCGATTTTACCATCGTTTGACTCATCGTCTGTTGGAATGATTATCACGTCTGAGCTATCGCTTAGAGAAGCCTTCCTTACAGATGAAGTTGTCTGATCGTTTTTAGGGCTCGACACATCTTCGTCATCAGCCGTTTCTTCATCATCAGCTATGGGTTGTGTGCATTCTATATTCTTTCCAACAGCCGGAGAGCTTTCTTTGTCATCCGATTTCTTTTGAGCGATCGACGGTTGAGAAGGCACATCACTAGACTCCTCGTCTACGATGGTAGAACTCGTCACCTTATTGTCTCTGGTGTGGGTTGATAGAGGAACATTGTCACTCGAGTCGTCACTGGAAATGGTTTCGATTTTTTCCTCATCGTCTATTGGAGGTTTTTCATCGGGTATTTGCGATGGAACCTCGTCTTGTTGCGAATCTTTTGTTTCGCTTTCCGATGTGGTCAACGCAGGAGAATCTGTCGGTTTGTCATCAGCGATCTTAAGTTTAGCTCCGGAGTCCTCCTCCATAGGCGAAGGGTTTTTTGAGTCCTGTCTTAGTTCGGTTTCGTTCAGTTTTGCATCCAGCTGGTCGTCGACTTCTTCCATCAAAGATTCGACTCCTTCGAGAATGGATTCTTCTTCGAGAATTCCCGGATTCAGAATGCCATTATTGTTGGTGAGAATATCGGCCAACTCGTCAATATTGTCAGGCATGAGGTTCTTGAAGACCTCCATCAGTTGTTGTTCCTCCTCCTTTGTAGGGGTGAGAGCACCATCCTCCATTGTTTCATCCTCCATAAGGTTATCGTCTTCGGTTTTCACGGGTGTTGATGAATCGGCAGTGGTTACGCTGTGTGATTCTGTTTTAAGTTCATCGTCAATTTGCCGGGAGACACTTGGTTGTAGTTGTTGTTGCTGTGGAGAGTCTCTGGGTGATTTAGTTTTCTCCAAAAGCATCGACAGAGTTGGCGCCGATTGAGAAGGGCTGAGAACTGTTGGTGTGGGTGTTTGGTTGCCATCACCAGGTGCTGGCCCAGTGAGCGGTTTTGTGAGCGGAATACTCTGTGTAAGTATGCTGCTTGTTGGTAATGCGGCCGGTGACGTAGCAGCAGTGCTCGTAACGCCGCCCGTTAACAAATTCTTAATTGTGGGAGCATTTGCCCGTACGGTACTGGTGGTAGTTGTCGTACCACCGGCCGGAGCAGGAGAACTGGATTTCAGGAGTGAAGAAAGTAATGGCGACGTCCCCTGTGGCTTGCACGTTTCATCGATCTCCATATCCTGCTCTTGATTTGTCTGCGACGCACTGACTTGTGGTTTCTGGGGCTGCTGCTGTTGCAATTGGCCCTGACGCCAGTTTCTTTGCATTTCATGAGTTCCCAACTGTCTACGAGCTTTTTGTTGCCTGTCCAGCTCTTGTTCCCGTTCGATTTCCATCCACATCGCTCGGATTTGCTCTTCGTTAGAATTGCCAGTCTGTAAGTGCACCACATCAGTGTACAGCTTTGCATAGGTCTCCTGTTGTTCTCGAATTTCAGTTTTTAACTCCTGAATTCGTTCTTCCGTCAGACGACGTAGAATTAAGTCAGTTGGTGTTTCGACGACATTTGAAGTATTGTCAGAGTTTGTGCGCTTTTTGCGCTTCGGAGTTTCCACGTTTTCTAACAATTCGCCGTATTTAACTGCACAGTGCTTTTGTGAGAACCATTCTGGTGGATGTTGTGCTCCACAGAGGAGTTTTAAAGACCGGCTCACAGTCATCCAATTCTGGTCGCCGCTGCAAGACACCGCCGATGCTAGACAAAGTTGCTCACGCTTGGTCCATTTGTCTAAGGCTACGCGATTTATATTGATACGATCTTGCACGGAGGCCATTATTTAACTATTTTTGAAGTTAATTTTTATATTTTTGTTAAGAATTCGTTCCGTATTTTGTTTAAACAATTTGAGATTGATTTGTTTGGTAAAGAAAAACACGACGGATAAAGTTTTTCAAATGTCAGTTTGACAGTATATGGCTATGGTTGAATGAATTTGAATGGTAATTTGAGTATACAGCGGTAGTCGTAGTGATGCCACTTTTATAAGAATTTGTGAAATTATACTTTTTCGTAACATTTCATTTTATGTGTATGAACAAAGCTTTGGTTTGTTTTATGTAGATCATCATAGTTTTGAGGATAAATACAGTGTTCAAATCTAGTTGCAATACTTGAGTATTGGGACAAACATGTGGAGGTGAAAATCTCATTAAATACTTTGTTAAGTTAGGGTCTAAAACGAGTCAAGGAATCTAGGCCAGATGTCGAACTTAAGGACAGTCATCTATACTCAATGTTAAGCCAGTTTAACAAGTATATCAGACAACCAGACAACTCAGAGAAGTCTTTTATAGTAAGTTGAGTATGCGCTTTAGTGGTGAAATGGCTATAGAATTATCACCAAACTTATCAGGACCGAGTATTTTAAATCCTTAATTCTTCTAATGAGGGCATTCTTTTGGTATGTACATCGGCGATCTAATTTTCCCAGATTTGTGTGATACTGAGATCAAAACAAGGCTCAGTGAATTGAACTTCCTGGCTGCTGTAATAGAAGTCCTGCATTCTGGATCAAGTTTAAATGCTGTTTTTAGACTCGCCTCAAGTAAAATTTACCCGCAAGAGTTCTGTCATAGCATAAGACGGTGTATCCATAAGATTCAAGTCAAAAAGCAGGAAGGTGATCAAAATTCAGTACTTGTTCCCAAAACAGCTTCTTTTTAAACAGAAGATGACGAAGGTATGAATATAAATGTGCCTAGAACAGTGTCAGGTATGCTAGAATAAGCCCCCTCGCAGCCGGGATAAACCTTCTTTGGAGTCTCTTTAGTAGCAGTGACGTATTTTTAGTGAAAGCTTGTTCTTCTAAACAACCTGCGTATAGTATATGATAGAATATACTATAATATAACCTATCCTATCCATATAGATCCAAAGAGTTCTTTAAAGTAACAAAAGTAGTCCTAAGAAGTTTGTTATCCAGGACGACAAATAACTAAGCACTAGATGGCTCAGACTAGTTAGTTTTTTTCTTGAGGTTAAGAGATAAAATTAACAAAAAGTCCGTTTCTAGTAGCATCAATCACCGGATATGTCTAGGCTTGTTGATATCGATGAAGTTCATTCTCACAAGACCTTCAGTATTAATAGGTGAATTGCATAGACTGAGGATGCCTTGTCTCAATAATCTTAAACATAAGAAAGGTAAGCGAAAATGAAATCTAGAGCTCTCCAAGCGCATTTTGTCGGTAGGATGTCGGTATGAATACCAATGGTAAATTGTCAATAAAGATTCTATCCAGAAAGACGTTTCGGAGTCTTGTTTATAGGAGCTGGTTCTGATTACATAACCTGGGAAGTAAGCCCAGAGAATATTCGCGAATATTCTCAAAATCTCAATCGAAAACAGAAGATTTCCCGTACATCTATTCGATTTTAAAATCTCCTAGCAAAACTAGTTTTTGATTAAATGTACTAGCAATTGTGAGTTTGTTGAAGCAAACATACCCTTTTAAACATTCAGTATATCTGTTAAACGGCTGACAGAGTAGTTGTCAAAACAAAATTGCAAGACACTAAAATTCCACAGGTGATACAATAGTAGGCATTCGTTCATACGCACTCCAATTTTTGCTACTATTTTTAATATAAAATAAATGGTTGGTTTAAATAATTCTAAAATTACAGTTTCGCCCCTCAAAATTTTGTTTTGATCGTGCACCACCACTTTGATTAGATTCTCCCAGCCAACTTTTTTTAAAAAAATAAGGGCAAAGAATTGGAGTGCCTATAAACGAATGTCTAGCACTGTATAAATGTCAAAAAAATCTATTCGGTTTTCGGCTTGAACGCCTCAATGAGATTTCGTAAACTATTTTTCAAAATATCGGTTTTTGACGCAGTGTGAATACCTTATTACATCTTTCATATATTAAAGGTTTACTTATGAGTAATATGGCTGAATTTATGCACAATCGATTGCATAAGCAAACAGGACTGTTCATTTTACATGGCAACGCTCCAAATTTGACATTAATGATAGAAGAAAAACCATTTACATATTTCAGAATTTTGTGTTACCGCGGAGAATTCTTTTGATTTCATTTGCAAACTTAATTCCGCTTAATATTCCATGTCCTTTCAAAATAAACATTTCATATCCCGACTGTAATAGTAACTAATTCAGAACATCACCAAAATGTTACCATCAACAGGCTTGTTCAAGTCAATTATTTGCCCATTTTACCACAACGGAAGCGTTTCCTGCTTGCGACCCTACTGCCACTTTAAGCATGTACGCAAAGGTAATCTTTTCCCACAAAAAATAACGAATTTCATAATCAAATTTAATTGATAATCTTTTTTACGCAGATGAGCCGAATGCCGACTCTTCAAAGCCGCCAGGATACACAGCATCCGCCAAGCAACCAAAGCTTTTAACGTTAGCTGAGCCAGTAGCAAAGAAAAAGAAACTCGAGTACACTCCCTGTGATCCGGGGATAAATGTTAAGAAGAAGAATTCATCACATGAGAGAACGAACGAGAATCAGGCACCGGTGTATGTTCCATCGGAGTCATTGCAAACAACTGCCGCGAATATTGCAAACATTGACTTGGCTGAATGTGATGAAGAACTGGAGGAATTGTCCGGCATTATGGATGACCAAATAGACGAACAAGGCAAATCAGAAAACAAAGAAGAGTCTCCAGAAGTCGATTCAATTGGTAAAGATGAATTAAAAGAGGAAAAAGTGAGAGATCAGTCGGCGCATAAAGAAGTGAAATCAAACGAACCAACACTTAATAAGACTGTTAATAAAGCTCCGGTTATTGTCTCTTCGGAAAAACGAATCTCGAAGAAAAGGGAGAACTCAAAACAAACGGAAATTGAAAAGGAGAAGGAGAACTCAAAACAAAAGGAAAGGGAGAAGGAAAAGGAGAACTCCAAGGAGAAGGATAGTTCTAAACGAAAGGAAACGGCGAAACATTCTCATCGAGAAAACGGTAAAAGTACGAGTTCCTCGTCCTCCCGACATAAGCACAAGAAGAGTTCCAAGGAGCGAGAGCCCAGTAAGGAACACTCATTATCACACAGTTCTTCCGGCGAAAGACGTTCCAGCAAAGACAAACATCCCGAAAACGACAAAAAGGAGAGAGTAAAAAAATCTTCATCTTCAAGTGACCACCGCCATTCGTCATCACATCACAAACACAAGTCCTCCACGTCAGATAAAGAACGCACCAAAAGCAGCGGTTCTCATAAGAACACAGTCACGAAATCAACATCTTCGTCCTCGTCGTCCACAAAACATCAGCAATCATCTAGAACTAGTTCGAAATCCAAAGAAACAGAAAAGAAGTCTTCAACTAAACTTCCGCCTCCGTTGACAATAAAAACAGTAGACGAACTGAACAATGAAGTAGACAGTTTGGATACATTGTTTGCCACTTCTGAGGAGGACATCAGAAGGGAATGTGAAATGATTTACGATCAAGTGGAACTGGAATTTGCTTCGATGCATAAATCAACCCCCCCAGAGGAGATCAAACGAAAAGTTTCAACTGACGATGCGATCGAAGAGAAATATCCTGGCTACCTGCAGAGAAAGAGGGTCGCTTATGAAAATTCTATTAATGCTAAGCCTTTGGCACCAGTTGCACCCAAGAAGCCAAGTCATATTCAAAATGCGATAAGGGTAAGTTGATTTGGACCTCGATAATAGAGAGAGCAGAACTCCGTCTTGTCCTGCTCCGTAGGAGGTTACTCAGGTTTTTTTTTCGTAGCATTGACTCGCCTTGCACTATTTCGTTGTTATGAAGAATACGTGTTGTGCAGTTGTAAGTTAAAAAAATTTCGTAACCTTTCCGCACTTTCTTCAATTGAGATGACCTATCATGTTGGATGATTGAGTCAGTTGATTTGCAAACGTGGAATATTTCTGCCTTCAAACTCAAGGTCTGTAGTTAAATGTCAATTTCTAGCTTTGCGTTTGCCTTGATCAGGTTGTTAAGCCTATAAGGGACATACAACCTATTTTAGTGCGGCTTTAAATTAATGATGCTTTTCAGAACGTTTACAAATCTAATTGAAATCGACTAATACTAGACAAACATACTCCTAAGAGCATTGCGACACAAACCAGTATATGTCTGCTCTGTTGTATCTGGTTGGCTTAGAGTTAACGAATATATGCGGTGAAATGTTATGCACGCGAGAACTTTTTTGATAGAGATAACGCCACCTTTTTGTTCCTCAGGAAATGTTTGCTACTCCGCTGACAAGATGCAGTGGTTTTATGGTTTGGTTCAATGTTCAATGTACGAACTACTAACCATTCCTTAAGAGATAAGATATCTTTAGCGCCATTTTCGTAATAACCTTGGTGGTGTATGACAGTGCCTAGATTTTTAAATAGTTCGCACTTTGGTGGCTCCTTCCAAATAGATGTCAGGATGGCTCGTTATTGTGTTGCTTAAATAGTGGCGGCGATGGCGCGATGGTTAGCTCATTGGACTATCACGCAGAGGGTCCGTGGTTCGATCCCCGGCATCGGCAACAATTTTTTGAATCGTCATCACCATTTCGGCGGGCAACAGCAAACTCCCAAAAGTAAAATTGCCTATGAAAAAGCTTCTAAGCTTAGGCCCCGCTCAGATGTGACAAAAATGACAACATGAGCAACACAAATGAGTGTCAGAAATCTAGGCCATGGCCCATACCGGGCTGCCAGCGCCATAGTGTTTTTTTTTATGTTAAATAGAAAATTGCACATAAAGCAAATGTATTCCAAATTTGTTTTCGAATTCTCCATTGTTTACGTTGCCTATTTCAATTTCGATTTGAAGTCATCGCAAATATCGTGTATAATGTTTTTTTTTGTATTTTTCCAAATCTATAAGAGGCTTTTTCTCAAGAAAAGATACTTTCTGAACTGCTCCAACTATAGAGGCATCATCGTCTTAACATCGCATACAAGATCGTATCTGCCGTTTTGTGTGAACGCCTGAAGCCCTTCGTCAACAACCTGATAGGTCCATATCAGTGTGGCTTCAGGCCATGAAAGCCCGCCATCGACCAAACACTATTCACACTACGGCAGATCTTGAAGAAAACCCTTGAGCTTCGATACACACCACCTATTCATCGATTTCAAGGTCGATGAGCTATGCAGAGTTTGTATGTGCAAAATGACGATGGTTAATGCACGCTGCTCCATTAAGTTAGGTAAAGATTTCACCGAGACTTTTGATGTCAAAAGAGAATTTAAATAAGGCAATGCAGAGAGAATAGTGTCAATCTCACCCACAAACACAAGGGGCACAATGTTGCAAGAGTCCGTCCAATTACTTTCATAAGCCGATGATATTGACATAATCTGAAGAAATCAGTGTGATGTCAACGGCGCTTTCCCAAGATGTGGCGAAAATGGGCTTAGCTGTCAACGAGGGTAAAACCAAGTATATGCTGTCAAGCAAAAAGGACACTTAACACCGACGTCTCGTACAGATCGTCACCTTCGACAAATATAACTTTGAGGTAGCTAAGGACTTTGTCTACCTAGGTAACTTGCCAATCGCTGCTTCTTTGGACTAAGAACGCAATTGACTAGCAAAGCCCCCTCTCGCACAAAAAAACTTTAATAATCCCAGTCCTACTCTATGGCACAGAGGCATGGACGTTACCAAAAATGAATGAGAGTACTCTTAACTGCTTTCGGAGGAAAATTCTTCCAATGATTTTCGGTCCCGTCTGCATTGACGGTGAGTGGAGGAGGAGATACAACGACGAACTGTATGGACTGTACAGCGACATCAACTAAGCCAGAATAGTGAAGATTAAACGACTGAGATGGCTAGGCCATGGTTGGACATCAACGCCCCGGTCCGAAAAGACTTCGAATTCGCCATCGAGGGACAGCGCAGTAGGGGAAGACCGAGACCCAGATGAGGCACGCAAGGTGAACGGAACCTTAGCTAGCTTAACGTGCGAAACTGGAGGCAGCTCGCACAGGATCGAACTGGTTGAGATGCTCGCGGAATCGCATGTATTCCTTATTGCTCGCTTTCTATGCTTCTTCGGACACCTGTCCAAATGACAATTGAATGTTCTCATCCAAGCATTTGCCATTGCCCCTCTGAAATGGTTTAATATATTTTGAATACTCATAGAGCTCACTTGTTTGGCATCACTATCTGGACTTAATTAGTGTCCGCAGGGCCAAAGCTTGCCATTATGTGAGCCGAAATTAGCCTATTTCGGTCCTCTTTGTTAGAGTTCTTCTATACCTCAAAAATATTCATTCTTCTATACCCTTTAAAAAAAGAAAAAGAAATTTGTATGGGGTGAGCACTCAAGAGTAAACAGTATGAACGAATTCTGATAAATTAAACATCGCCGAATTTTTTAAGACACATATCACGTGGGATACATTTTCATAGCTGATAAATAATTTTTAATCACTAGATTATAGCAAAACAATAAAAAAAAGTATTATGTGGACTAGTTATGCTTAACACTTTCAACAACCAATTTGACTCGCAATACGCCACTAATTTCATTTTTTTTTGGAAACGTTTTGCCTCTGTTTGTTATGTCACACAACGGCAAATACCGTTTTTATAATCTTTTTTTTTTTGTTAACATGCTACTGTTTGGGGATCTAACTGCCATCTCATACCAAAACATTATCATTCGAACGACTTTGATTTTTGAATTAAGTTCTGCTAGAGTTCTGCATTCGAGAGAATCTAAACAGAAAACTAAACATACAAAAACATTTACTCTCCGATAGCAAAGCAGCCCTACTTGCAATTAACGTCTTTGAAATAAAAACGGAAATGATCTGGCCCTGCCTTTATCTCCTCCAATTACTGGCCACCACAAAGAAAGTCCATCTTATTTGGGTGCCAGGGCATAGCGGATACGAAGGCAATGAAAAAACAGACGAATTAGCTAGAAAAGGATCCACATTCCAATTCATGATACCAAGACCATTCTGTGGGCTATCGATAAACAGCATAAAAGGTACTATTAAAACCTGGCTAGAGGAAAAGAAGCTATATTTCTGGACGGAAACCGAAGGAAATATACAAGCCATGAACTTTATGCCAAACAGCTGCCATAAAAAATAAACAAAACAACTGCTACAATTGAGTTAAAGTCATATCCGACAGATCTTACAGGGGACTGCCATGTGAAAAAAACATCTGATGACAATGGGCATAGCACAAGACAATATATGCAGACTGTGCAACGAGGACGTGGAAACAGCAGAACCCACACTAAGTGACTGCAATGATCTAATCAAAACACGTCAACGTTTCCTAGGTGAATTCTGCCTCAAAGCAGCGGACATAGCTGCCAGCTCACCCAAAGACTTGGCCGCCTTTCTCACCAACTGTGGCAACATAGATGAGCTCTAAAATGGAGGACATCACAACAGGCTCATCTGCGATCGCAGTGGTCTGGGATTTATTATACCACCTCCCTTAGCAATCTAATCTTACCTAATGGAATCCCCGAGATGTACAAAATTATACACAGTGGGTTGCGATGTCTTTCCATCACGGTCGAAAATTTGGAACATGTCCGAAATCTATTAACTTCAGCTTGATTCCGTTTTGGATTCCACTTTGGTTCGTTCGTTCATTTGCATTTGCAGATGAATAACTTTTCATTTTAGCTAGCACAATCTACTCCGCTGTCCTTCATAGTTAAACTTAAAGAGCCTTTGGGTCAAAAATGTGATGTATCTTCGCTCAACATGGACTAGCCATCTCAGATGTAGAACTCATATATGCCTGACTAGATTGATGTCGCTGTACACTTTCTAAAGTTCTGTTCGAGGTTGAATCTCTCCCTCCATCCAATACAATGAGATCGCGTAGTATCGCGAAGCTACCAAATGCTTCTTCATTTGCTTTCTACAAGGTCCCCTCCTTCGCGCCATAGAGGACAGCAATGAAAGGCTCATTTGGGTCTCATCAGAAGGGGCCCTGTTACTTAATTATCTCCTGAGCACAAAGAAATTGCTTCCGCCTCAATATTGATGTGTTCCCAGCTCAGTAGCCACGTCTGCGCACAGAAGCTTCATTAGACTTTAGCTTCCATCGTGGTAATTTAACTCGTTCGGAATTCGCCGGAGGGAACAATACTTCATTTTTCCTCACAACAGTATTTTCCGGCTTGTAGATCTAGCATTCGATTTACTTTCCCTCGCTGTTTAAAAAAAAAAAAACATTAAAAATGAAGTCTAGACCTCGAACTTCGGTTCGTTCTTATTCAGCTCTTTTCCTGTAAAAGTTGTTTGCTTCTCACTTTTTTTTTTTTTTTTTAACTTTTTATACTTCGGTTTGTAATAAATTTCTGATGATTATATCCAACTTATAACTAATGAAAGTACCTTCCTTTAGGAATTACATTAAGTAAATAATATTTTTTTAATTATAGTAAGGCCCGCTTCACGCTAGTACTTTATGCAAAATTTTAAGGGAAACCTTATTTTAAGTAAAAAGTTATGCTAATTCTTTCTAAAATTATATATTATTGCCAATGAATTAAAGATTTGCAAAAACTATGCACACGAATGGGATATAAGATTTGTAAAATCCCAGGGTTGTAGCCGGCGAACGGGTAAGAGTGCATTTTGCTGCATTATTGACTTGATTTTGTTCATGCTGAAATGCATTTTCATATGAGCGTTTCATTGACTGCGCTATTCCGATGGGAGTTACCCCAGGACCTCCTGAAGTTGGTTGCCCAGTCTATTGAAAAGTAGATGGATCATAACTCAATTGTAAGGGCTGAAACAACTGATGCCTTTGGGGCATTAGTACAAATTGAGCTTGTCCTGAAGATGGGCTGGTCACGACAGTAGTGGCAGAATACGAAAGAAGATATGGATTAAATAAATTTGAATATAAAGGAGCTGTTTGCTCTGCAGATATTGCAGCTGCCTGACGTGCTAATAAATTTTGCTGTCCAATGAAATGGGCTTGGTGTTGAGCAATTAGAGCTTTATTAGCCGTTAATGGTGGAGGAATTGATGGATTGAAGGGCAGCGACGCCGCGCCAGTTAAATTAGAATGATGCTGATTATGAAATGCAGCAGCTGCTATATTGGAGTCAGTTGTGGCTGGATGCCCATTATGAATAGGTAAGGTAGCAGCCATGGGGGCAGAAGAATGATGAGAAAAAGTATGATGTATAGTCAAACAAGGATTTAGGCTAGCAGCACCGGCAGCTGCTGCGACAGCAGCAACTTGTGGATTGGCACCTGACAAATGTTGATGATGACGCAGCAAAAATTGCAGAATGCGCAATATTTGAATGTGCCGATATCGGCTGTGGTTGTGATAACATACCCGGTGATAACAAGGACGGATTCGTTGTATGATGATAGTTTACTGGTGATTGCAAACCGCCGTTCAAAACCTTGTTAATATCATTGAAAAACTTCGATGTACCGATATTTTTTTACCGAATACCCTAAACTGGTTGTGTTTGCGCTGTGCACATTGCCGTGCAGCTTCTTCCGAATCAATTTAAATAAAGGCTTCTCCACTGGGTTGACCCTGTGCATTGATAACCATATGTACTCCTTGGAACATAATATTTTTTACGAAATCATCAAGAAAGTGCAAGATATATTCAACTATAGCTTCATATGGGAGGCCCCGTAGTCGAATGCAACTCTTAGTTGTTCCAGAAGTAATCATGTATTGCCGCAGAAGCGACAGTGACATTGGGAGTAGCTGAGCAATCAGCGGAGGCTGTGAAGGCTCATATGTTTTTGGGTCCATTGATCTGTGCAATACCTGTTGCACCTCGGTTGTTGTAGATCGAAACAATTCTATATATCTTTGTCCAATAGATTCTCTGTGCTGGGATAAAGCTTTGGCAGAATCTGTTGCGGAAGCAAATAAAACGTATGCATCCCCAGTGGCTTTACCATCCGGTTTTTTTTACAAACAAAAAGCCTTCAGTTCCATCTAAAATGTGACAAGGATCCGCCACCGCTGTAAAAAAGTCCAACACTTGCTTAGCAGTGCAGTCATAGGGTAGACCACACATTCGAATGATAACTTGAGCGCCTTTTGATAAAAAAGCCTGTGCTTCGTTTGAAGCACCTCTGGCTATTGAAAGAAAGTCCTCACCGGTAGCCCGATACATCTCAATGTATCGATTTACGATGCGGTGTTTGTGTTTTTTGAGCGCCATATCTCGGTGCTCTTGGGAAACGAATCTCACTAAAGCTGCACCGTTTCGCCGACCTAACGGTGATAAACACAGTGCAACGCCGCCTTTCGCCACTTTCTATAAATAGTTCTCTGCTGAAAACGCATGTTTAGAAATGCTGATTATTTCTACATACCATTGAGACTCAGACATCGAGTAAAGACTGAAGAGTTTTTTCATAACCGTCAAGTCATTGGTGTTCAAGAAATCGTTTTAGCTTGACCCATTGGTCAATCCAACTACCAAAGAATCTCCTTCAATGCGGGCGATATTGTTATAGTGAGGTAGTACGAGTATATAGAAAATAATATTGTGATAAACATAGGTGATCTTCGACGCAAGTACAATTTTTTGCTTAGTTCTTACTTTAATTTATTAATTTTCTTTATAAATAGATCTTAATTCAATTTAATAAGTCGTTTTATTTTTGCAGTCAATCTTTCATCGTCAGGCCGAGGTTCGAAAGAAACAGCAAGAAGAGACCGTGGCTGCTGCTGCAGCTCTTAAAGAGGCAGAAGAAAAAGTACGTGAGGCAAATGAGGCATTACGTAAAGCTCAAGAGAAAACTCTTACGCCTTTAATACCAAAAAGCTATTTACAACCACCAAAACCAGCTGGTACTATAGGAAGATCCGAGAGGAAATAACTCTCCTCTGTCATAGAAAAATTTCTTATACCATCTTGTTTATATTGTAGGTCGAACAATAGCACCAGTTGCTAACATATTAGCCCTAGAAAGAGCCAAGAAGAAAGTTGAGGAACTGAAGGCTGAAAGAATGCGCGGATTTACCCCGAGTCAGACAGCGCCAAAAGCAGCTGGACGAGTTGCTCATAGTTCCACAAATGCTACAAAGGTAAATGTTTAATAGTAAACAACATTACTTTAATTTAGGCTACAATGTTGCATTTCATTTTGTAGGTTGTCCCGCCTAAACCTCCAGTGTTAGAATCATCATCAAATAAAATTTCCTTTAATCTAAGAATGCAGTACTATGAGCTTATGGTTAAGCACTGTACTGCTATATATCCAAACATTGCTGATGGTTGGGAAAGGGTACGTTAAAACACATTTGTTTAGTTTTTTCTATCACTATACTCATCTCTCGTTTTGAAGGCCCAAACTGAAGAATTAGCTGTGTTCAAAAAGTGCAATACTCCTGTTATATACAAAAATAGTGCAATGCTGACAATCAATAAACTTAGAAAGGAGTCGATAGGTTAGTGCACTTATAAAAAAAGATTCGTTAAAAGATTTCTTTATTTATTTCTTTATTTCAGAATCGGGAAATAAGCCACTAGATAATAGCAGAGTAATGTCGCACGAAGTTGTTTTAGCAGGAAAACTTGCCAACAGTACATCGTGGAGTGTGGCTAAAAAAATGTAAGTACCTAGACGTTTCGTTTTTTTTTGTTCTTTTATTAACTGTTGAAATATGTAATGCATATAACTAAATCTGTCGATACATATTTCTCTAATGCATTGGCATTTTTACTGTGCCCTTTCTTTGGTTAAGTAAATTCGCGCACTTATTACTATTTAATTGACTGATATGTATGCTAGTATGTTATGGATGAAGACTGTCGTATTTATTAATAAACCTTTAATTGTAAATCACATATTTCTGTCACACAACACTGCCGAGCTCTTGCACTACTAAGCCAGACATTAATTGCAGAACCTAGGTATTTAAATATTTTCGTACTTTGCCACAGTGAATCTGTTTTGAAAGACGTCGCTAATTGCAATTAGGAGCATTTACTTCTAAGTCTTCTGTTTCTATTGCAGTATTTATTTAATGTTGTCCCTAGCATCATCGAACACATCGTCTTTTAATCGCCTTATATTTCCAGAAACTCTATCGAACGCTTTTTTCAAATCAACATCTGGTTTGCATCTCATTTATTATCTGCATTATTTATATACTTACTTACTTACTTTAAGTGGCGCTACAGTCCGGGGTGGACCTGGGCCTCAGTCAACAAGCTTCTCCAGCCAGCTCGATCCCTGGCTAGCTGCCTCCAGTTTCGCACGCTAAGTTGGATGAGGTCCTCTTCCACTTGCGTGCTCCACCTGATTCTTGGCCTTCCTCTACTGCGCTGTCCCTCGGGAGCGGATTCGAACACTTTTCGGACCGGAGCATTGGTGTCCATGCGCTCTACATGATCCAGCCATCTCAGTCTTTGGATCCTCACTCTTCTGGCTAGGTCCATGTCGCTGTACAGTCCGCACAGTTCGTCGTTGTATCTCCTCCTCCACTCACCGTCAATGTAGATGGGACCGAAGATCGCCCGAAGAATTTTTCTCTCAAAGCACCCTCATCCATTTTTGATAATGTCCATGCCTCTGCGCCATAGAGAAGGACCGGGATTATTAAGGTCTTATAAAGGGTGACTTTTGTTGTCCGAGAGAGGGGTTTGCTGCTCAATTGCCTTCTTAGCCCAAAGAAACAGCTGTTGGCAAGAGTTATTCTTCGCTTGATCTCAGCGCTGGTGTCGTTGTCTGTATTTATAGCAGAGCCTAGGTAGACAAAGTCCTTAACTACCTCAAAGTTATATCTATCGAGGGTGACGTTCTGTCCGAGACGTCGGCCTTAAAATCGATGAATAGGTGGTGGGTATCGATCTGAAGCTCATGGGTCTTCTCCAAGATCTGCGGTAGTGTGAATATCTGGTCGATGGTGGACTTTCCTGGCCTGAAGCCATACTGATATGGACCTATCAGGTTGTTGACGGACGGCTTCAGGCGTTCACACAATACGGCGGATAAGATCTTATATGCGATGTTAAGGAGACTAATGCCTCTGTAGTTGGCGCAGTTCAGAGGGTCTCCTTTCTTGAGTCCGGCCATATTTTACAGATGAGTTCGTGTATGATCCTTATCAAGTCATCGCCTGCCGCTTTGAAGAGCTCGGCAATCAGGCCATCCGCTCCAGCTTAAGCTTCGATATAGCTATCTTCACTTAATCCAGGTCGGGTGGACGGAATTGTTGGTCATAATCGTCCAGGTTGAAAGGTTGATTCGGTTGATTTTGCCTGACAGCGGTATTTGTTTCGTCATTGCCAGGAATGATCTTTTCATATTCTCAACATCGACTGCGACTTTACTACGATGTTTTTGTTCATTTTTCATCTCTACAGGCTTCGGTTCGGGTTTTGTTTCCGCGGCATGTTATTTTTACCTTTTGGTAAAACTTCGGACCTCATTCCTGGAGTAGCATCTCTCAATTTCCTCGATCGCGCGCTTCTCATGCTCTTTCTTCTTCCTCCTGAGAAGCCGGTGTTCATCTCTCCTCTTCCGCTCATAGAGCTCATGAGCAGCTCTGGTCTTTTTTTTGCAGTGCCGCATTGCGTGCTTTTTGCTTAACTGCATGTGCTTGCCGGCAATCATCATCGAACCAGGGGTTTCGTTGTGGTGGACGAGTGAAACCCAGCACATCAAAAGCGGCATCTCTGATGGCGTTTTGGCAATGTTTCCAATGGTCTTCGATGCTTGATGCTGGCGGTATTGGATCTCTTAAGAGATTAAGAGACACTCGATCGGAAAAGGACTTGGTGATCTCTTGCGATTGTAGCCGTCTGACGTCGAATTTTTTCACAGTTGAGGTGGTGTTGTGGAGGCTATATTTTCCGACTGTTCCACCAAAGATACCCTCTCTTCCTTTGCATTAAAATCACCGAGGACAATTTTAATGTCACTGCTAGGGCATTGCTCGTAGGTCTTGTTAAGGAGCTCATAGATGCATATAAGGCTAATGTTGGCGAATTTAGCCTTGATGCGGATTGCTACGAGGCGCTCGCTCACATGCCGGAAGCTCAGGACTTCTTGTCTTAGTCTGCCTCTGACAACAAATCTGCATCCAAATAAGCGCTGCTTTTGCCGTCGATAGCATTGCCATAGTAGATGTCGCAGTTTTTCACCTTCTTTTTGTCCGGCCCATCCCATCGCATTTCTTGAATGGTGGTTATGTCTGCTTTGCAGCAGTCTAGGGCCTCCACTAGTTGCTCGGCTCCACATGGTCTATTAAGGAATCTAACATTCCACGTGCATATCCGACGCTCATTGTCCTTAAATCGTTTGCGTGGGTTGTCAACAGTAGATCCGTCCATATCCGAGGCTTGTTGATGCTTCGTAACTTGTTAAATGGCCGGGCATTTACCCCGGCGGCACAACCCCCAACCTGGAGGACCAGTTCCATTTTTAATGCTCCTAGGACGAGGGGTCGGTTACACCGAAGCCAGTAACCCGTTCCGGGTTGCCACCTTCACTTCGGAATCTCTAGTGAGCTTCCCAGGTGGCGCCACGGGGAGGCGTGAAGTAGGTCTTATTAGCAGAGCTGCAAGATGTTCGGCTGCAGAGGCTCATTCTCGTCATTTAAAGAACCGGCACCTGTCGGAAGATGCTACTTCTACGAGTCCTTTTACTAATCGTTGCCATTTATATACTGCTGTGATTAAAAAATACGGTGGAATTGTTTATAGCTTTTAAAATCTTTATTTATTCCTCTAAATCTATTTCATCGCCTTCAAATAATTACTCTCCTCTCGATAAAATACACTTATGCCAACGGTTTTTCCAATCCTCGAAATAGCTATTAAAGTCGATTCCTGGGAAAGCCTTCAATGCGCGCAGTGATTCGATTGTTATCTCCCCAATTGTGTCGAAATGTTGACCCCGGGGCGGTGTCGTAAGCTTAGGGAATAGTCATAAGTCACATAGTGCTAAATCAGGTGAATACGGTGGTTGTGAAAAGATTTGAGTTGAATTTTCGAGGAAATAGTCTCGAAAAACCATTGGAAAATTGAATATTTTTGGAACCAAACGAGATTTGACTTTTTTAAGGCACAAAACATCTTTCAAAATGGCTTCGACTGATCCAGATGAAATGTTAGCAGTATCAGCGAGATCTCTAATTGTCAATCGACAAGTTCTTGATTTGCTGTTGTTCATTAGTTGATGTCGATGGCCGTCAATGGCAATCCTTGTCTTCAATGTTTCCTCTGTCTTCTTTGAATTGCTTGTACCTGCGTAACCTATCGAATAAATGCAGATTTTGACATGAAATTTGACACAGAAGTCATTGACAGTACTGCCAAACTATTGCCAAAATCGAAGAGCCCACGAATTTGAAAACTAAAATTGCTCCTTATTTTTTGATCACAGTAGGAGTATGTGTATCGAGCAACATTGACTGCGATTGGGATTAATAATATTGCGTTATCGACTATCTAGAACTCAGAGTATGCGAAATCGGTAATTCCTTCAATTTTTCATGTGGCATTTACCTTTATACAGTGAAATCAGAAATCTCACTCTCCACAGTGATCCTCCCTGCTAGCATGTGTTTTCGATCGTCTTCAATTGTATTTCTGGGATTAAAGCTCTTCGGAGATTGGCTGATTTTTCGCTCTGCGACATTGTACTTCCTCTATTGCTTGCCGCCTGTTAATAAGTTGTGAGGGTAACTATTTCTAATTCCTGATACATTCCTCTGCTGTTATAGCCCATGCTATACCTACCATTTGTTTGCATCTGTTTTGTAACGTAGTTTAAGCCAGAACCCACTTTACCGGATTCGCCATTTTACCTGGTGCACAATTTAAAAGCTTGCCTTTAGCTCTTTACTATCATTTTCATCTCATCGTTTCACTGACACATTTCTTTGTTTTCTGTATAAGTGGCTTTTTAAAATAATATAATGTTATTAGGCTCACAAACTATCTTACTGTTTGATTGAAGCTTATGTTAAGTCAGAGTCGAATCATTTAATATAGTTATATAGCCTTTTTAAAAGACCTCTTTAAATAGTTTATCTACAACTCACAAAATGACTTCCATATCAGTACGTTCTGTTATGCCGCAGTTACTTTTTCTTTATGAGTCTGATATTGTGTTAGTAAAGGTTTTCTAATTATTGACAGCTGTTGTTCGATAATATGGTTTCATGGTTGAGAGCCGTTTTCTAAGTATATTGCTAATAAGTTTATATGTTTCTCTTGGTTTTTCTTTTGCTTTTTCAAATCGTTCTTTGAGGCATCCAGATTTGGGCAGTGAATGTTTTTGTTCAGAGCATTTCGATATGTTTTACATTCATGGTTTAATCTTATGATTAATAGCTTTTGAGTCCCGTTATTTACAGTCATGAAAAGTCCCATGAATCATTTTATAGCTTTTCAGTCTCTTTCTTTGCAACTATGATGATTCCCATGTTATCCAAACGCTCTCTCTCTTTTATTTTTTTGTTATTGGGGCTGTCATTCTACAAGTACTTCAACTACAATATATAACAGCATGGCTTGACTAAGGTTAAGCAGTCGTAGTCCGTTATTTTATTGAGACAATTCTAAGCGCAGATTTTCGTTTGCTTATTTATTTATTCACTCTCTATATATTATTGTCCATGTCCAGTAATGTCAATTTGAGCCGAGGATTGTGCTGATAATTTTTGTTTTTGACGAAGAATTTTTTTAGTTCGATTATTTTTGATTCCTTTTACATATGTTACCGTTTATTGGATACTCCACCGTTAAGTTTCTTCAATTATATAAGTGACGTTTGGTGGATTTAATAACAGCTGTTGATTTATTTGGTTTTGTCCCTTCAGTGTAAAAGAAGAAAATAAATTCTTTCATGTCGAGAGCCTTTTTAAAATCGATGGACAGCAGGTAAACTGCGAAAGAAATTTAATAAATTACTATATGATGGTCTGCCGGGTATTGATATGAGTGCCACAGGACCATTAAGAAGCCAGATTTGGCATCGAGCGCATTTTCCAGATTTCATTTTATTCACTTCTGGACTATTTTTTTTATAATCATCCATAATCACACAGATATCTATTCAGTTTTCGATTCTAGACTTCATTTCGTAGGGAACTTGAGAATCATTTTCTTAATCCGTATTTTGAGCTATATTTCTTTTATTTTCATGTGGTTAGGGACTTTAGCTCGGTTTACAGGAATATAGTAGCTGTAATGCGTAGTGAAAAGTGTTTCTTTTCTGATGCGTATCAAGCTATTCCCTAGAATAAAAAAAGAAATCACCGTCATTTCATATACCTAAACTCTTTGAAAGATATTTAATTTAAAGTTTTAAGCTTAAGTGCACATCTGTTAATATCTCCAGTCTGCTTAGCTTCCTATAATGTGTCTCAACTACCTAGTCAAGTCATAAATACTGGCACACAACTGAACTCACTCATTACGAATGCAACACTGGGCGCATCCATTTCGTATTGATTGCTATTAGACAGTTGATATTTATACAGCCCGCGCACTGTGAGAACGCCGAAAGCGATTAATGTCGTGAAAAAACTCGTCAACCGAAAATCGCTGCGAAAACAAAAAATCTTGTCGCGGGAAATGCAAATTTCGCAAAAATCCATCTCGCATTATCAAAGAAGATTTAGGACTCAGCGCGTATAAGCGACACACTGGACACCCGCTCACGGCCGGATTGAAGGAAAAACCCAAGCGAAGATCGAAAGCGTTACTCAGACGGTACGCGAAGAATGCTCACAGACAAATTCTGTTTACTGACGAGAAAATTTTCACCGTAGAAGAATCGTTCAATAAGCAGAACGATCGTGTGTATGTGCGGTCATGCAGTGAAGCATCCCAACTCATCCTGAGGGTTTAAAGCGGCCACCATCCCGCATCTGTAATGGTATGGTGGGGAGTGTGCTACGATGGCGTTACCAAGCTCCATTTTTGCGAAAAAGGAGTGAAAACATCGGCCAAAGTATATCAATCGACCGTCTTGGAAGCCATTGTTAAGTCTCTCAACCAATCAATATTCAACAACAAGCCATGGACCTTCCAGCAAGACTCTGCTCCAGCTCACAAAGCAAAAACGACTCAAGGCTCAAAAACAACGTTCCGGACTTCATATCAACGGATGATTGGCCAGCTGGTAGTCCAGACCTCAACCCGTTGGATTACAAGTTTTGGTCCGTATTAGAGGGCATGACTTGCTCTACTCGACACTCAAATATTGAGTCGTTGAAGCAAGCCCAGTGGACAATTTCCCCATGCATGAAGTGCGACTCACAATCGATGAGTGGCCACAGCATCTTAAGTCGTGCTGGAAGACAAATGGAAGTCATTTCGAATAAGTTGTTCTAAGATTTGTAGCCATTGAATAACCCAATAAAAACAAAAAAAAAAATTTTAAATATTAATTCGTTTTCATTTGGCACTGATTTTTCTGTGTAATAGTTTTTATGACTTGACTAGGTACTGCAATACAAATCTTGAATTCATGCTGTTCGCCTTGTAGCTCTAGGGAATGGCAACGAAAATTAAATTATTGCTCTTGATTGGACTTTAGCTTTCGGTGAGATACCCCATATATTAACTCGTCCCCTGTTCAAGATATCTTAATTTAAAACCCATAATCAGAGCGATCGTTTTCTGGTGTTCCACAAGGTAGAGTGACTAGGGTTTTCTAGTTTTCGTCCTAGCCAATACAAGACATCAAACTTTTTCAAGGTTTAAAATTAGCCTAGACCTTAACGCCACATAAAAGCCAATCAACAACCCCCTCTATGTAAGTGGAGTTATTTATTTACATGATTTGGGATTTTGTACGACAAGAAGTTAAATTTCCTTTCGCAATGTGATAAGACTATCCTTTATACCAACTCAACTCTTGTTTTATAGAAGGGTGGTCCAGCAAATTTTGTAATCGGAACAATAACTCTTTCGCGAGCCAATCACTCTTTCAACGAGTTGATATGTCCCCAATTGAGACATTCGAAGTTGTTTTCTTTGATTTGCTCTTCGAAATCTCCCCTGAAATGTTGTTTTTTTCACCTTGTCTTACTCGCCTCAACAATTGAATAATGCATGGATCCAACAGATATTCTGGTCATTCACAGGTTCTATCGATTGCACATTCCTAACAACTATATGTCCATTGAGACTAATTAGTTTCTTTTATCTACCGAACTCTTATGAATAAAATGAAACGATTTTCTGAATGTGAAAAAGGGTTACTCAAACCTTAAAAAGTCAGTTCCTCAGTTGTTAACACGTTAAGGTATCCTTGAGTTTCGCGATGCTTTACCTTGTTATCCTTGTTGTTGGCTCTTTAATCTTCAGCGGAGCATAATTTAAATCAGGTAAGATGTTTGTGTCTCCGTTATCCTTGCTTTCATTGTCAATTATGTCTCCAATCTGTGTCTCTCTGGACTGTTAAAAACGGGCCTATTTAATTGTAGAAAGTCTTTTGCTCGTCCTCAGATGAGATCTTCGCCCGAATGTAAGTCTGTAAGATGAAAACACTTCGAAGTTTAGTGCAGCATTTGGCCGTAAAAATCGTTCCATCAAGAAATTGCTACGGAATGAAACCTTACCGTGGTTCCCTCCATATTCCCATGGGTTTTAAATGTTCTCCTTGAATAATGCAATTCAATAAGTTAGGTACTAGTCGGGCTCTAACTATTTTGTATCGTTGACATCCAAAACGTCCAACCTTTGTCACATCAACAAAGGCTCTTAACTTCAAAGATCGTCTTTCAAATTAATGAAAAATATTTCGAATCCCACTGATAAAAGTAAAGCAAGCCATTGATAAGAAAGTTGAATACCTGTATGGGTTCCCACCTATCTGATAGCTTAAACTTGTTAATTTTTTTTTGATTTGGCGGTAGGCTTTGATTTGGCTGTCTCGTTGACAGAACTGCTCTAATATCGATTCCTTTTTGTCTTATCTGATGTGGTCTGAAGATGTTTATGTACACTCATACGTTTCCACTCTTAATTTTCAGACGAAGAGATTCATCACTTAGTGGGGAACCCTTTGATAGGTTATCAGGTAAATTAAAATGTTTTCATTTTTGATTGTTTATTTTTCCAAACTAATAATGTGTGTTCTTTGTTTTTCTTAAAGGCAACAAAGCATATGAATTAGTTTACGAACTTCGTCTAACCCCTGAACAATTGGTATCCAATGGTTATCCACGACCTGGAGCAGATCCAGGAACAGCAATTATTTCAAATTTAAAAACCCGGCGTCTTCATAATGAAAATGAACGATACTGTCGTCGTTGTTCAAAAGTTTTCGATATGTCAATGTATGACACGGAAGCTGTTGATGAATGTAACTACCATCCAAAAAGTACAGGGTATAGAAGAGGCAAGTACAATCAATTACTATATATCCGCGAATGTTTACTTTATGTCTGTTGCGATAGGTTTTGCTGATAATCTCCATAGATGTTGTCAACAACCAGCTGGTACACCGGGCTGCTCCTACGCAAACTATCATGTCTCGGAAGAAAGTGATGTTAACCAACTCAAGTTCTATATGCAGACAATGGATAAAAGTGAAGATTATGTCCCAACCAAAAAGGACATATATGCCCTCGATTGTGAAATGTGTTATACAACACATGGAATTGAACTTACTCGAGTTACGGTTGTCGATATTAATGCTCGAACTGTCTATGATGCTTTAGTTAAGCCTGACAATAAAATTGTGGATTACAACACAATGTAAGTAATAGTTGTTTATTTTTTCCTACTTGGTTTTATTTAAACTTTACCGCACAAATATGGTATACTCTAGCTTTTCAGGGATAACAGAACAGATGCTGGCAAACGAAACGCGAACCTTGCGGGATGTTCAAGGTATTCTGTTGTCGATGTTTCATTCAAAGACTATACTCATTGGCCACAGTTTGGAAAGTGACCTGAAAGCATTGAAACTAATCCATGATGTAGTGGTGGATACTTCAGTGCTGTTTCCACATAAAATGGGCCCACCCAAAAAACGCGCCTTGAAAACCCTCTGCATTGAGCATTTAAAGAGAATTATTCAAGAAGATGGTTTGTATTACAATAAATTTATTATTAGTACATATTTCCATTTGGTTTCTTATGTATCCTGCTTGTGAATTATTTTGCAGAAGCTGGACATGATAGTGCTGAAGATGCTGAAGTCTGCATTCAACTTGTAAAGTTTTACTTAAGAAATAGCATTAGTTCAGCACATGAATAAAATGAGCACAAATCAATTAAGTATTAATTGAAAAGTAGACAGCTTGAAGTGGTGAAATAATTTATTTGCTAAATATCTTATAGTAGTAGTAAATTGTCTTTAAAGTCATTTTTGTAACACTTGTGTTATTGTCCGAACAAATATACTGAACAAGAACAAAATAACTAGCATTCTGAAATCGGTTACCGGTTATCGGATATAAGTAAGTAAATCTCAATAGCCTCTTCAGAAGTTTGATTCGTATTTGTAGATGGTTGCAGGTCCTTTATGCGAAATTAAACCCTCATCGAATGTTCCCTTTTATAAATTGTTGTGGGCGAGCTCTGTGAAGTAAATAGTACTCTCCATTGATTTTAACATTTGGGAGGGAACCATTTTATAAGTAATATGGAGCAATGACTCCAGCAGTTTATAAGGCGGGTTTGTGAAACTACTTTACCCCGTGTTTGTTCGTGCCTCATCGCTGAACAAAATTTTGTAGTGAAAAAACCTTTTCAAGAGCAAACTTGCTGTTGGCTCATTCAGCTTCAATGCTCACAAGAACTGGATCTTTTGAGCTTGTTCTACGAAATCTTCTACTAAATTTATGCAATCAGCTTCAATAGTTATCACTTACAGAGCTGTAACTGATACTAACCAATGGAATACTATGAAAGCACTGGTTTAGGCATTGCAATCACAATTATGGCATACTGGAAACAACGACTCAGAGCTATTGGAACATGGGATAATATGCATGGTTTTAGAAATACTTTTTACATTACATTTTATTGTAGCATTCAACAAATGATTCTGATATTTCAATAGTAAATGCAACTGGCTTGTTAAATAATTTAGCGATTAAAGCCGCAACACAATAGCAAGTAGCGAGTTCAAAATAAACAATAAAAATGGTAGAAGTAAAACGTGGGATGTGTTTGGTGTAATTGAGAAAAGAAATGGTGATCGAATGGAAAATTTAGTGGCATGCAGAAGTTGTTTATGCGTAGTAATATATAATCAAAAAAGCTCTTCAAATATTAACAAAAACAAAAACTGAAACTGAAAGGCCAGTCAAAAAAAGTGGACACTGAAGACAAACAGAAGTATTCAAGTACTAACAGTGGTCAATAGAAAATTTGACGAAATATAGATATTCAAAAATTATTATCACACCATACTAGCTGGGGTGAAAAGTAACCTCCTTGGGAATGAAAAAAAAAATTGTTTTATATGTTTTTTTATTTTATTCAATATTGTCCCCTTTTAGCTTGATACTTTCCAACTTCTTGATACCGTCCGAAAAGTAATTTTCCGGAAGGTCTGAAAAATACTCCTCCGTGGCGTCGATAATTTCCTCGCGTGAGCTGAATTTTTTATTGATGAGCCATCTTTTGAGGTTTGGGAAAAGATAATAGTCCGAGGGAGCCAAATCGGGCGAATACGGTGGATGCGACAGCAATTGGAGCCGTAAGTCATTGATTTTAGCCGTGATTGCGATGCTCTTATGCGCGGGCGCATTGGCTTTCAAAAACAAAAATGTTTGCTTCATGTGAGGACGTTTTGCAGCGATTTTGGCCTTCAATCGCTCCAATAATGCACAGTAATACTCGCTGTTGATGGTTTTTCCTTTTTCCAGGTGGTCCACGAAGAGTATGCCATGACAATCACAGAAAACCGACGCCATAAACTTTCCGACCCATTGAGCCTTCCTCGGCCGATTCGGAGCACTCGTGCCGGCTTCAGTCCATTGCCGGGCACTCATTCTGTTCTCTGGTGTGTAATAGTGGATCCAGGTTAACATTCGATGCCAAAAGTGCGCCCGATTCCGCATCGGCATGTCCAAACACTCTTTCGAAGTGCTCTCGCGTTCGTGTTTTTGGTCAGGAGTGATCATGCGCGGCACCCAGCGGCATAATATGCAGAATATTGCCCAAAATTTGGCCTGTGCGCTCAGTAATAATTGTGGTATCTGCTAGCTCGCGCACCTTCACTTTCCGGTCAGCCAACACCATTTCATGTATTTTTCCTACATTGTCCTCTGTAACCGAATCGGAGGGCCTGCCGCTGCGGACTTGATCGGTAGTGGAGTTGCGGCCACCACGAAACTCTCGAAACCAATATTTGACGGTGTAATCTGACGGAGCATTGGCCCCATAATATTTATCCAACTTTTCTTTTGTTTCCTTCGCCGTTTTGCCTCTCAAAAAATAATGTTTTATGAGAGAAGGAAAATCGTTTTTGTCCATACTCAACATGATGCCAAACACGTCAACAACAATCAGCTGTCGAAACAAAACTAAATACAGTATCGCACTGAAATTTGGTATGTCTGCCTAAATATGAACGGACTTCAATGCACCATAACCTTTTTTGCAGTAGCAGCGCATTCTGGCGGTCAAGGAGGTTACTTTTCACCCCACCTAGTACAATGGTTTCGTGCAATATTAAAAATATAAGCAATAAATACTTTGAAATAATAAAGAATAAAATAGTAAGTGTAAAAAAGATTGAATACATTACGTTAAAGAGGGAAAACTAAATTCAAGGCTACTAGGTTTTAATTCTATGAAGAGTGAGTTCATGCGACCTTATATGATAAAATTTTTTAACGGATAGAGGGGCATTGCCGCATTCCGTTCAACAAATAATGTATTTTGCATCAACCACTTAATTCATAACGTTACAAAAAAAAAATTAAATAAAACTCGGCTCAAATAGCTTCACTTTGTAAAATGTGTGCTGAACTTGTTCAGTATTTTAAGAAATCAGACAAAAATTGTTCCTTAACAATATCCTTAGAAAATAGTGTATGTGCAAGACATTATAAATATAAATATTTATAATTTAAGTCACATAAGTGCCGGAAATTGAAAACAATAAAGATAACTTGAACTTGAAAAACGTCAGACTTAGCATGGCTCAATAGGGCCGTCTTTAAAGATCACTCTAATTGCATGATCTTGTTAATCAAGCCAGATGACACAATTGCACGCGACCGCGAATAAACTTTACCTTAAGTTCCCTTCTAAGGGACTCTCAATATTGACATGTCTGACGGACAGTCAACGGCGGTTTCACTCCCTAGACATCTCAGCAGAATCAAGAGTTTAGCCGGAAAACCGTTCAGCCCGAATAAGGTGAAGTGGGCTATTAGCTCATTCCAACCATACAAGACACTAGGTACAGACGATATTCTAGGACTAGAAGTTCTAGTACCTACTCTAATAGCCTTATTTAGGTTCAGCTTCAACTAAGGCTATGTACTAAATGTAGTATTTAACCCTAAACCAGGAAACATGCCTAGAGAGCTAACTAATTCATACCGTCCTATAGGCTTGACATCATTTTATCTAAAAACAATGGAAAGTGTTATTGACGTCCACATTAGAGAAAGCTAAGAAAATAACTTGCCTCTGCACCCATGCCAATTCTTCTGATAGCAGAAATTAAATGCTCTTTTCGTAAGTAGGGAAATCGAACTCTGCGCGTTTCTGGACAAAGAAGGTGCTTTAGACAATACCCGATATGACTCCATATCAAATGCTTTGCTCTACAGAAATATCGACCAATCGGCAATAACTGAATCAAAGCGATGCTAGAAAGCCGAATAATCACTACCTGTTACGCTCGCCTCTCCTGTGGTCATTGGTCATAGACGACCTGCTCAAGACAATTGGTTGTGCCGATGACCTTGTCATTATCATTAGGGGCAGAAAACCAAACGCAGTCACTGCACGTATGCAAAATGCCTTTAATCCTTTCCCTCCCAGGGTAGCCATTTGGCTACCACATACATTTTTATAAACAACTATTACAAAAGTAATCAACATTAAAAGAATTCATGCATTTTAATCTGGCAGGATCATTTTCTTCCAGTTTATTGGAGATAATTTTGTATTGTTTATCTGGTAACGATGTATTTTGACATTTTGTTCGTGGATGTCGACTTCTTGTGTTGTGTTGTCAGAACGTGAATGTAGGTCGCGGATTTGAACAGATAAATATTAGCCCTTTCCATCCCAAATTAATAATGTTGTTCATATGTCTAGGGATAATATGGGCATTCTAAAGATAACCGCATAATTTTTTTTAGTGGGAGTGATTGGGTGGGCGTGGCATGGCTACATTTAGCCGTGGCTAATGCCAAAATAATTTGGGAAGGAAAGGAAAGGGTTAAGATAATCCTAGACTCGTGCACGCACAACGAAGAACTTCTCCATCAATCCAAACAAGGCTATCATAGTTCCCTTTAGTAGAAGAAGAAACTTAAATCCAGGTTCATTTTCACTTAACGACATTATCGTTGAGTACTCCAATGAGGTAAAATATCTGGGAGTAATCCTTGATAAAAGGCTGAATTGTAATTCTTACTTAAACAATTAAAGCTACTAAAGTTTTTTAGGCCTGCCGTCGCATACATGGGGGATTTATTTAATCATGGGCAATTCCTGAGCCTTGCGGACCTGTCTCACAGCTACTATAGGTATAAAAGCAAATGTAGCACATCATTCATTTTGCTATGGAAAAGGGTGCTAGTGTATTCCAAGCTAATCTATATGCCATCCAAGAATGCGTTAACCTTCTCTAGAATTCCGGTGTTAAAGGCCCCAACATCCATATATTCACGGATAGTCAAGAAGCTATAAATGCCCAAACTCCAAATCAGTTACGTACTGCTTTAAAACCCTCCAAAAACTTAGCTCAAGGAACTAGACCAGACTATGATAGGTTCTTAGACATTAGGGGATTTATGGTAATGGAAAGGCGGACGAACTGGTCAGAAAGAGCTCAGACACCCCTTATAACGGACCTGAACCCTTTTTCTGCATCCCGAAAAATGCAGTCAATCTGGCTATAAATAGCGGGGGGCACTCAAAGTCCATTTTATATTGGAAGGATACTCCAGGTCTAATACGGGCCAAAGAAATCGTCCGGCCCTTCAATAAAAGTTCCAATAGATCTCTAAACCTAAGTCGACACGATATCAGTAAGCTAGTGGTTACCTTACAGGACATCACGGTTTAAGATATCACCTTAAAAAATATGACTAGTCGACTGTCCGGAGTGCCGACTTTGTTTTGAAGAAGACGAAACAGCTGAACGTATTTCATGTGACTGTCTAGCCATCAACGGAATCAGACTGAATACTTTCTTCAAGGAACTACGACATCACTGTTGGTAGAGCTATTAATTTCATTCGGAAGAGCCGAGCAACTAGTGGAGGCCCTAGACTGCTGCAAAGCAGACATAACCGCCATTCAAGAAATGTGATGGGATGGGCCGGACAGAAAGAAGATGAAAAACTGCGACATCTACTACGGCAATCGCTCGCGCTTATTTGGATGCGGATTTGTTGTTGGAGGCAGACTAAGACGAGAAGTCCTCAGCTTCCGGCATGTGAGCGAGCGCCTCGTAGCAATCCGCATCAAGGCTAAATTCGCCAACATAAGCCTCATATGCGCGCATGCCCCCACAGAGGAGAAAGATGACGACACCAAGGATGCCTTCTACGAGCTCCTCAAGAAGACCTACGAGCAATGCCCTAGCTATGACATTAAAGTTGTCAGTGATTTTGATGCAAAGCTAGGAAGAGAGGGTATCTTTGGTGGAACAATCGGAAAATATAGCCTGCACAACACCACCTCCGATAACGGATTCAGGCTAACCGACTTTGCGGCGCGGCGAAACATTGTCGTGGCTAGCACGCGGTTCCCACATCTCGACATACACAAGGGGACTTGGAGAACTCCTGATCAATCAACAGTCAACCAGATTGATCACATTGCGATCGACGCAAGACACTCCTCCAGCATTATGGATGTCCGTACGTTCCGAGGAGCCAACATCGACTCGGACCATTACCTTGTTGTAGCCAAGGTACGGTTGCGGATATCCCAAACTACGCCAAGACAAACTAATGCTGTGAGAAAATTCGACGTCAGACGGCTACGATCGCAAGAGATCGCCAAGTCCTTCTCCGATCGAGTGTCTCTTAATCTCTTAAGAGGTCCAATGCCGCCAGCATCAAGCATCGAAGACCATTGGAAACACTGCCAAAACGCCATGAGAGATGCCGCTTCTGATGTGCTGGGTTTCACTCGTCCACCACAACGAAACCCCTGGTTCGATGATGAATGCCGGCAAGCACATGCAGCTAAGCAAGATGCATATAACGCGGCGCTGCTTAGAAAGACCAGAGCTGCTCATGAGCTCTATGAGCGGAAGAGGAGAGACGAGCACCGGCTTCTCAGGAGGAAAAAAAAAGAGCATGAGAAGCGCGCGATCGAGGAAATTGAGAGATGCTACTCCAGGAATGAGGTTCGGAAGTTTTACCAAAAGGTAAAAATAACATGCCGCGGAAACAAACCCCGAACCGAAGCCTGTAGAGATGAACAAGGGAACATCGTAGTAGAATCGCAGTCGATGCTGAGGATTTGGAAAGATCATTTCTGCAGACTGTATAACGGCGATGACGGACCAAATACTGCTGTCAGGCAGAATCAACCTTTCAACCTGGACGATGATGACCAACAATTCCGTCCACCTGACCTGGATGAAGTGAAGATAGCCATATCGAAGCTTAAGTCCAGCAAAGCTGCCGGAGCGGATGGCCTGACTGCCGAGCTCTTCAAAGCGGCAGGCGATGACTTGGTAAGGAGCATACACCAACTCATCTGTAAAATATGGTCGGACGAAAGTATGCCCGAGGAATGGAACCTCAGCATTGTTTGTCCAATTCTCAAGAAAGGAGACCCTCTGAACTGCGAATCAGACTCCTTAACATCGCATATAAGATCTTATGTGCCGTATTGTGTGAACGCCTGAAGTCGTTCGTCAACAGCCTGATAGGTCCATATCAGTGTGGCTTAAGGCCGCGTATGACAGCATCTATAGAGACGAGCTATATAGAGCAATGTCTAGTTTTGGCATCCCTGCCAAACTCGTCCGTCTGTGCAGGATGACGATGGAAAATGCACACTGCTCCATCAAGGTCGGCAAAGATCTCACCAAGACCTTTGATGTCCAGAAAGGATTTAGACAAGGCGTTGCGCTGTCGTGCGAATTTTTCAACATCGTAATTGAAAGAATAGTGCAAAACTCACGAGCAAACACAAGAGGCACTATCTTTCAAAAGTCCGTCCGACTACTCGCATACGCCGACAATATTGACATAATCGGGAGAAAGCAGCGTGATGTCAGTGGCGCTTTCGCGAGTATTGAGACGGAAGCGGCGAAAATGGATTTAGCGGTCAATAAGGGCAAGACTAAGTATATGCTGTCAAGCGAAAAGGAACCAACACCGACGTCTCGGGCAGAACGTCACCCACGACAGATATAACCTTGAGGTAGTTAAGGAGTTTGGCTACCTAGGCTCCGCTATAAATACAGATAACGACACCAGCGCTGAGATGAAGCGAAGAATAACTATTGCCAACCGCTGTTTCTTTGGGCTAAGAAGGCAATTGAGCAGCAAACCCCTCTCTCGGACAACAAAAGTCACCCTTTATAAGACTTTAATAATCCCGGTCCTGCTCTATGGCGCAGAGGCATGGACATTATCAAAAATGGATGAGGGTGTTTTTGGTTGCTTCGAGAGAAAAATTCTTCGGGCGATCTTCGGTCCCATCTGCATTGACGGTGAGTGGAGGAGGAGATACAACGACGAACTGTATGGACTGTACAGCGACATGGACCTAGCCAGAAGAGTGAAGATCCAAAGACTGAGATGGCTGGGTCATGTAGAGCGCATGGACACCAATGCTCCGGTCCGAAAAGTCTTCGAATCCGCCCCCGAGGGACAGCGCAGTAGAGGAAGGCCAAGACTCAGGTGGCGCACGCAAGTGGAAGAGGACCTCAGCCAACTTAGCGTGCGAAACTGGAGACAGCTACCCAGGGATCGAGGTGGCTGGAGAAGCTTGTTGACTGAGGCCCAGGTCCACCCCGGACTGTAGCGCCACCTAAAGTAAGTAAGTAGATAATAATATTTTGCTTATGATACCTTCACGTGGTAACCATCCGTGGTCAATGCCCATACCTACTGGACTTGCTAAACTGAAACAGCTAAATAGCAGCACTATAAACGGAAAAGTGGATGAATTCCCCATATGGAATCAACGGAGGAAACAATCCCGTTGAGAGACCATATCCGGGCTACTCCGACATATTTGGAGCTCAGGCTGACGATACTAAGTCAGCCTCGGAAGCAGATGGATCTGGAATGGAATGTTAGGTCCCTTAACAGGCTACAGGTGGTCGAACAATTAGCGGTACCCTAGAATGCTGCAGAGCAGACATGTCGTAAGCATCGATATCGTAAAAGCGGTAGTAGACATAGAGATATTGCGCATTAAGATATCCTTTGCCAGAATGGATAGTAAACTATACTAGGGGACTTTTGTAAGACTACTACTATCCTGCACAATTCCTCTCGATGTCCAAGGACGGCGGTTACCGAAAATCTCTCTCTCTCTCTCTCTCTCTATGTATTTGGATACAATTATTCGCCGCTGTTTTTAGAATGCATTGTACGAGAACCAACGAGCAAAAGGATGTGATGGTTTACTTCAGGCGAAACATGATAAAATCTATTAAGCCCCGAATTAATGGACTTAGAGAACGATTGGATAGGGATCTGTTTATTTAAAGTGTGTGATTAGAACGAGCCATATACTACAGAAAGCGCCTGCAAGAAAAACTCTCCGAAATGCCGTTGCCCACCGACGCCAACACCATGTGGTTGTACTGCTACACTTCCACCATAGAGGTGGACGAAACCCCTCTAGGCTACCAACCACCTCGAAATAGAAACCATTGGTATGATGAGGAGTGTGCGCAAAAGAAAAGGGCAACAGAAGAAGCATACGTTTTCTTGAAACGCGTTACCAGAGCAGCGTGGGATGAGCACAGACCAGAATAAAGGAGGAGAAAAGACGGCTCGCCATCAGAGTTTTCAAAGAGGGAGGCAATGTACTAGAGGACGAAGGCATGCCCGACGACTGGAACATCAGCTCTACTGTCCCAGTGATCCTATGTCTTGTAACAACTATCGAGTCATATCTCTACTCAACGCCCCCTATAAGATCCTATCCAGTGTATTCCGGCTTGGCAAATCCACTTCAGACCAAGTTTTCACACTAACACAGATCCTGGAAAAGACCATCGAGTTTCAAGTCAATACTCACCATCTCTTTATCGACTTTAAAGTCGCATGCGACAGTATCCATCGCACCGAATTATATAATGCGATGGCCGAATTCGGGATCCCGAGGAAACTGATCCTTTTCTATCATGCAACAAAATTCAAACGAGCCAGGAATAACTGCAACGCAAAAAATACTACAAAGGTAGTAACAATTTTTGGTCGTTTGTCAAAAACATTAGAAATTCTGCCTCATCCTCCATCATAACGCTCATTTACAATGACATTCTAGCTATCATCTCTTTGCACAAAGCCAATCTGCTTGCTGCACCTTGCGGCCAGCTCAACGCTTCCAGATTGTGCTTTGTCTCCGCCTACACTTGAATGCGTCGAATCTTCAATGTGACGAATCCACTTTTGCACTCGTGTAGTAGCAAGAATACTAAAAGATCTTAACGCTCACAAATCCGCTGGTCTAGATAGTATATCTCCCCTTCTTCTGAAGAGGTGTTCTTCTACGCTGGCAAAATCACTGTGTGCTCTTTCCGAGCAGATGGAAAACAGCATTTGTCCAGCCCGTCCCTCAAAAAGGCGAATCTTCTTCTCCCTCCTCTTACAGACCCATTGCACTTACGTCCCTTCTTTCCAAGGTCATGGAAACGCTGATAAATCGTCAACTCATGAAATATCTCTAAACACGAAAACTTCTCAATGACCGGCAGTACGGTTTTCTTTTTTGATTTGATGGCATGTCTCACCGAAAAGTGGAACCAAAGTTTACATTAATCTGGCAAGATAGTTGCACTTGATATTTCTAAGGCATTTGTCAGAGTTTGGCATCAGGCTCTTTTGTCGAAAATGCGTGCATTTGGGATCGACGATGCTCGATGCTCAATGGATTAGAAAGTACGACAGTACTCTCTGCTTTTCATATTCGCTCCCGGACTCACGTCCCTCTCTTCGGCTGTAGAACGGGAACGGCAGCGCATGTTAAGCTCATTAAATTCCGATATAAACAGCATAACCAATTGGGGAACTACCAACAGAGTGGAATTTAATGCTTCCAAAACACAATGCCGTCTGCTGTCGTTTAAGCGAAATTCAAATACCCAGCCATTATCCATGAATAGCACTTGCATCGTTGAAACCGAAAAACTTTCCATTCTCGGTATGACGGTATGCGTGTCAATGACAACTTACGTTGGAATGACTACATATTCGAAGTCGCCAAAATGCTGCGAAATGCCTAGGTTTCCTTAAGCGATGCAAGAAATATTTCACTCCTTCCGATCTAACTTCAATAGATAAGGCTTTCATCCGCCCAACATTGGAGTACAATGCTCACATCTGGTCAGGTGCTCCCAAAACTTCTTTGCGCCTACTAGATAGGATTCAAAACCGTGTGATAAAACTAATAGGTGAGGCTAATATCACACAGTCGATTGACACTCTCGACCACCGACGTAATGTCTCTTGTCTCACCCTGTTCTATCGCTATTTTTACCACCAGTGCTCCTCAGAAATTGCCAGTAGCATTCCGTCTCTTCAAACCTCCAACCGCAACACCCGTCTCGCTATGAATGCTCATCAGTACACCGTCAAACCCACTTTCGGACGTACACTGAATTATCGTGATTCTTACCTGACCCAAACAACTCTGTTATGGAATGCCCTGCTGAGCTCTTCATATGCTCTTTAGGAGTAATGGTATCGAAAACAAAACTATTTGTTCGCATGTTATCAGCATTGTGGAAGAGTACTATATCGATATCATCGCACGATCTCAGCGTTCGGTAATTGAAGCCTTAACGGCAATTGAAGAAGAGGCGAAACGAGTTGGTCTCAAGATAAATGAGGATAAAACAAAATATATGCTGTTGACAAAAAATCCATCGGTCGCACACCAACTAGCACAAAATGTCACTATCGACAGCTAAAACTTAGATATAGTCAAGCAGTTTATCTTCCTCGGAGCAAACGTCAATTCCACAAATGGCATCTTGGTGCAGATTCGGCGAAGAATAACCTAAGGCAACCGCTGCTACTTCGGTTTGTCAAAACAACTTGTGTCTAAGCTCCTAACTCAAAGAGTCAAGATAATGCTCCACAAAGCTCTAATCGTGCCAGTCCTGCTTTATGGAGCCGAACGCTGGACGTTAAGTAAGACAGCAGAATAGGTTCTTGGCTCTTTTGAAAGAAAAATCGTTCGTTGAATATTTAGTCCTGTCTGCGAGGAAGGCGAATGGAGAAGATGGAATAACCGCGAACTCTACGAGCGGGTACAAGGATGTGGACATAGTCCGAAAGGCAAAAATCTGTCGACTAAATTGTCTCGGCCACATCGAGCGAATGGACAACAATGCTCCAGCTAAGAGGGTCTTCGAATCCCAGGCACCAGGTTCGAGAAGAAAAGGAAGACCAAACCTTCGGTTTAGAGATCAGGCGATTGTGGACGTTAGAAAGCTTGACATCCCCAACTGGAAGCAGCGCGCCAGGCGCGTAACCGTAATGGATGGAAGGCTTCTGTTGCTCGGCTTTGACACTTTAAGGGTTGCTAGCCTGATAAGTAAGTAAGTTTAGAATGAGCAGCAAAGTTCCAAAGAGCCGGCCTTGGAGAATGCAACGATGATGTCAACTATAAAAAAAGACGAGACGCGCTATAAGTTTTGCAAACGTAAGGCTATTGTTGGTGAAAACAAATTTGGTTGTCAAAATGGCTGTGACAGGTATCTGTAAAATAGAGCCATTACTCACATACTACGAGTATATATCGCCCTATCTGACAAGTATAGATTTTTGCCTTACAATTTACATCCGTAACCTTGACTCCTTTTTTCTTCAGCAGATGCCAATAATTACTTCCTTGTACGGTTAAAGTTCTTATTCCATACCCATAGCCTCAGTGCTCAAAATAGGAAATCATCCACCGAAACAAAAAACCAACAAACAAACAAACGAAATTCTCTGGCAGAGGAGAAAACTTTTATGCGATCACGAAAAAGTTTCTGCCAGACCGCAGAACCAGAATTACGAGTAAAAAGCGAACAGCAGTGGGATAAGTATGAGTGCAGGGAAAGAGTCCGTGCGTGCCGTTTCGACAACTTTTTTCTTATGGTGGCACAGCATCACTTCTAACATACAAACATTTATAATGGCTGCCTAAATAATTAAACAGAGCTCACGAGGTAGGCAACGTGAATATCGCCTTGGCTTTTGCCCATTGCCAACATGTCGACAAGAACTTCCAAAAACTACAAGCACGTCGCTGCCGTAGGCACTCTCTCGTATAAGCTACTCATATGGTTGAGGTTTACTACCCGAACCCTCGCATGTTTTAGTTGCCACCATCATCCAACTTGGAACCCTCTTGCTTTTAGTGCTCCATAGAACAGAGGACTTTATTTTGGTCTTGGTTTTAGTTTTGGTTCTGGTTTTGGTCCTGGTCCTAGTCTTGGCCTAAGGTTACTTCCTCCAAACAAACAAGAGCAGTCAGAAAGCGGTAAAAGCATTTTTAAATAAATTTACGTATATGTCAACGACACAGAGTTGCTGCTCCATTCAACTCCTCTCATGAGGATACCCAAACATATTCGTAGATACGGAGCAGAGAGTCCTATTTGTTTGTTAATATAATTAAATGCGCACCGCCTCCTTGCATGCAAGCGTACGAGTACTGCCTGATTTTTGAACACAACCACGTTCGTTCCAAAAGCAATAACACTCGTGAATTTTTAATAAATGCCACTTCAGTAATATCTGAGCAAAAAGTAATTTAATTTTAATTTTTGAATAATTACACGTTCGCGTAGTCTCGGTCGAAGAGGAATAGCGATGGAGGATTTCTTCTCGTTTTTTTTTTGCTTGTTGTTGTTGCTTTTTTTTTGGATTGTAAAGGGGGACGTTGGTGTCCCTCGTATGTGTGACTGAGTTGGAGGATTCATGGCATTACCTAATAACATGCAAATTCAGCAGCACTGGCGTCAGTGTAGAGAATCAGTCAGAATCTCAAAGAGAGCGTGTGGTATTGTGTTGTGGTATCGCGACGCAGCACACGGAAGCAACAGGTGAAGCATTCTCTGGAGGTTTGAATTGGAATTCTACACCATCACCGGCACTAGAAAATGAAACGACAGGCAATCTGATGGCATTTCCATATATTAAATTCTCGGGCCGTTTTTTGGAACTGTAGCTGAAACTGGAGAGAGAGATGAAGATGGGGGTAAAGCTGGTATAGTATTATTTAACCTCCATTCCACGATCTCAATGGATACCCCTTGACATTGGATTTGCTTTTGCCTTCGCTGATGCTCTGTGACTATAGATTTGGTAGTAACTGTCGCTGTTGTTGGCCTTGTTGTGGTTGTTTGGTACTTGTGGGTTCCAATTGTGGGATTTTTTTTGTTGTTTAAATTATTTTAATGACAGGTAGTGGAACTGGGCAGGAAAAGGATGGAATTTAAACAGAATTTTGGAGGATTTTTTTTTTACTACAGTTCTCGTATATGCTGAATCCTTTTTAAACACAGAGATTTACCATTTTCAGATTTATTGACAGATGAAGGACATCGCGTTCTACTTATGATGTGAAGATATGGTTTAGGTATATACACATTTCCTCTCCTTGGCAACCTCATTGTGGCACGATTCTTAAGGGATTCTGGTGAATTGTTAAAACTAGATACCATAAACTGTATAATACTCCAGGTGGCATTGGCATTAGCTATAAAAGGTAGTGGTCTTCTCGACGAAGGTTGGGGTAATGCACTTTAAGGGCAATAACGCAGACACTATTTTCTAGATCTTTTGGCTTTGATGTGGCTGTGGCTCTTCTACGAGACATTCGGTAGATTGGGTTGGGATTGAACGCTGGAAAGACCACCGGAACAACTCAACCTTCCTCTATTAGGCTCTATTAGAAAAAAACAGATAATTGTCCAGTGTAAATTTTTTGAGAGATGGTTTGTTCCGGGGTGTGGAAAAGATATAACCCCACACTTCTAGCACCCACCTAGGAGAAAAAACATATCCTCAGTAAGTTTCCACTGAAACTGATCAATCTCTCTTAGCTAATATTGCTTCCTTTCTTGTCGATCCAATATGATGAAAGTTTCTGACGCATCCTCTGCTGATTGACCATTCCAATACGGTGCTGCAGTTTAAGTGGACTGAAACGGATAAGGCGGTCAAACCAATTTTAAAAACAAAAGCAGCGGTGACTTTACTTGCATATTATGTTCGAATGAAGCAAAGATTGGAGTTCTAGTGTTTAGAAGAAGGTTGAACCAAAAACCATCGCGGTTGCATTTAACGCTCAAACAGTAAATGTTCGAGTATACGAATTTTGGATGTCGCATAAAATTATAGCAGATAAAATTTTCTAGTAGAAGACCGCGGAAGACAGAAAACGGTACTTTTAGAGTGAAGCGCTTCACGCAGTAAACTGTTGACTGGCTCACCGAAGTCTGTGGTGGAAGTTCCTCTTCCCTAGGAACTAGGTCACTGAAACTGACTTGCGCAATCTTTCCACATCCTCAGCATCGACTGCGATTCTACTACGATGTTCCATTGTTCATCTCTACAGGCTTCGGTTCGGGGTTCGTTTCCGCGGCATGTTATTTTTACCTTTTGGTAAATCTTCCGAACCTCATTCCTGGAGTAGCATCTCTCAATTTCCTCGATCGCGCGCTTCTCATGCTCTTTCTTCTTCCTCCTGAGAAGCTGGTGTTCATCTCTCCTCTTCCGCTCATAGAGCTCATGAGCAGCTCAGGTCTTTTTTTGCAGTGCCGCATTGCTTGCTTTTGCTTAGCTGCATGTGCTTGCCGGCATTCATCATCGAACCAGGGGTTTCGTTGCGGTGGACGAGTGAAACCCAGCACATCAGAAGCGGCATCTCTGATGGCGTCTTCGCAATGTTTCCAATGGTCTTCGATGCTTGATGCTGGCGGCATTGGACCTCTTAAGAGATTAAGAGACACTCGATCGGAAAAGGACTTGGTGATCTCTTGCGATCGTAGCCGTCTGACGTCGAATTTTCTCACAGCATTAGTTTGTCTTGGCGTAGTTTGGGATATCCGCAACCGTACCTTGGCTACAACAAGGTAATGGTCCGAGTCGATGTTGGCTCCTCGGAGCGTACGGACATCCATAATACTGGAGGAGTGTTTTGCGTCGATCGCAATGTGATCAATCTGGTTGACTGTTGATTGATCAGGAGTTCTCCAAGTCCCCTTGTGTGTGTCGTGATGACGGAACCGCGTGCTAGCTACGACAATGTTTCGCTCCGCCGCAAAGTCGATTAGCCTGAACCCGTTATCGGAGGTGGTTTCGTGAAGGCCATAGTTTTCGATCGGTCCATCAAATACCCTTTACCCTCTCTTCCTAGCTTTGTATTAAGTGATCTAACATTCCACGTGCATATCCGAAGCTCATTGTCCTTAAATCGTTTGCGTGGGTTGTCAACAGTAGATCCGTCCATATCCGAGGCTTGTTGATGCTTCGTAACTTAATCTTTTTTAAATGGCCGGGCAGTTACCCCGGCGGCACAACCCCCAACCTGGAGGACCAGTTCCACTTTGATTGCCCCTAGGACGAGGGGTCGGTTACGCCGAAGCCAGTAACCAGTTTCGGGATGTGAGCGCTGCCGTTGGCCCTTATAGGGCTCGTCCGCCACCATCTCTTTTCCAAGACCCTTACTAAGTCCTGGAAATCCTTACCGTCCTGAGCTCCAAATATGTCGGAACAGCCCGGATAAGGTCTTGTTTTGTTTTACCGACACTAATACTGATCTATGGCGCAGGAAACTCGCCATTTGCCCCCTTCACTTCGCAAGCAGAGGCTCATTCTCGTTATTTAAAGAACCAGCACTTGCCGGAAGATGCTTGGAAGATGATGAGGCGTTTTACTAATCGTTGCCATCCAAATTTCGCCTCTACATTTTTTATTTAACTATTCAGTAGCCTATAACTATTCATAATATTTTTGACAACTTGAAATCACTTCAAACCACACTTACTAAAATCACACGAGATTACACGAGGCAACACGAGGAAACTAATGTCGTACATTTTCAATCATCAATGGTAATTTTTTCTACCATGGGGCCCGTCGTAAAAAAAACGTGTAACACACAAAAATCGTTAGAATTTCACAGTTATGACAACAAACAAATTGGAATAAGTCGGGAACTACTTTTTGGGTGATAAGAAACAGAAATTTGACAACAAAATACTTTGGCTTGGCGTAACCTAAAATGTTAAAACGGCTTGGCAGTCAAAGTGATATTCCGGGCGGTCAACATTGACTGCTGAAAATGACTTTGCAGAGACTACACACCAATTCATTTCCCAAATCTACTAAGAACGGGGCATGCTTGATGACTGGAATGTTATTATCGTTTGCCAGGTCCTGAGAAAAGCAGAATCCTTCAACTGCGCCAAGTATAATGGTATACGTCTCATCAACATCCACAAATCTTAACACTCCGATAAATTGTGGAAACAACAAATGAAATAAAAAACAAAGAATCACTTATGCATTCGCTGTTTCTTTGGGCTATTAGCCAGGCAATTGAGTAGTAAGGCTCTATACCGAAAAAGTAGGGAGACCTTGTTTAAGGCTCACCTCTGCCCTACTTTATGGTGGGGTATGGACTCTTACTCAGTCGTTTCGAGAGAAAAATCCTTCAATTCGATCCCGTTTGTACTGTAGGGTATAAGTATGTACATTTTCGTCGAGTTGATGGATTAATTGACTTGCGTCATCCAGGTTGAATGGTCCATGCTGCCTCACAACGTAGCTCGTGTTGTCTACGTCGTTTAACAGTCTGCAAATGCGGGTTAATCGACTGTGATTCTTCTACCAAGACCCCTTGTTCATTTTTAGATTGAATCTTATAGAGTTGAGGCATCCGTTGTCCTTTTTGAACATTGTTACTCAAGCAGCATCCTCCTACATATTTCATCGAACACGGGGTTCTCGGATAGAGGCAATCTGGAAAGTTTGACATAATTTATGGTAAGTATTCAGACGTTGTGCCGTGCAGGCTTGCTTCTTTACTACGCTTTCAAAAATGCCCTGCTTTCTATTTTGCCATTGAAATCACCTGATTTTAGCATTTTCTTTCATATGATAACCGGAACTGAGTTATTTTGTATCCTTCAAAACAGGCTGCATTTGACAAATGTTTTCCAACGAGCAATCAAGTCATCCATACATTTTTTGGAGGATTATTTCCTGTTGGCCTCAGTTCTCTCAGCAAAGTTTCTTTTGTCTTGACTCGACTCAATACGGGTCCCAAGAAGTGGTAATTTTAGTTTCAAAATGAGGAAAAAGTAAAAGATTGCCATATCTCGAGAATACTGTGCTTGCTCGGTCATATTGGTTAGTCAAATAGTGACTAACAAGGATGAATTTGTAAGATGGGGCATTATCTCAAAATTACTCCACCACAGTTCCGGTTTTTTCGGTGAATACTGTCCCTGAAACGCTTTAAAACACTTAAATAATATTACTTATTCACTGTTTGATATACTTGAAGAAATTCCGATTCAACAACAGAACGGATATCGAAAATAACAGTGAGTTAGACCGTCTTGGATGAGGCAAGTTTTCAACAACTTCACGGCCCTCTTTGAACACTACCTATATTTACCGCTTAAGTGAACTTTTTTCCGATACAGTCCGTATAAGAAACTCCGTTTGCAACATAACATTTCAAACAAACAATATTTTCATTCTCAAGTCACCTGGGGAGTGTACACAAATGATCTTTTGTGATTCTAAAAGCGTAAAAAATACTCATAAACGGGCGCGATACGATTCTGAGGGATAGTCCAGTCAAAATAGACAAAAATAAGTCATAACTTAGCCGAAATTCGCATAGAGCTGAAAATTTGCAGAGACGTTAAATACATCAATATAAATGAAATGTCAAAAATCCCCTTCGATCCTACTTCTGCAAAAAATTTTATTCAAGGTCAAAAGTACATAATTAAGGTTTTTTTCATTTTTCTCGAAAACGGTAAGTTTTATCGTGAAAATAGGTTAAACAAAAGTTGTAGATCATACAAATCTCTACCAAAATGATCACTGGTCACTTTTTCTCTTACGACTCATCATTCGTGAGATATCGCGGTTTTAATCATTAGAAAATTCATATTTTACATAATATGCACTAAAATGCAGCCTGTACACGTCAATATAAATGAAAATAAGAAACTATTGGTTTGTGTACTGTCAGTCCTTAATTCCCTTCGTCGGTAACCTTGAGTAACATCTGCTAGCTACGTCATTGTTCGAGTGTGGAGGGTCGCATACTTGCCTATTTTTGGAATGAAGTAAACGAAATAACTCAGCATATACTGTTACTCGTAGTTTTGAAAATTCCTTTGCGGTGAGTAGACGTGCTTATTGGTAATATTTTCAATTTTTATTTGTGCTGTTAAATAATTTTAACAAAATGTCAGAAGTTTGTTGCATTTGTGATAAACCTTTGAAAGAAAGTGAAGCTGTTGTTGTTGATCGTGGAATGAAGACTTTTATTGATGCGAGTGTTGAAAGGAATGATAAGTTTTTTGAATACCTGAAAGACAAGCAATCTGTGACAGCCCACGTGCAGTGTCGTAAAATGTACACTCGAAAGAGTAGTATTGTTGCAGCTAAAAGACAGCGCGAGACAGAACAAGGTAGTACATCCACGATAAGTCCACCTCATACTAGAGCACGAGTAAGTGAGCCAGATTTCAACTTTAAAAGATATTGTTTATTTTGTGGCGATGAAGCAAATGAAGAAGCTGAAAAGAAGAAAGCACAGAATGTTCGTCGTAAAATATATAATCTATCTACCCTGGAATTTAAAGATTCCATTTTAAAGGATTCCATTTAAAGGAATTTGACTTAGTTGCTGCTGAAGCTAAGTACCACAATAATTGTTATAATATCTTTCTGAGGCCTATTACGGGATATAAAGTCGGTCGTCCCGAAGATGATTCAGTGAACTTGGCGATGGAGGAAATATTTCAATACATTGAAAATAATGATGATTGTCAATTTTCATTGCAAGAATTAAAAGACATTGGCAAAAATCCAACTATAGATAATAAAACAATTAAAAGAAGATTAAAGTTAAAGTATGGTGATAAAATTATTATAACTGAGAAAAAAGGGAGTTTAACAATTATCTGTTTTATTGACAATCAGTACGATATTATTAATAAAGCTTGGTATGAAAATAAAAAAATAAAATACAAACGATGAACGATTCAGAATACTGAAAGCTGCCGCAGCAATTATTCGAGAGGATATTCAATCGGTAGTGATTGATAATGATGATTATCCCCCGCCGAGTCGGCCTAGGTCTTTCAAATCAAGATTGCAATTGGGCTTATAAGTTTTTTCTCATCAACGATTTGGATGAAAACGTCTTATACAAATTTTTTCGTCTTTCGGATTATGTGCATCATATAATGGTACTATAATGTATGAGGCAGCAGCAGTTCTGCATCGTCCACCGCATATTTTGCCACCAGAAACTGGCACATTTATTCAGTATGTTGCAGACAATGCTGATACGAGTATAAATGTACATACTTTGGACGGTCATAATACGCTTCACATCATGGGGATCATTAAAATTATTACTCCAAAAAGTTCAGTTACAGCAGAAGAGCCTATATCACGAACAAACATACTTCCTTCAGCGCAACATTTTGCAGAAAAAGCTCATGTGCCAATACAAGTCTATCAAACGGATGGTGTAGTAGGATATAGCAAAATAGCTGTGCAGGATTTTGATTATGAAAGTAATACAACAACATCTTTACTTAAAAAAGTAGATACTCGTATGTTATGGTTATATGGGAAATGGAAAAATTTATTATTGCCTGTTTGGAATGGTTATATTGAACATTTAACAAGTAACATTATAAATTTTTCGGAATCTCGAATTTTATTTTTACCATTTATTCATCAACCAGCGAGTAACTACTCGTACAATACCATACACATAACTTTACTGTGTGCTTTAGAAGATGCAAAACGTTATGGCCACGATTATTGTATTATATTACTTTTGATCAACCTCTGTATGCAAAAGCTCAAGAAATCGTATCCGCAGCGGCTGAAGGATCTGAATTATTGAAGATCATAGTAAAACTTGGAGGTTTTCATTTACTTATGTCTTTTTTTTGGATCGATTGGTTATATTATGCAAGGAAGTGGTATAAAAGAAGTACTTTCTCTAATTTATGCACCTAATTAATTAGAAAAAATGCTCAATGGTCATGCTTACGCGAGAGCTGTCCGAGCTCATACCTTGCTTCATCTTACTTTAGCAACAGTAATATCCAAAGAGCTTGTTCTCGATTGTGAGATGGATGAAAACCTTACAAATACAATTGAACTTGTAACAAACAAAACTATTTCCTATAATGATATTGAACAAGACTTTGAAATAGCTGAAGCATTACTTTATCAGTTTAATGAAAAACTACAGGAGCACGGAGAACGAGGACCTACAGCAAAACTATGGGTACAATATTTTCATATGGTGTCTATTGCAAAGGAATTTATAAGAGCTGAACGTATGGGAGACTGACGAGCTCATTTGAATTGCGTTAAAGAAATGCTTCCTTATCTTCATGCGTCAGGACATTTTCATTATGCCAAGTCTGCGCATTTATATCTACAAGATATGATGCAATTAGAGAAGTTGATGGATCCTAGTGTTTATCAAAGATTTATCGAAGGATTTTTCACTATTAGACGTTCTGATAAATTAAATTGTGGAACTTCGACGGATATGGTGATTGAACAATCAATGATGAAGTGTATGAAAACAGATGGAGGTGTTGCTCGAGGGAGAAGTACGCAAGAAAGTGTCATTAGTAAATGGGTTTATGGCATGCATACGATGAATACTGTGTGTGAAGGATTGGAAGATCTCGCTTATGTTAGAATGGACACAACAGACCAGCATGTGGATGCAAGCGATTCTCGTGTAAAGAGAGATATTGAAGATATTAATAAACTTGTGGAGTGGCTCTCATTACTTGATCCGTTCCCTGTGATTCCAAAAATTATGTCCATTGCCAGCGGAGTCGTCGGTGATGATAAAATTAATTGTCATAATGCTCGTGCAGTTGGACTTGCTTCTATAAGCAAAATGACTGGCCAAACGCTTAATAATATTAAATTAAAACGCGCTGATAGAGTACTTCCTCTTTTAAGTGCAAGTAGCGTCATAAAAGTACATGATGAAAAGGTGCCTATAGACCCTGTATTATTATTTCAACGCATGAGCATTACTAAGACATTTGAAGATGAACTTGAAACATTCTTCGCATATGAATTAGCTCCTTACCCATTATCACTCTTTGATGAAGTGGGAATGCGTAAAACTATGAAGTCAGCTCTTTATAATTGCTTTGAATGTTTAAACTTCGAAATTGATAACACAAATGCTACTCGTATCTACATCATCGATGGAGGGTATCTATTACACCGTGTTGTATGGGATCGAGATGAAACATTTCATATTATTTTTGAAAAATATGTTCAGTATGTACAAAGACATTTTGGTCATAACAGTACGATTGTATTTGATGGTTATATTAATCATACGAAAAATATTAAAGCTGCAGAACAACGTCGTCGGACTACAAAAACATCTTCATCTGTTGATATCGTTTTTGATCGATCTATGAAAGTTCCAACAAACCAACAACAATTTCTTGCAAATACTCACAATAAGTCTCGTTTCATTTCAATGTTATGTGAAGAACTTACAGCTGCTGGTATTCCAATAAAACAAGCTGATAATGATGCTGATGTCCTTATAACTGAAACAGCAATAGAACAATGGAAAAGTTCAAATACAACTGTCGTTGTTGGGGAAGATGTTGATTTGTTGATATTATTGAATGCACGGACTCCAAACGACAAAAAAATTTTTTACTTTTTGAAACCTGAGAAAGCTCAAGTACAATCAACAATATATTCATCCCAAAGTCTGACTGCATATCCGAAATGGCAAGCTCATATTTTATTTTTACATGCAATAACTGGTTGCGATACTACATCAGCAATTTTTAAAAGAGGTAAATTATCAGTATTTAAATTGTTCGAAAAACGTAATGATTTTATTGATTGTGCAGAAGTATTTACAAAGATTGACTCTTCTCCACACGACATCGTTACAAATGGAATTCGTTTTCTTCTTGCAATGTATGGTGCTCCAAAAAAAATTGATTCCATCGACAAATATAGGTATTTGAGGTTTGTAAAATCTGCATGGAACAATAAAACAGTACAGTTGTCTTGTCTGCCTCCAACATCTGCTTCTGCCTTTCAACACTTGTATCGTGTGTATTATCAAATTCAAGTGTGGCTAGGCAATGAGCTGGACCCAGAAGGATGGGGTTGGAAATTAACAGATAATTATTTGGAGCCAATTCAAACTCTACTCCCGCCTGCTCCAGAAAAACTGCTTAATACTATTTTTTGTAAATACAAGACGGATTGTAGTAAGAATTGTGGCTGTCAAAAAGTGGGATTATTTTGTTCGCCAGTATGCATAAATTGTCAGGGTCAGACTTGCTCCAATATTGAAACAAATACAACAGATGAAAATATTTATGAAATTAATGAAGAGACAATTGATGCATCCCTTTTCTTAGAACAGCGAACAGAAATTCTGCAAGAAAATGAAAATGAAGACGAAGAAATAATTGTCGGAGTAGAATTAGACAATTATCTAATATAATAACATTTAGAAGAAAACAACCCATTCCACTTTGATCATTAGCAATATTACCATTCTTTCAATCAATAGTATAAGATCTGATCAAACTTTCTTTATTACAATAGATCGTGGAGTATACCTACTGGGGAAACCACGTTAAAAAAATGCGCCAAGTACTCGTACATTACCTCATAGGTGGTGAGGAAATGTGTGCATATTATGTAAAATATGAATTTTCTAATGATTAAAACCGCGATATCTTACTAATGATGAGTCGTAAGAGAAGAAGTGATTAGGTCATTTTGGTAGAGAATTGTATGATCTACAACTTTTGTTAAACCTATTTTCACGATAAAACTTACCGTTTTCGAGAAAAAAGAAAAAAACCTTAATTATGTACTTTTGACCTTGAATAAAATTTTTTGCAGAAGTAGGACCGAAGGGGATTTTTGACATTTCATTTATATTGATGTATTTAACGTCTCTGCAAATTTTCAGCTCTATGCGAATTTTGGCTAAGTCAAATGTCTATTTTGACTGGACTAGGAGGCGATTCTGAGAGAGACGATTCACGCCCGCCCAATGAACATTTAGCCAATAATAGAGTGCAACCTCATTCAAAAATGAATAATACTTACTATTAGCAGTCTCCGTTACAATAGGGAGCATTGCTAAAGTGTAAAAGTGTAACGAAATGACAGCCAGAGTATTTTGTTTTTGTATTATAAGAAACTGATAGACTTTTACACAATGAGACCAGATACAACGAAGCGTGAATACCCTTAAAATTGTCTTTGACTACTTAAAACTAACTAGTTGACAGATGGCGATCAAACTCAGTGTCAAAATAGATGACAGTTGCACTAACATAGGAACGTGATTTTTTAAAGAAGCCATTAATGAGGGCCGTTTGAATGACTCAGTCCCGGTTATATTTTGACAACATGTACTATTGACATTTATTTGAAGTTGAAGTGAAGTTGTTTTCCTCTGTGGGGGCGCGAGTGGATATCATGCTGATGTTGGCGAAAAGAACCTTAATGCATATCGTTAAAAGCTCGAGGTTTTCTGACTAAATCTTGAGTTTACAGCAAATCCGGGCCCAAAAATACGCTGTTTGTTATCTTTGAAGAAGAAAAAAATTCATATGTACAAATATCAGGTTTTTGACCTTCTTTTGACCCACCCATCATACCACACTTACTGAATGGCGTTGATATCTGTTTTATAGCACACAAGGGCTTCCGCCAGTTGAATGCCTGCACTATATCTGTTTAAGGTTCGAACACTCCATGTACGATTCAGTTGTATTTTTTGCATTTTGCATGGTCTCAACAGTAGATTTGTCCTAACCAGAGACAACTCGTATTTCGCAAAAGTAAGATTTTTACGTGGCCGGAGCTGGCTATTTTATGATCCCTTTGGCGATAGGTACGGAATATTGCCAAATCAGCAACGAATTTAGGCCGTATAAGAGCTGCCGTTAACCTATTTTGGGTTTATGCGCCACAATATCTATTTTAGCAGCAGGGGCTTAACAGTCAAAAATGTTGATTCATTATCCTAGTCCAAACACTAATTAAGACCATTCCACGTCTTGTTATGAGTTTTACCTACAAATACCATTTTGCTTGGACCTGGTCAGTTTTTTGTTTTGTTTCGGAACGCGTCTTCAATAATTAACATTAAAATACAAAATAGAAACCATTGACGGTTTTATTGATTATTACCTCGTTAAAGAGTAAAGATAATGTTAATTTCAAACTTGCCATTATACAATAATAATATGCCAATGTATTTTTAGTTTAGAATAGGGTGATACACCATTAAATTGTAATCATTACCAGCATCCACCCAGCTGACGTTCCCAGACTTCCATTGCTTTTGCTTCTTCTTGCATAACAAAAGAACCCTTCCACTTGAATAACTTCCCTTTCCTCTCATTTGAAAAATCATCCAACTCGTCTGGATAAAGGGAATGAGGATCCTTTCTCGTTTTCTTCATCGTTTTCTGGTGATTAATGTCATCATTTTGTGCAATTAATTTTTTTGTCCGCCTTCGTCTTGCTCGAACATAAATTCCTCTTTTTTAATAAGGATCTTCGAAAGGACGATGATAAACTTAGCTGTGAGTCCACAAGTTGAGCCGGGCCATAAGCAAAGAACAGGAGTACGCAGAGTTAGGTGCTACAGCTGGCTGATGCTGTGAAAAGTTGATTCCTTTATCCTGGTCCTTCAACGGACGAAAGACAATGAATCGCCCGCCGATGCCTTGATGGTGTAGTAAATTAATTTCACTCTTGTTGATAATGCAAACGCTATTAACATTTCAGCAATAAAAATGTCCTGCAGGAAGTACGAGTATGTATTTATGCGAGTGGAGTGGCCAATGATTTGAGTGTTTATATGTATGTATAAATTAGTATGTGTATTTGTGATGGAAGAAGTAGAGTACCCACAGAATAGATATTTTTTTGGAATGTGCTCATAATATAGAAACCGGAAGCATGTTGGTTTATGGACTAAGAAGCTATTACGTTCAGAAACAATAGCACAACATGGAGATTGATTAAACAATTAAAATAAAGATGTTAACGGTATTTTATGGAGCACCTACGATTGTTTATGTGCTTACTGGCATATAGGAGAATATGGAGAAAAAGTTTCCAAGAGTTCGCATGAAGTTAAACGATTAGGGGTTTGCTTAGAGGATTGTAATTACTTTGGTTGAACTTTAAGGGAGGTACCGCAGTTGGGTAGCTAACACTTAAATAATGAACAGATAACTCATTAGATAAATGCGACTGTCAAAATATTTGTCAAGGGCTAACATCGATATTCAAATTCAAATCATTGATGGAATATTCATAATCACATGTATTTGAACGAAATGCCGTATAAGTTCTATGATATCAATATCACAGCTATGGGTTGGTGCTTAGGATATCAGATATACGAGTATGCTTTAATCGAATCCAATTAACAGCCAGTAATATTTTCAAAAGCCTATAACTTATTAATGACAGGATTAATGACACCATTCGAGTTGGAGTTTCAATAGTTTTAAAAGTGTTCTGGAGGAAATTGAATAGTAAAATGTGTTACGGCTGAAGCTAAGTACTAGTGTATCTGTCAAATGATTTGTCAGATTGGAAACTGTCAGTGTCGCTTTAATTCAGTACTCTAAACAATTTTATCGTTATGACGAACACACTTAAACAATGTTTCTGAACTTCAGGAATTTGGCTCCAAAATGATCGCTCTGTGTCCGACCAAATCGACCAATTTATTGAGATGCAGTGGCACAGAGACGCATAAGAAGAGCGCATACTGAAAACAATAGTGCATCGGTTCAGGAGAGTGTTAAAGAAAATTCAATTTTTTTTATGCCGTCGTTCACAAAGAACTTGGTCTTTGTCCACCTACTTTATGCGAAATTTTGTGAAGAGATTTTTTTGAAGGGTTAAAAAATTCAGGACGTACAAGGATTGAAGCCGATTGATCATCTTTTGCGTCAAATATCGGTAAATGGGACCAAAATTCACTGGCACTGGATCTGCTGCGCTATCGAAAAATTCATAGCACGTTCATTTTTGGCTCAATTGGTTTGTCAATCAAATTCTTGAAGAAAACACTCGATGATCGCATAGTATCGCGTAAAGTACCTGTTAACTGGGCTCTAAGATCTTTTGATTTGAAGCCTTTTGAAAATGTAAAGACGCTAGTCTATGGTGACAAAGTAACAACAACTAACCCATTATTCGTGTTATTGAGAAAATACACCCACAAGCGCTTGAAAAAGTGATCGAAACTTTGTTTTGAATTTTCAGATCCAGCTGGGTTGGCATATGCCAAAAGTTGTCATTTTTTTTCATTATAAATGCATTTTTATTATTATTATTTTATTGGTAGAACAGTAAATTCTTAAGCTAATATAGAAAATTAAATTGAGCACTACCTACAGAGGCTATTTTTATTTGTTTTAATTCATTGACTCTTACATGCTGGACAAAAAACGCTTAAAAATTAGCATAATTGACTTAAAATTATCTTATTTTAACTCACTGGCCCCATGCAGACACTCTAAGTTAAGCAGAATTCTTAAACAACATGTCTTTCGACATTCCTTACAGTACTTTTTTTATTGCATTAATTTGAAAATAAAACTAAGAAAATAAATTTTACTAAGCCCATTGTTGCGTGGAGAGATTAATTGCAGAATGTATTGAATATAAATAATAAAATTTCATGTGCATTGATCCAAATCTGTTAGGACTGGCTAAAAGAAACACCCTTTAGTTATTTTTGTTCAAAATGCGGTAAGAATTTTTTTTTTACTTCTGAAACAACTTGTAGAATTTAATCTGATTCCAAGTGTGCGTACTGTTGCGGTAAATTTTCCTGCAATAAGGTTTACCCTCTTTCCTTGTTCTTGTCCCCTCGTTCCCTCTTTTCGTTGAGTGGGAAGACCGAGCTCTGGCGGAGGTGGAGGGCAGCCATGGTTCCATGAGCCATTGGCCCACCGACCACAGACTTCGGAAAAGACCCACATAGCTTTACGGGCGGTTATACCCAGAGGAGGAAAAGGCGGTTCGGCCGGTGAAGCCCTAAGGACGGTAGGGAGACTCATGACGAACCAGGAGCCCAGGGTGCGACAGGAGGCCCACCAAGATCACCGTTGTCGGAGCCCGTAGGCTAGACGGGAGAATCGGAACGGGCAGCATCAGACAGGACGTCTGAAAGTCATCGACGGTAAGGGACGGACGGTCCTTTATAGCCAGAAACCCCAACACGATGATGACGGGTGGGGAACCCGGAACTTACGCCCCTTCTTATCCTTTTATTAACCCTTTCCTCGTTATACAAACTTATGCGTAACGTGATTCCCATTTTTTCTGCATCGCTGCTGCTTCGCTTATGGGGTTGGCTAATGTCGCAGACCGCAGAACGCGTCTACATAATGCTCAGTCCTGGATCGCTTCAGTGGTTAGCCCCAGGCGTTGTTGCGCATTTTCCTTCCATCTGAGAAATCCAAGAATTCTTTTTCCCACCTCGTTTTCTTACAGTTGTAGTGACCGTAGTTGATAGTGCCTTTTTAACCGGATTTTCCGCACATCTTCCTTGAACGTGGCAATACCAGCTTATTCTATTCGCCTCAAGCTGTTCGGTTACCGAATTCTTTTTATGTAGACTTCCTCTTATACGCGTAGATCTAATGCAATCGGGTTTAGTGACTCCACTAGACATCCTTAATATTTTCATTTCCGTTGCCGTCATTTTGTTTTTAAACGCCTCGTACATTGTCCAGCACTGAGAGCCGTACATAAAAGCTGGTCGAACAACCGTAGTGTAGAGTTTCCCCTTCAATTTAAGTGGAAATTTTCGGTCGCAAAAGATTCCCGAATTTTCCCGTCATTTCATCCACCCCATACTCACTCTGTGGTTTACGTCGTCGTCACATTTCGCTTCCATGTTAACGATTGATCCTAAGTATTTAAAGATAGTGTTTTTCGGAAGAACTATTCCGTCTAATATTATATCCGGAACAGGTCGCAACGGATGCGCAAATGGGCACGTCAAATGCTCCGTCTTTGAACGACTTATCTTAAACCCGTTTCTCTCTAGCGCATTTCTCCATGAATCTAAGGCGTTCTGTAAATCTTCGACGTTATCGCTAAGTATAACTGCGTCGTTTGCTACGCAGTCTTTTAAAAGATAGTCGAATACTACGTTAAAGAGGAAAGGGCTAAGTACGCTTCCTTGACGCACTCCGACATCAACTGGAAATGCTCTCGTTGGTCCGGCAGAGCTTTTAACCGCAGTTTTCACGTTTCCGTACATGTCTTGTATTATTCTAACATACGTTTCCGGTACGTTTTGAGACCTCAGCGTGGCCCATATGAGATCCGTAGGAACTCGATCGAATGCTCTCTCGAGGTCGATAAATATGTGTAAATAAATATGTGTAAATCCTTAAACGAATCTCGGTGCTTTCCCATTATTATTCGTAGGCTTTGGATAGCGTTCACCGTCGATCTTCCTTCAACAAATCCACACTGGCTATTGCCGAGCTTTATTATTTGCGTTCGTTTAAGACTCTTTCGACGATTTTCATTGTGTGTGACATAAGCTTGTTTGAACGGTAGTTGTTGCATTCTCGAGTGACGCCTTTTCCTTTATATAATGGAACCAAGAAGTTACTTCTCCATTGATTCGGCATAGGTTGTCCACATTTTAATTTATTTAAAAGTTTCGATAGCCAAACGCTGCCGATTCCCTCCATCTTCGACCAAAACTCTGATGGAATGCTGTCTGGTCCCGCCGCTTTCCCCCGCTTCATTTTTCCGATTGCTATACTTATTTCTTCGATTGAAAAGTCCGTAACTTCCTCCTCAAATAGACCAGCTGTCGGCACGATATCACGTGGAAACTGTTTTTTAAGCAACTCCTTGCAGTATTCAAGCCACCGATCACAAATTTCCGTTTCATTTATTAGTAAACGACCGTCTGCGTTTCCGCGAGGTTATTGCCATTGAATTTTTTTGCCTCTGTGCAGCGAGCTTAAAAATATTTGGCATTTTTGTATTGTACGACGTTTGAACTTCTTGGATAGCTTGTCTTCTATCTGCCGATCGTGAGGATATTTGTTCCAACTCCTGGTACAGGTTTTCCGCTGCTGCCGCACGAGTTCGAGCCAGGACTTTCTTTGCGATCTTTTTAAGACTCTCGTATTCAAGAGCCAGTCGAGCTTTTTCGATATCGTCGCTCCGATCGCATTTTGTCCACGCTTGGAATGCACTCTTCTTGTCGGCTATAGCTCGTTTGGTTTCGTCATTCCACCACCATGTTTCTTTGCCGACGTGATGGTATTTCGATATAGTCCCCAGATGGGACTTTGCGAGTGTTATGCATTCCTCGTGCATGCTGTTCCATATTTCTTGCGGGCTAAGTGAGTCTGCTATACCATTTATATTTTGAAGTACTTCTTTAGCCAGTGCGATAAATCTTGCGCTTCGTTCCTTCGATAAATTGTACCACCGAATTTTTGGCTTTCCAAACGATACCCGTGTTTTCGGTGGATCCGCTGTGAAAAATTCTGTAATGAGCAGACGGTATTTGCTTACTAGCGATTCTCCAAGTATTACTTTACAGTCCTTAACACGGTTTCTCATCGACATTTTTCAGAGATGACAATCTCCCCAACGAAAGCTAAGTTGTACAAAGGCTTGAGGAATCCCACATCTTTCCATCGGTGTGGAGACAAGAAGCATCACATCCCGTAATCGATGTGGATGCCGACTATGAAATGTCTAAGGGGGAAGAGATGACGATCTCTTTTATAGCTACACCCCCAACGAGGGAGCTACGGAGGAGCGACGGTGGTGTGCAGGCGGACGGCCAGTATAATAGACACATCCCAACGGCGTATCAACTTTAAAAGTTCGGTTCGATGGGTGAAGGGACGACGACCCCTTTGAAGCCAGCACCCCACCGATGGAGCACCAAGGGAGCAGCAGAGGTTGTAGGCGGACGGCCAAGTTACGAGACAGCCTCCAGCGTGGGAACATAAAAACATTAATAAGAATAACAATACACCAATACAATAAACCACATAAATAATAACAACGATAACAAACAACAACAATAATATGAACAATGATGACAACATAATAAAACAAAAACCATAACGAAATACCAGGCAGGCAGAATGGCCCACAACATAAACGAAAACAAAAACCAAAAAAAAAAAATGCAATTATGTAAGGAATCACCCGCTATTGTTCAGTCACCTCATTCCCCCCAAATCTGAACGCCGATCCACCGGAGTATGTAGTGACCCGGGGTAATATAGCACAGAGGCACATATACTTAGCTTTGTTTGGGGGCGGCGGTTTAGAGAATGGCTAGACCGGGGTATAATCAGATTAGGATTATACCCACACAACCTTCCTCCTTCGTCCCAACACTCCATCGACCTTCGATCATACTTTCTTTCTCCTTCGCGTTTGTGGTTCTTTTGCAATTTTGTTTAGTTCGATGGGGGAAAATTACCCGATGATCAGCAATGAGAGAAACGTTGCTTCTCGCAATTTTCTATGTAATTTCTTTGTCTAGGGAAATAGCTAGCTAGGCTAGGATCCACAAACTCTCATAAACTCGCTCAGTGTCTGAGGAATTTAGAATGAGAGTGTACAATTGGAAACAATTGGAATGTGTGAGAGGCCTAGTCGGACACGGGAGCACACACAAGCAAAGTTTGCTAGCCGTGTAGCTGGAAACCCCCACGAAGTATATGCTGTCAAGCAAAAAGGACAACTAACACCGACGTCTCGGACAGAACGTCACCCTCGACAGATATAACTTTGAGGTAGTTAAGGACTTTGTCTATCTAGGCTCTGCTATGAATACAGACAGCGACACCAGCGCTGAGATCAAGCGAAGAATAACTCTTGCCAACCGCTGTGTCTTTGGGTTAAGAAGGCAATTGAGTAGCAAAGCCCTCTCTCGGACAACAAAAGTCATCCTTTATAAGACTTTAATAATCCCGGTCCTGCTCTATGGCGCAGAGGCATGGACATTATCAAAAATGGATGAGGGTGCCTTGTGAGAAAAATTCTTCGGGCGACCTTCGGTCCCGTCTGACTTGACGGTAAGTGGAGGAGGAGATACAACGACGAACTGTATTAACTGTACAGCGACATGGACCTAGGCAGAAGAGTGAAGATCCAAAGACTGAGATGGCTGGGTCATGTAGAGCGCATGGACACCAATGCTCCGGTCCGAAAAGTCTTCGAATCCGCCCCCGAGGGACAGCGCAGTAGAGGAAGGCCAAGACTCAGGTGGTGCACGCAAGTGGAAGAGGACCTCAGCCAACTTAGCGTGCGAAACTGGAGGCAGCTAGCCAGGGATCGAGCTGGCTGGAGAAGCTTGTTGACCGAGGCCCAGGTCCACCCCGGACTGTAGCGCCACCTAAAGTAAAGTAAGTAAGTAGCTGGAAACCCCGTTGTTGGGTCCACTAGAGCTAAACGAATCTGCGTGTAAGTGGGTGTGAGAATGCGTGTGAGAGTCTGGCGGGAGTTTGTGGAAAGAAAAATAAGATCTGGAACTCACTTTTGTGACGACCAGCAAATATAGGGTCAAGCCGAGGTTTTTTTTTTGTGCGGATAATTGGTTTTTATTGTTAAATTGCGAAAAGCTATATTTCTTCTTAAAGAAGAAAATTTGCTATTTGGTAGAGTAGAGTCGCGAATTTTGTTGTTGGCCTCTGGCGGCCGGTAAGGGAAAAGAGGATAAGGAGAAAGGAAGGAGATTAAAGGGATTATTCAGGAGTGTTTGGACGAGGAAAACGTGTCAGCAAAGGGCACAGGAACCGCAATGAATAAAAGCTAAGTATGGTGTAGAAAAAGGTGCAGTGTAGTGTAGTGGGAAAAGCCTCTTTTTTTTTTAAATTGAAAAATAAAGACTCCGGTAAGTTGCGCGTGCGTAAAGATCTCGAGATTAGACGAGACACGCGACCCGTTAGATGTTTTTTATGCGTTCGGGACGAGTGTTCCGGTACTTTCAATTTTAATAAATCGTCGTGCTCCAGCGGAGCCATTATAACGTTTTGGAAAATCCCGTCTTTTCTTTTTGTTGTTTTTGTTCTTTTTCGGGAAGCATTTTATTTTTTTTCTTTTTTCCGGTTTCGTGATTTTCCTCAAAAATCACGTGGCGCTCAACAGTTCTGTTGTTTATACCCAGGTCTAGCTGCCATTAACGCGCTACCTGGAGGTTTCGGGAACCCTGTATTGGAACAGTTGGTTCCAAAGTTATTTTTGATTCGGGGCAGCGGTGACTGTTGCCGGGAATCAAGCCTAACAGTACCTTCCTCGCTTATTCTATTTAGATTACTTATGGAAAGTTATGTCGGGTAAGTGAACTATATTAGAATTCATGCAATCAGAGGCCCTTTTGACAGCACTGTCTATGACTTTTTGATGTGCTGCCAGTATAATTTGTATGATTTCTGTAAGAAAGTTTAGTTTCAGCTCCTCTGTAGTCTGTGGTTCGGTAATGTAAACTATCTCTTTTAGGTAACCCCATAAAGTAAGTCTGTAACCGATAGATCAGGCGATCAAGGTGATTATTGAAAATCGCCATTCTTTGAGATGATGCTGTTTGAAAATTATTCTCGGAATAAATTTATTGTCTCACGAGCGGTGTGAGTGGTTATATCGTCTTGCTGAAACCAAATATGCTCAACATTGTTGTCCGCTTACACGAGCGGGAAGTAAAAGTCCTGAAGCATTGTTCTGAAGCGGAACTCTGCATGCTCCAAAATCTGTAATTTTGCTTCTTCACAAGCCCGCTCAAATGAAAATGTACGTCGTCGCGTCGGTCATAATAAAATTTCCCAAAAAAATATCATTTGTCACTCTAGGCTACATTTTTAAAACAGCAGTACAGTACTCTTTTCGAGGATCATCATCAGAATCGAGCTGTCGGGCACACTGGATTTTGTAAGAGTAAAGGTGCAGATCTTTCTATGGTGGTACTCGGTATACCCAACTGTATTCAACGTCGTCGTGACGATGTTTCAGTACCAGCTGAAATCCTTTCGCGGACTACCTGTGTGTTTTCGGCCGATTGTCAATAACGAGGTCTGCCCCTATGTCTCACATCTCCCACGTTCCTTTATCGCTCAAATTTGGCCACCAGAGCATAATTTTCCCTGGCTCAAAAAACTGTGGCAGACAGTGTTACCTGCGAACAAAATGACCTTCCGCTTATCTTTTTGCAGAAGGTTGTGCCAATCCAGTAGAATCTTACTCCAAATGATTTCTGACACCCAGGCTTTTTTGTTGGCAAAATATTTGATAGAAACAAATGTGCCTCTAAAACAGCGAGGTTTCTTTCCACGACTTATGCAAATGAGAAATGAAAGGAAGTTCTTCTTGGATATTTGAAATTCAATACTTTTTCGAGTTTTACAGTGAGTAAGTCTTCCTTGGTGGTTTTGTGCAAGCCTCGGATACGGACAAATCTACTGTTGACAACCCATGCAAACGATTTAAGGACATCGAACTTCGGATATACACATGGAATGTTAGGTCCCTTAACAGCCACGAGCAGCCGAACAACTAGCGGAGGCCCTAGACTGCTGTAAAGCAGACATAACCGCCATCCAAGAAATGCGATGGGATGGGCCGGACAAAAAGAGGACGAAACACTGCGACATTTACTAAGGCGAGTATTATCGACAGCAAAAGCAGCGCCTAGTTGGACGCGGATTTGCTGTTGGAGGCAGACGTAGGGAAGAAGTCTTGAGTTTCCGGCATTTCAAGTTTGAAAACATTAGCCCGATATGCGCTCACGCACCCAAAGAAGAGAAAGATGAAGACAACCAAGACGCCTTCAATGAGCTCTTGAATAAGACCTACGAGCAATGACCTAGCTATGATAGGTGATTTTAATGCAAAGCTAGGAAAAGAGGGTATCTTTGGTGGAACGATCGGAAAATATAGCCTGCACGACACCATCTCCGATAACGGATTCAGGCAAATCGACTTTGCGGGGGGGCGAAACATTATCGTGGCTAGAACGTGGTTCCCACATCTCGACATACACAAGAAGACTTGGAGAACTCCTGATCAATCAGCAGTCAACCAGATTGATCACATTGCGATTGACGCAATGATGATGTCCGAACGTTCCGAGGAGCCAACATCTACTCGGACTATTACCTTATTGTAGCCAAGGTACGTACAAGTTAATACTGTAAGAAATTTCGACGTCAGACCGCTATAATCGCAAGAGATCGCCAAATCCTATTCCAATCGAGTCTATCCTAGGCTCTTAAGAGGTCCCTTGCCCTCAGCATCAAGTATCGAAGACCAGTGGCAACACTCCCAAAACGACATCAGAGACGCCGCTTCTGATGTACAGCGTTCCACTCGACCACTACAACGAAACCGCTGGTTTGACAACGAATGCCGGGAAGCACATGCAGCTAAGCCATATGCATACAGAGCTGCGCTGCCTAGGAGGACTAAAGCTGCTCACAAGCTCTATGAGCAGAAGAGGAGAGACGAACACGGGGATCTCAGGAGGAAAAAGAAAGAGCGTGCGGTCGAGGAAATTGAGAGATGCTACTCCAGGAATGAGGTTCGGAAGTTTTACCAAAAGGTAAAAATAACATGCCGCGGAAACAAACCCCGAACCGAACCCTAAAGATACGAACAAGGGAACATCGAAGTAGTAGTCGCAGTCGATGCTGAGAATCTGGAAAGATTATTTCTGTAGATTGTATAACGGCGACGACGAAACAAATACCTCTGTCAGGCAGAATGATCTTTTCAACCTGGACGATGTAGACCGAAAATTCCGTCCACCCGACTTGAATGAAGTGAAGATAGCTATGTCGAAGCTTAAGTCCAACTGCTGGAGCGGATGGCCTGATTGCCGAGCTCTTCAAAGCGCTGCCGGTAAGGAGCGTACACGAACTAATCTGTAAAATATGGCCGGACTCAAGAAAGGAGACCTTCTGAACTGCGCCAACTACAGATGCATCAGTCTCCTTAACATCGCATAGAAGATCTTATCCGCCGTATTGTGTGAACGCCTGAAGCCGTTCGTCAACAACCTGATAGGTCCATATCAGTATGGCTTCAGGCCAGGAAAGTCCACCATCGACCAGATATTCACACTACGGCAGATCTTGGAGAAGACCCATGAGCTTCAGATCGATACCCACCACCTATTCATCGATTTTAAGGCCGCGTATGACCGCATCTATAGAGACGAGCTATATAGAGCAATGTCTAGTTTTGGCATCCCTGCCAAACTCGTCCGTCTGTGCAGGATGACGATGGAAAATGCACGCTGCTCCATCAAGGTCGGTAAAGATCTCACCGAGACCTTTGATGTCCAGAAAGGATTTAGACAACGCGATGCGCTGTCATGCGATTTTTTCAACATCGTACTTGAAAGAATAGTGCAAAACTCATGAGCAAACACAAGTGGCACTATCTTTCAAAAGTCCGTCCAACTACTCGCATATGCCGACGATATTGACATAATCGGGAGAAAACAGCGTGATGTCAGTGGCGCTTTCGCGAGTATTGAGACGGAAGCGGCGAAAATGGGTTTAGCGGTCAATGAGAGCAAGACCAAGTATATGCTGTCAAGCAAAAAGGACAACCAACACCGACGTCTCGGACAGAACGTCACCTTAGACAGATATAACTTCGAGGTAGTTAAGGACTTTGTCTACCTAGGCTCCGCTATAAATACAAACAACGACACCAGCGCTGAGATCAAGCGAAGAATAACTCTTGCCAACCGCTGTTTCTTTGGGTTAAGAAGGCAATTGAGTAGCAAAGACCTCTCTCGGACAACAAAAGTCACCCTTTATAAGATGTTAATAATCCCGGTCCTGCTCTATGGCGCAGAGGCATGGACATTATTAAAAATGGATGAGTGTGCTTTGAGAGAAAAATTCTTCGGGCGATCTTCGGTCCCGTCTGCATTGACGGTGAGTGGAGGAGGAGATACAACGACGAACTGTATGGACTGTACAGCGACATGGACCTAGTCAGAAGAGTGAAAATTGAGATGGCTGGGTCATGTAGAGCGCATGGACACCAATGCTCCGGTCCGAAAAGTCTTCAAATCCGCCCCGAGGGACAGCGCAGTAGAGGAAGATCGACACCGAGACTAGCAAGACTTACTGCCTGTTCTTTAATCATTAGCCATTTATAATGCAATTTTGACTTTCATTTAGCTTTACGAAATAATCATAGCTTCAATTTCAATTTAATTTGAGGAGTTTAAATCCTTTATTTTTTACTTTTTCTGTTTCCTGTGGCGATTTCTTGAATAAGGTGTTTCTTTTGAACAATTACATTTAAATTGTATGGCAATTTTCTCGCTTAAGGTATTCCAATTTGTTGTCCTTTCTTTTTCATTTGGAGCGCTCAACATTTTTCACTTGGACGTTTTGTTTTACTGATTTTGTTATAAAAAGTCGATTGAGTTGAGTGTTGGTTTCCAAGTCTCTAGAAATCCCTTCCATTCACATTCGCAAAACTAAATAATCAAAAACTTACAGGGTAAATAGGAAGCCAGTATTATTCATAAAAATTAGGCCAATTGCAAAAAAGAAACACTTTGGTTTTTAAAGTCACATGGATATGAATCTGTGTCTGTTTGAATCATTCTAACAGAATTTAAACGATGTGAAATCTTTGCGGAGTCACTCCAAAAACGAGTGCAGGTTCTCCAACAACGCGTTCAATTCCGCGTCATCATACACTTTCGACCATCCGCTACAAATTGCTAATAACGGATGGATTTTTTGCGTTTTGGTTTTTTTAGTGTTCTGTTTTTGACAGCTCATGGGTGATTTGTGACATGTGTCAAAGTCAAGCATGCACAGTTAGTATAATGCCATTTAATCATGGAGAGAATCCGGTTCTGGAAAAAATGTTTTTCTCGCACTCCGACCATTTTACGGTCGTCATAATCGACCTATTAAGCATGTAATCCAAGCCATAGTGACCAAATATTGCACCAATTTAACGCTATTGGACATCAAGTCATGAACACCTATGCGTAGAGTGCGCATAGAGGGAAAATTTGTAGTAGTTTATTAAATAAATAAGGTGTGAGAGGGAGGTGGTCTGTCAAAAAAGTCTCACATGGAAGCAGCGGTTGGCATGCTTGCGGATGCACGGCAATTAGCTCGTCGGTGGGGGGGGGGGGGGGGGGGGGGTACTTGCTGGAAGGAAGGTAGGAAGTAGGAAGGTAGAAAAAGGAGGATAGTTCCTTGCATACCAAATGATATCACACGTTTTGGATACGCATAATGCGAAAATGGGTCGAAATGTGGGTAAGAAATATACAAGAGGTATATAAATCAGCTTGTCCTTATTGGTATAAGGAGAAATCCTACTTTTGTATCCGTCCATACTATTGAACTTTAATTGCATTATTACAAAGCCTCTGGATTGTAGTAAGATAACCCAAACGATCATCCTTCCCGAACACTATTCAGATCACATATCTCAACAAACGAAATATACGAGTATATTAGCACATAATTACACGAAAACTATTCTGTATTTAAAATAAAATTCTTTACATTAGATTTCTTGTTAACTAAGTCTAAGTACGAGGGCGGGTCAGTAAGTCCGTGACTTTTTGAATTTCTGACCTCTTTACTGAAACAGCAACACTGCTCCTGTCAACAGGCATCTGTCAGTTGACTCCTGTCAAAATTTAAACTTGCTGCGTCAGTTAGTTTGTGTTTGACAGCTATTTTTATCAGACTACTCACTAATTTGAGGAGAAAATGGAAAAAAGTGAATTTCGTGTGCTTATTAAGCATTATTTCTTGCGAAAAAAAACCATTACCGAGACCAAGGCTAATCTTGATAAATACTCGTACTATGGGGACTCTGCACCATCGATTTCAATGGTAAAAAAGTGGTTTACTGAATTTCGTTGTGGCCGTACAAGCACTGAAGATGCCGAACGTCCTGGACGCCCAGTTGAGGTCTCTACACCCGAAACAATCGAAAAAATTCACGATATGGTGTTGGCCGACCGAAGATTGAAAGTGCGAGAGATTGTGGAAGCCGTAGGGATCTCGCATGGCTCAGTGGTTTCAATTTTGAATGATCACTTGGGCATGAGAAAGCTTTCCGCAAGATGGGTGCCGCGTTTGCTCACAGTCGACCACAAACACATGTGCAGTTGCCATGGCAAAAATCCATGAATTGGGCTATGAATTGCTCCCTCATCCACCCTATTCTCCAGATTTGGCTCCGAGCGACTACTTCTTGTTCCCAAACCTGAAGAAATGGCTTGGTGGAAAAAGATTTGACTCCAATGATGAAGTCATCTCGCAAGCAAAGTGGACAAAGTGTATAGAGCTCAAGGGAGACTACGTTGAAAAATAAAATTATTTTTTTATCAAAAAATCTGTGTTTTAATCCAAAAGTCACGGACTTATTGACCCGCCCTCGTATATGTATATGTATGTAGGTATACGATTCACTTCATTTGTTAGATATAAGATAATGTAAGTAGTAAGTTAAAATTATGTATATGATTATGTAGTAATTAAGGTAGGTATAAGTATATGAATATAATGTATATGTATTTATGACATGAAGGTTAAAAAAGGTATGTATGAAATTATTGTCTATATCAAAAGCCAATGAATTAAGTTTTATAAGCAAAGTTGTACTCACTGTTTTGCATGTTCATGATGTTCCTGCAACGTTGAAATTTGTGCACAAATACCATCCTGCTTTGATTTGTTATTTGACAAAAAGGTTATAACAATTTACGTTAACTAGGCTCACCCGTCGCCGAAATTCGATGATTCACAAAATAGTTTAGTTTTAGTTTTAAATGCATTTTATTTTCTTAATCATTAATTCTTACATACTCACAAAAAATGCTTAAATGCTAGCTTAAAATTACTAAACAATCTTATACTAACTTACTGGCCCTACACAGGCACTCTAAGCTACTCTAAATTCATATTTCTATGTCTTTCGACTTAATTTACATCGTATTTATGATTACTTATTTTCTATACTTAAGGCTAAGAAAAAAATTGCTATCAAAAAACTTAGCATATGGACATTATTATTTACTTTTTATAAAAACTTAATATCTAACTTAAAATAAATCTTAATCTACTTAACCTACATACAATACGTACATACACACACATAGGCATCATACACAATTATATACATACATTAGTATATACCTTCGTATATATTAATATATATATATATATATTACTTAAATGCTAACCTAAACCTATGTAAGCTGGCCATCTCTATTTACAAAGCAAATAGATTGGTCAGCTCTGCCTCATTAGTGAGGCTGGTCCGTGATTGACGGAAACGACGACGAAACATCTTCCCCATCATTCAACCAGCAGAAATGCTGGTGCTGCCGAACGACATCCCTCTTATCGCGATTCCCCAACGCCCTACTGAACCTGAGACGATCCACCCTGCCGTATGCGACGTCTCTGTTATAGTTGAGTCGCCTGTCCCCAGCTGTCCGAGCGACATGGAAGATTAACGGGACCGCTGATCTATCCTGGATCAACCCTATTTGATCAAGGTAGAGGAATGCTTCCGGTGGAACGAAGCCGTTAGAGCGCACACTCTCATGATAAAGGTAATTGGGGTAGTAAGCCCCAGATATCAGGTTATTCGTCGGGGCCATTGCTTTTGCAATGTGCCTTCGTGTCAGCTTAATTATAAAGTTGTCCACTCGCATTAGGTTCGCCCTGTTGTAAAGGACCTCATTAGGATAAAAATTTTGTACTCCGACTCTGGTGTTCTGTACAAGCGAAGACAAGCCCTAAGACAAGCCCTCTCAAACACCCGAATCTTTTCCATTAAGCTTGCTCGAACATTGAACCACACGGGACACCCAAATACCAGCATGGGCCTGATAAGGGCCATGTAGCAGATTATCTTTACCCTCGCATCGAGTTGGCTGCTATAAAACAGTCTCTTTGTGAGGGCAAAAGCGCCTTTAGCTCTGGATAGAGCAGCATCTACATTTTTGTTAAAATACAGAAACTGATCTAGCCAGATCCCAAGGTATCTGACTACATTTCGACAGGCAAGAGGCTGTCCGTATTGTCCAATGATCGAGAACTTTCGCCAATTGTTTCTGGTATCCCTAGAGGCTCCAGACAACGGCGTCCTAAAAAGAATGGTTTCCGACTTCTGAAAGTTGATTTTCAACTTCCAGTCATCGCAAAATCGCTTGTATAAATGTTGAATAGGATCGGCGAATTGACCGCGCCTTGCTGAAGACCATTTTTAATTTGAAATATTCCAACAGAAGTCATATCACCATTTTTCACGAAGAACTGTCTGTTGGTTAGCATATTATAAAGAATGTACAAGAGTGGTTTACTGATCCCCAGACTAGCCAGCTTGTAGAAAAGACCTTCTAACCATACAGTGTCGAAAGCCTTCTCCAAGTCAACTAGGCAGGCATCAGTACACTGTTTTTTGCCTTTATTCCATTGGATATCGGACACCAGTTTAGACGCGGCATGTGAGATAGCATGTCCTGCCTTAAATCCGAATTGATTATCCGGAACTATATGTTTATCCTCAACCCACCTAGTCAGAGCTCTATTGATTACTTTTTCGAACACCTTACTGATATTCGGAAGGAGACTTATCGACCGGAGATTCGCCGGATTGGATATATCCTTTCCCTTTTTGGGGATAGGTTGAACCACCGCCGTTTTCCAATGCGCTGGATAATGTGCATTATTCATTGCATTCTTAAACAGGGTGGTATAAATGTCCACCGCTTCTAGAGGAAGATGTCGAAGCACGAAGTTCGGAATACCATCGGTCCCCACTGATTTCTTACTTCTGATTGTGTCGAAGATCTCATGGAGTTCTTCCTTCGAAATGAACGGGGGTAGGTCACCTTCTCTGGCAATGACATTATTTGCCATATTTTCATCGCTGAACCGGGTGAAACCAGAGCCCTCGGATCGCCAGTTCTCTACTTCATTTCGAATATAGAAGTTGTGCACCAAGACGCGATTGTCCAGGTTATAATTAGGGCCAAAGATATCATTGGCCTTGTATACTTCCTGGAAAGTCGCCCCTATAGCCTCAACCTTCTCCTGTGGATCCTCGATCACAAAGAAGTCGTCATCATCAGCGGCCTCATTTGTATCAATGCCTGCTATTGTTAGTAACCGTTCGTTGTCTGTAGTCCGGGCTATTTTAAGACACTGAAGGTCGTTTTGATTTTTTCTCCGAAATAGTTTATTTATTTGCGGGAACATATTCGGGTTGCTGGTGTTTACAGCCCGTACCTTATTGTTCCAATACAAACTTACAGCAGTTCAGTAATTTTCTTTTATTAATGTTTTGAGGTTTTTGATCGACGACTTCAATGTCATAATCTCCGGGTTGTGTCTGTCAATAAACTGTCTGTACAAGGTCTTCAGTCTTGAGAGTAGTCTACTTTTCTGTCGGCGCAGTGCGTCAATAGTAGGATTGCGGAACAGATCTTCGTTAGTCGTTTGTTTATACCGCGGTATTGTAGTGTCCATAGTTTGTTTAATTGTCTCGTCCATTCGTTTTAGGTATTTGTCGATCTCCTCGTTTGACAGATTCAGATTGGACGGTGGGTGGAGCGTGTTCGAGGAGAGGGCTCTTGTCAAGGTTGCGGAGAAGCGTGTCCATCGAGTCTTACTGTAGTTGTAAGAGTATCTTTGGACAAACTCCTCCAATTACGCAATTTCGTTGGGAACTGTGATTTCGGTGCTGAAACCGCAATGGTCGCTGTCATACACGAATGTGCGCAGACAATTAAGCGTTTGTAAATTCGTACACGACGATTCACAAAAGCAAAAGTTACCGTGTACACAACAAAAGTGTCGTCACTTTTTTCATTTTGTTTAGTCTCTATCCCACTTAGAGAAGGGAAACTCTTTTGCAACCGTAGTAGTGACTTTCACGGTCATAAAATTACATAAAAAAAAACAAAACAATACACTTCATAAGTTAAAGCAGTCAAACAAATTCCTTATGTAGAACAAAAACGAATCAAATGCAGAAACGCTTATCCCTAGCATCTTTCTTTTCTTTACTATTGGCTTTCAAAGGCAAGCAGACTTGACAATGTTTTTTTTTTTCTCAGTAAAGCTGGCCTTACACGACGAACATGTTCTTGCGATCTGTTCGTGTTCATGGTCTTGTTCGACGTTTGTGGTGCTGTTGACGAACCGATCCAATGTTTATGAAAGATTTCAAAATTTGTCGATTTGTTCACGAGCATGTTTGCCGTTTGTGGCGTTGTTCGCAAACATTTTCTTTTTTAAATAAATTTTATTGCGTGCACATCAGCGGAAGAAAAAAAAAAGTAAGTTTTAGCAAAACGTTTCTTTTGGAATTTATCGAAATTCTTAGAAATATTAAAACTTTAGTTCCTCGAAACTTTGTCCAGTTGCGAGGAATGTTAAAGTTGCTGACAGTCTCTCGTTTGCTGTAATTGCTTCTCGCATTTCTGTGTTTTGTTTTCCAATAACTGGACTGACCAACTCAGCAAGTCAATATAAGTTTCTGAATCCATTCTAAGAAATTTCTTAAAATCTTCTGGTGCAGACATTTCTAATTTTCTCAACAATTTAGTATGAGTGCGATCGTTTCTACCATACAGGATCTCTTTCATTCACTCTCGCCTTTTTTGGCCTTGTGGCGCTCCCATTGTTCCGATTTGAGTTCTGTTTTTTTTCTGTTAAGTTGGTACATCTATTATTGATATTCCCACTGAATCCAAGCGTCATAGCTTGACATTTGCAAAAGTTTTGTAGCCAGGAGTACATCTATCTCTGTGTGTGTTGGCGATTTTTTTTTAAATTTGCAGCAACGAACTTGTATTAAAATTTGCGTAAGAAACGGATTAATGTGCGCGAACGTTGGAAATGTTGGAAAATCCATACATCAGGCAAGTGAATGGCGTTAATCAAATGAATCGAGACCACAATAACCACGTTGTTTTTAGTCCAAAAAGAAGGCAATGCTCACGGTTTTCATGGATTACAACGGTGTAGTGCATCATGAATTTTTGCCAGAAGGCCAGACAGTAAACAAAGAGTATCATTTGGGCTTTATGAGACGTTTGTGTGAAGCAATTCGCCGAAAGAGACCAGAATTGTGGGCAGAAAACACGTGGCTTTTGCACCATGATAAAGCACAGTCACACAGTGCCATCATAATTCGTAATTTTTGGCGAAAAATGCCAGAAATACCATCCAACAGCCACCAAATTCACCTGATTTGGCTCCCTGTGACTTCTTTCTGTTCAATTGAGCTAAAAAACCACTACGGGGAACGCATTTCAGCAGCCGAGAGGAAGTAATGGAAAAATCGCAGGAAGCACTGATGGACATACCGAAAACCGAATATAAAAAATGTTTCGAGGTGGCATAAGTGTGTTGCATTCGATGGGAATTACTTTGAAGGGGACAATATAGATTTAGATGAATAAACTGGTATTTTGAATTTCCGGGAACGTTTTGATCAAGATGCTATACATTTTAAGTAATGCAATTGCATCATTCGCGTGTGCGTTCTCCATATTTTCTTGTTGAAAGTTACAACAAAAGTAATGTTCCGTAAATCTGTTCGTCATGTGTGGCCAAATGTCAACGAACAAATCGCACGAACATATTCGTCTTGTATGGCCAGCTTTAGCTACGTAAAATTGTAAATATTGTGTTGGGTCTATAACTTAATTCGTGCGGTTTGGTAAGAAATGGCGTCGAACTTTGTGCCTGAAAAAGTGTTTTTGCGGGGAGTTCTTCTTCATTACTTTAATATGAAGAAAACTGCTGCTGAAAGTCTACGTATTTTGGTGGAAGTTTATGGTGAACATGAGCTAGCTGAGCGAACGTGCCAAAAATGGTTTGCACGATTTAAAAGTGGCGATTTTGGCTTGGAAGACGATGAACGTTCTGGGCAGCCAAAAAAGTTTGAAGATGAAGAACTGGAAGCATTACTCTATGAAGTTTGTTGCCAAATACAAAAAAGGCTTGCAGAGCCTTTGGGTGTCACTCAAGCAGCCTTTTCAAAACGTTTAAAAGCAGCTGGGTATATTCAAAAGCAAGGAAATTAGGTTCCACATGAACTCAAGCCGATGAAAATGGATCCATTACGACAACCCCAAGCGCAAAAAATCATATGTGAAACCCGGCCAACCAAACAAATCAACGGCAAAGCCGAATATCCATGGCGCAAACGTAATGCTCTGTATTTGGTGGGATCAGATGGGTGTTCTGTATTATAAGCTGCTAAAACCGGGTGAAATTATCAATGGACAACGCTACCGAATACAATTAATCCATTTGAAGAGAACAGTAGCCGAAGAACGCCCGGTTAAGAACTATTTGGAAAACAATGGATGGGAAGTCTTACCCCACCCGCCTTATAGCCCAGACCTTGCCCCTTCTGACTACCATTTGTTCCGGTCGATACAGAACGCCCTCACTGAAATACGGTTCACATCAGAGCAGAATATCAAAAATTGGCTTGATTCATTCTTGGCCACTAAGCCGGGGCAGTTCTTTTGGGATGGGATCCACAAATTGCCATAAAGATGGGAAAAAGTCATAGGTTCAGATAAGCAATACTTTGAATAATACTATTTTACATGTTTTTCTTAAATAAACGTTCAAATTTTGAAAAAAAAACCGCACGAATTAAGTTATATACCCAATAATATTTCGGCTAGGGTTCGAAATGATAAAACGTTATTCTATTTCAAAACACTTAATTTATTATTATTTAAAATAACTTCCAAGTAATTCACAACCAATTTTACTATCTCAGAATTAAAATCTCTTAAGGCTTAAGGGCTGAACAGAATGTGAATCTGTATCTGTATCTCGAAGTTGGGTGTTATTCAACTTCGCGATACGGATTATACATGTATTGAAGTTTTGAAAGTTCTATATCAGATACAGATTCAAGCTTCAGATTCACATTCTGTTCAGCCCTTAAGCTCCTTTTCTGTCGCTCTCCAAAAATCAACTCAACTCACGCTGTTTCTCATCCTGTATTTATACCACATTTGTAGGGTTCTAGTTCTCTCTCGTATCTTCTGGTTTGAAGCTGGGGTAATAAATGAACTCACCAGAGAGAGAGAGAGTTTATTATGCAACACTGGATTCCTGATTTTACAACATCTATATCTATAGATATGTGTAAAATAACCTAATCTTTTACATGTTTTACCAAGGTTTGGTAAGACTTTTTGGCAAAAAAAAAATACATTGTGCACATCTACGCGAAATTACCTTTCCAATGGTGTAAGTATCATGCCATTCGGTTCAGTAGAACGGTGTAAAAGTGTACGACAAAAATAGGCAGCACGTATTTATATATAGATTCTAAGGCTTTTAGATTATGTTACAATAGGGTAAGTAGTAGGTTAGGTGGTTTTATCAAATTCACAAATGTAGGTTAAGTCTTGTAATTATAAGAGTAAGTATGAATAGGCATGTACATATGTATTCAATTAAGGAAAAGTAAATAGGTAATTTGATAATTTGGATGGCAACGATTAGTATAAGGCCTCGTAGAAGTAGCATCTTCCGACAGGTGCTGTTTCCTTAAATGATGAGAATGAGCCTCTGCAGCCGAACATCTTGCAGCTCTGCTAATAAGTCCTACTTCACACCTCCCCGTGGCGCCATCTGGGAATCTCACTAGAGGTTGCGAAGTGAAGGGGGCAAATGGCGAGTTTCCTGCGCCATTAACCAGGATTAGTGTCGGAAAAACAAAACAAGACCTTATCCGGGCTACTCCGACACATTTGGAGTTCAGGCCGGGAAGGATTTCCAGGACTTAGTCAGGGTCTTGGAAAAGAGATGGTGGCGGACGAGCCCTATAAGGGCCAACGGCAGCGCTCACATCCCGGAACGGGTTACTGGCTTCGGCGTAACCGACCCCTCGTCCTAGGGGCAGTCAAAGTGGAACTGGTCCTTCAGGTTGGGGGTTGTGCCGCCGGGGTAATTGCCCGGCCATTTAAAAAAGATTAAGTTACGAAGCATCAACAAGCCTCGGATATGGACGGATCTACTGTTGACAACCCACGCAAACGATTTAAGGACAATGAGCTTCGGATATGCACGTGGAATGTTAGATCTCTTAATAGACCACGTGCAGCCGAGCAACTAGCGGAGGCCCTAGACTCCTGCAAAGCAGACATAAGCGCCATTCAAGACATGCGATGGGATGGGTCGGACAAAAAGAAGATGAAAAACTGCGACATCTACTACGGCAATTGCTATCGATGGTAAAAGCAGCGCTTATTTGGATGCGGATTTGTTGTCGGAGGCAGACTAAGACAAGAAGTCCTCAGCTTCCGGCATGTGAGCGAGCGCCTCGTAGCAATCCGCATCAAGGCTAAATTCGCCAACATAAGCCTCATATGCGCGCATGCCCCAACAGAGGAGAAAGATGACGACACCAAGGATGCCTTCTACGAGCCCCTCAACAAGACCTACGAGCAATGCCCTAGCTATGACATTAAAATTGTCCTCGGTGATTTTAATGCAAAGCTAGAAAGAGAAGGTATCTTTGGTGGAACAATCGGAAAATATACCCTGCACAACACCACCTCCGATAACGGATTCAGGCTAATCGACTTTGCGGCGGGGCGAAACATTGTCGTTGCTAGCACGCGGTTCCCACATCTCGACATACACAAGGGGACTTCGAGAACTCTTGATCAATCAACAGTCAACAAGATCGATCACATTGCGATTGACGCAAGACACTCCTCCAGCATTATGGATGTCCGTACGTTCCGAGAAGCCAACATCGACTCGGACCATTACCTTGTTGTAGCCAAGGTACGGTTGCGGATATCCCAAACTACGCCAAGACAAACTAATGCTGTGAGAAAATTTGACGTCAGACGGCTACAATCGCAAGAGATCGCCAAGTCCTTCTCCAATCGAGTGTCTCTTAATCTCTTAAGAGGTCCAATGCCGCCAGCATCAAGCATCGAAGACCATTGGAAACACTGCCAAAACGCCATCAGAGATGCCGCTTCTGATGTGCTGGGTTTCACTCGTCCACCACAACGAAACCCCTGGTTCGATGATGAATGCCGGCAAGCACATGCAGCTAAGCAAGATGCATATAACGCGGCGCTGCTTAGAAAGACCAGAGCTGCTCATGAGCTCTATGAGTGGAAGAGGAGAGACGAGCACCGGCTTCTCAGGAGGAAGAAGAAAGAGCATGAGAAGCGCGCATCGAGGAAATTGAGAGATGCTACTCCAGGAATGAGGTTCGGAAGTTTTACCAAAAGGTAAAAATAACATGCCGCGGAAACAAACCCCGAACCGAAGCCTGTAGAGATGAACAAGGGAACATCGTAGTAGAATCGCAGTCGATGCTAAGGATTTGGAAAGATCATTTCTGCAGACTGTATAACGGCGATGACGGACCAAATACCGCTGTCAGGTAGAATCAACCAATCAACCTTTCAACCTGGACGATGATGACCAACAATTCCGTCCACCCGACCTGGATGAAGTGAAGATAGCTATATCGAAGCTTGAGTCCAATAAAGCTGCTGGAGCGGATGGCCTGACTGCCAAGCTCTTCAAGGCGGCAGGCGATGACTTGGTAAGGAGCATACACCAACTCATCTGTAAAATATGGTCGGACGAAAGTATGCCCGATGAATGGAATCTCAGCATTGTTTGTCCTATTCTCAAGAAAGGAGACCCTCTGAACTGCGCCAACTACAGAGGCATCAGTCTCCTTAACATCGCATATAAGATCTTATCCGCCGTATTGTGTAAACGCCTGAAGCCGTTCGTCAACAACCTGATAGGTCCGTATCAGTATGGCTTCAGGCCAGGAAAGTCCACCATCGACCAGATATTCACACTACGGCAGATCTTGGAAAAGACCCATGAGCTTCAGATCGATACCTACCACCTATTCATCGATTTTAAGGCCGCGTATGACAGCATCTATAGAGACGGGCTATATAGAGCAATGTCTAGTTTTGGCATCCCTGCCAAACTCGTCCGTCTGTGCAGGATGACGTTGGAGAATGCACGCTGCTCCATCAAGGTCGGTAAAGATCTCACCGAGACCTTTGATGCGCTGTCGTGCGAGTTTTCAACATCGTACTTGAAAGAATAGTGCAAAACTCACGAGCAAACACAAGAGGCACTATCTTTCAAAAGTCCGTCCAACTACTCGCATACGCCGACGATATTGACATAATCGGGAGAAAGCAGCGTGATGTCAGTGGCGCTTTCGCGAGTATTGAGACGGAAGCGGCGAAAATGGGTTTAGCGGTCAATGAGGGCAAGACCAAGTATATGGTGTCAAGCAAAAAGGACAACCAACACCGACGTCTCGGACAGAACGTCACCCTCGGCAGATATAACTTTGAGGTAGTTAAGGACTTTGTCTACCTAGGCTCCGCTATAAATACAGACAACGACACCAGCGCTGAGATCAAGCGAAGAATAACTCTTGCCAACCGCTGTTTCTTTGGGTTAAGAAGGCAATTGAGTAGCAAAGCCCTCTCTCGGACAACAAAAGTCACCCTTTATAAGACTTTAATAATCCCGGTCCTGCTCTATGGCGCAGAGGCATGGACATTATCAAAAATGGATGATGGTGTTCTTGGTTGCTTCGAGAGAAAAATTCTTCGGGCGATCTTCGGTCCCGTCTGCATTGACGGTGAGTGGAGGAGGAGATACAACGACGAACTGTATGGACTGTACAGCGACATGGACCTAGCCAGAAGAGTGAAGATCCAAAGACTGAGACGGCTGGGTCATGTAGAGCGCATGGGCACCAATGCTCCGGTCCGAAAAGTCTTCGAATCCGCCCCCGAGGGACAGCGCAATAGAGCAAGGCCAAGACTCAGGTGGCGCACGCAAGTGGAAGAGGACCTCAGCGAACTTAGCGTGCGAAACTGGAGACAGCTAGCCAGGGATCGAGCTGGCTGGAGAAGCTTGTTGACTGAGGCCCAGGTCCACCCCGGACTGTAGCGCCACCTAAAGTAAGTAAGTAAATAGGTTATTAAAAAAAATAATCTCTAACATTGAGCAATATCAAACTGAGTGATTTCAATAACGGAATCTTACATGAATCAAATGGAATGGATAAAAAGTAAAGATACAATAAAATTGATACACTGAATTGATTTATATGTCGCTTTGATAGCTAATAGTTGATCAAGCCAACTGTTTCATTTGCTGTAGATGGTTGCCCCAGGCATTCTTCCTTATAGGGTATGTATATGTTAATTTTAGAACGATTTGAAGCAGGCGAACTATTGAAGTTTCTGATATTTGTTGAATTTTTGATGTGATGTACGAGTATGTATGCCGTTCTTTGTGTGATCTGTATACTTGAGTGAATGAATGTTTTAGCAGAGACTTTTCCATTTTCTTTTATGTTGTTTGCTTTTTTTGTTTTTTTTTTGTTATTTAACATTTTCTCAATTCTGTAGGCTTATATAAACTGCGGATGACATGCGGTAACATGTGGAATGTTAGTCCCGTTACGTTAGGCCGCTAGGTAACTGATTCCTCTTTAGTAGGACACAGAAGTACCGTATGGGTACTCCTTACCATTGGTCATCCGCAGCTTTCTGCAGAAATACAAAGATTTTGTTAAATTATTTTTTTGACCAAATGGAATTACATTTTTACCTGATTTGATATGTTTGCTTCTTCAAAATTTAAAAATTTACACTAATTTTATCTGTATGCAATCACTACTATAATCGAAAACGTACTAGGCAAAAGAGAAAGAGGTTAAAAAGAAAACTCGAGAACTTACAAATTGACACGCTCTGCGATCTTCTGTACTAATGGAGTTGGTCTGAGCAAAAGAAAGATTTCTACACAAGCTGTACTAAATTTTAGACAATTAGCATAAACAATGCTATGCTCAGGGACCAATTAGAAAACCGATTCTTAACAACATGTTGCTAGTCAGATGACGAGTTCAGTTCACACAAAAGTTGAAGATTTTAGTTTTGTTTTATTATTAAAAAAAAATTAACAATCAGATTTCAATGTGTGTACGCCACAAATTGCTGCTATTTCCATCCTTGTTATTAGCAGTCACTTCGGAGATAAGCGAATAGGCATCGAAAAAAGGAGGTAGATGGAGCGTTGCCAGAAATTTCTACATGGATTTACACTTCAGGAGTGCCCACACAGGTAGGAAAATAATCGAGGATAAACCTTCACCTCAAATATCTCCTGAGGGGTGACTTACCTGCATGAAAGTCTAGAATAAAGAGGCTAAAGAGCAGGTCCTTTAACGCTCGCGAAATGCGTACAATGTGCACCATAATGTATGACCTTATCGGAAGTTGCATCCATTTTACAAATGGTTTTGAATGTCAACTTGGTTTTGATATTTGTGAAGTAAACAGAACTTGAATTCGTGTGAATAAGCAATGAATTGCTTTACTCCTAAAGAATGCGGTATATTGATTGTATCCGGTTTTGCGGCCGACCAGTACTTAAAGGTCGTTGAAATAGAATATCATTCTTGTCCTGAAGATGTCGTAGAGGCTCCGTGAACATCGACTAGACGAAGTGGCACGCAATTGACCATTACACTCACATCTATGTGGGGCGTTTCGGTGAAAGCATAAAGCATAAAGTGTTTGCTAACAAGGAGCACACCGTCCGTCAGCTGATGAGTATTGTCCATGAATTACGTCAAAGCTACGCTCATGTCCTCCTTGATTTCAACAGCGAAGTGGACGATTTTGGCTCAAAAATTATCATAAGTGAAGGCTATGATACTCGTAGGTGAAGCAACAAAATTTGTGATCCTGGGACACTGAAAATCTGCGAATAAAGCGCAAAGAGCCATTACACCCACTCAAAGTCCTTGGGTACTATACTGTCCTGTTAACTCTGGAGAAGTCATCGGGAGGTGACTGTGGGTTGTGGGCGATACATAGCAATGATCATTGAATCTTTCTTTTCTCAATTGAATAGATTGGGACAGGAGAGCATATGCGTTTGCTGCCGAAGGACTATTTACTTCAAATCCAATGTCGTGTTAGTCCTGTTCATCTGTCTCAAGACAGCAAAATGTTCACAGCGAAATTTTGGAGCAGTTAACATGCAAGGGTAAAGAAGGTTAAGGTTTTTATTTTAATTCCGTTAGAATATTTGGACATGCCATGTAGATTAAAGCCAAATGTAACATTGTATCGAATGAAGCTGATTCTGAACAGTGAATCACCCTATATGTATCTTCTCATTCGTTTTATTGCCGGTCATAACCTTCGAGCGTTTTGCAATTATTAATCGTTGGAAATTATTTACCGACGACTCTTAGCCATATCCTGACATCCGTGGGCGTAAGAAGATAGGAAAACACGTTTATTTTCACAAATGCCTTGGGAAGACATTCTCTAACTGAATGTGGATGCCATGAGCATACATCCAATACGCGGGATGGGGTCCGTTGGAATAAATAGAAAATAATCGTGGTTGGATGGTTCCGTAACAATTTCAAGCATTTTAAGGCATCGCAGAAATCGTCCTTCGCCCTGAGCTGTCTCCTTAGTTCATACGCCTCTTGAAATATTTCTGCCGACAATTTAATCGCTTTCTTTTTCCCGAGCCGTTCCTTCATTTTTTCGTGCTTTTTTTTTATTTGTTTTGTGTACATCTTCCTTCCTTTTTACGTTTATTATGGCATTTTCCTTTGTGTAATAAGAGAAAAATAATAATAACAATAATAATGGCGCTTTGGGAATGAATGAAAGGATTCAAGCGGAGAGGAAACGCTGAGAAATCTGCAGAAAAGGATATCGTATGGAATATGGCGCTGAATTCATTTGGCGGCGTCTAAAAGGAAGACTACGCTCGGTGTCGGTAAAGGTGACGGACGATATGGCGATAGTGGGTTCGGTTGTTCGGCAATTTGGTGGTTTGGGATCACGGAGATGCGCCTTTTGATGTACGGTGCCATTTGTGGTGACATTTTAAACACAATACTCGTACAATACTCCCCCAACATTAAGGGGGATTATTATTATTGTCATCGTTATTTTTTTTTCTTTTTTTTTTAGCACAGCCATCTGCCTTTTCTTTGGGTTGGATTTTCTTTGACAAAAAGAGCTCGTCCTCCTTTTATTTGATTTCCTATGAGATTTTGTTTTTCCCCTTGGGTGGAGTTCAGTTGAATGTGGCCATTATTGAAAGGTTCCTTTCACTCCTAAGCGAAAAACGACAATATTGGATGGTCCTTAGTGAGATGAGTTTTCTCGGGAAAACTATTTGTCATGTGCATTTGAAGTCGCTAAAAGCAAATCCACATTCTATCTTCTGTAAAACAGAGGAGGCAGTAGTGTTTCGGCCTTTCTGTCTGCCTGATTTGGAATGTAAATTACATTTTTTCTATTTTATTTAAATAAAAAAAATATATATTTATTAATCTTTTGAGCAAGTTCGTTCATTACACTGATACTGAACTTCAACTAACTCTTCAATTTATTTTACTGATCTATTTATACATTTTATGATTGATCAAGTTGGGTGGGCTTGAGTCATACAAATCAATTATTCTACCAAATGAAACCTAACACTTATGGGATGCGATATTGTTCTATGATTTGGTCTGGGCGTTGGATTGTGTCGTTGCTGTTGCAGTTTCTGCTATCTAAGCACTTTCTGCCTAAGTGTTGTGTCTGCGTCGTGTCGGTTGCTGCTGTAATTTCTGCTATCTAAGCACTTCCTGCGTAAGTGTTGTGTGATTGCGCCATGCGTTAACTCCCCTCTTTCTTAAGAGAAACGTCCCGTTTCTTCAAACTTTTCGGATAGGTTTTTAATTTTGGTGTTCAGCTCGCTGAAAACGATTTCTTCAATTTCCTTTGTATTGCTTATATTTCTTGAAATTTGTATGGGGAACTTTTTCCTTATACCGTATATGGTAAAACTGATGACTATGATTATTAACATGAATGTTGTTGTGGATGAAATCGGATGATTTGTAATTTCTTTTTTCATGGAATGAATTATATTAATATTCTGGAATCTTAATTCTCTATCTTCGGATTCTATATATTCAATTGTGTCGTAATTGTTTAAATGGCTTGTTTTTAGGTAATTCCAAATTGCTGACGTCGGGTTTTGATATGTCGTATTGTCGATTATTGTTGTATTGTCAAATGTAACTAAATAGACGCCTTCCACTGGATGTCCATCGATTGTGTGTTTGCCGGAAACTAATATCGCTCCATCTTTTATAATTTCAATGTCTTTATTTTTTTCTTTAATTTTTAAGCATTGCCCTTTATTATTATTTAATATATCTGTTAAACATGATTCTACTAAATTTAAAATACAAAATATGTTTCTCAACTCGATCTTACACTTTTTAACATTTAAAAACTTATCATTACATTTTACAATTTCATTATTTATTATAAGTTTTCCGTCTTCATGGCTTATGGCCCTTGCTTCAAATAAAATACAATTTATTTTAGTTATTGGATATTTAATATGAATAACTATGACATCTTTATTTTGTATAATTTTAAATTTAGAAACATCCATTAAGTCCGTTAAAGTAACGCTTTCATGTTCGTGATTTGAAATTTCTCTAATTTCTTGAAGGCTTAAAATAGCTGGGTTTAATATACCAATTTTAGCGAAAGTTAATGTTTGAATTGTATTTTGCAATTCTGTAATTATCAGTTTATTTCTTTCCCTAGTTATTCTTATTTTCGACTGTATTTCTAAGTCTTTGATTGAATTAAATATTTCGGAATTTGTAATGAATTGTTTGTTATTATTGTCTGTAAGTTCTGAAATTTTATTTGTTATAAGTACTAAGTCGTCATGGTCTGGTGTTCCTGCTATCCATTTCCAAATGGATCCTAATTCATTGATTCCTCTCTTGCTTCTGTGTCTTGTCATTCGTAACTGTCCTAATAATGATTTAATTAAACTTATTTCTACATCGTTATTATAATTATTGTCGTATAAATTGTTATCTTCGTCGGTAATAACTTCGTATTTTGTATAATTATTGTATTTATAAAAATGAGTTTGCGTTTCTTCTACTAGTTCGTTTATATAAGTTAAATTGATAATATGGAAAATGTCACCGTAATCTTCGTAGATTGCTGTATTGCCTTGTTCTATAAGTACGTAATTTTCTCGGGTATAGTCAGTTATTTCTGTGGACGCTATGTCTATTAGTATTAACGAAATTATCCAGATCATTTTCCTGGAAAGATATTTAAGATTCTAAGTCTTAATATTGTCTTTATGTACTATTCTATTTCTTTGATGGATTCTAACTTTATTTCCTAGATCTTCCTTGACTTTTTGTTTTTTATATTTTGCCAAAAGTTTGTTTCTATTTCCTACAATTTTTTCATAAATAACTTTATTGGGAGCATAAGTTTTAGTATTTCTATTTTTATTATCTCTTTCTAACATTTTCCTCTGAGCTTCTATTAGCTTTGATTCTATATCTATATGTATTACTTTATTAAAGAGAACTTCATAAGGTTTTTGGTTAGTAACTGAATGAATTGTTTTATTGTATTGTTGTGCGGCTCTAAAGATTGATTCTACATCACTTATTAGATAAAATTCCTGTTTTAAGCATCTTGCAATTTCAATTAAAGTGGAATGTGCCCTTTCTACCTGGCCATTTGATGTACTATGTTTAGGATCGCAAAAATATATCTCAATGCCTAATCTTTTCATTAAAGTTTTAAATTGTTCTGATGAAAAACCTGGTTCGTTATCCATTGTTATTCTTTTAGCTTCTGGAAAACTTTGTAGTAATTCTAAAACCTTCTCGTCTAATTTTGTTTTATCTTCAATTAATTTTACAACTAAGAATTTCGAAAACGCGTCAATACAAGTTAAAAATTTTAATTGTTGAGCGAAAAATATATCTAGGTGTACCTGCTCCCCCTCTTTCTTAGGAATTGGAGCCTCTCCAATTGGTATCTTTGTTGGATGTCTATCGTATTTGCTTTTGTTGCAAATTTCACAATTTCTAACGAATTCCTTGAATTGTTTACTCATTTCGGGCCAATAATATGATTTATAAATTTGTTTGAGGTTTTCTCTGTAACTCCTATGTGCCCGTGTGTGTGTTTGCTCTGTTATCACATGTTGATCCTCACTATTTGTAATATCTATTGGAAAATTTTTGGCATACAAAAATTTATTATTAAAAGTTTCTTTCAATTTTCCTTTAATTTCATACAGATCCTCCGGCGTACAATGTATTGCGATTATCCCTGGTTGGATATATTCTTTTAAAATTGTTATAAGGTTAACTACGGTATCATATTCTATAATGTGCCTGGTTTTTCCAAAATTTCTGACCTGTTCATGAATAGTAAAATTAGCTTTGCTCAGCAATATTTGCTGTTTAAATTGATTAAGAGGTTTTGAAGTTTCCTTAATTTCCGAATTATCGCTGCTTTCAGCGGAATGTTGTGTTCCTGTTATTGAAGATCCGTCTGATAAGTTATTTAAAATTTGCCTAGAAAGTGCATCTGCGACTATGTTTGTCGTACCTGGCTTGTATATTATTTTGGGAGCATATTCTTCAATAAAAGCGTGCCATCTTTTCATTTTGGCATTAGGATTGCGGGTTGATACCGCGAAGGTTAATGGTTGGTGATCCGTATGAATCTCTAAATCTGAAACTCCATAAAGGTAGTTTCTCAAGGTTTTCAAATCCCAAACAATGGCATAAAGTTCTTTCTCATTTGTCGCATAATTTTGTTCCGTTGAATCTAGAGTTTTGGAAATAAAAGTTATTGGTCTACCTTCCTGTGTGAGTACACCACCTATTGCATTATTTGAAGCATCTGTTGTAAGAATAAATTTCTTATTGAAATTTGGCTGTACGAGTTCTACTTCATTTATTAATGAATCTTTCAATTTTTGACAGGCTGAAATTCCCTCTTGGTCTAATGTGACTACTGTTTTCTTTGATAAATGTTGGGAGACTTTCCCATTTTGTCCTAATAAATGTTTTGTTAGGGGTTTAGCTACAGTGGCATAGTTCTTTATGAACTTCCTGTAGTATCCTGTCATACCTAAAAAGCTTCTTAACTGTCTTAAGGTTGTAGGTATTGGGAAATTCGATATTGCTTCAATTTTCTTGGGATCTGTCTTAATAATATTATGGCTTACAATATATCCTAAATATTCTACTTCTGATTTAAAAAACTTCGATTTTTCCAAAGATATTTTCATGTTTGCTTTTTTCAACGTTTCGATTATTTTTCTTAAGTGCTTCCCGTGGTCTTCTAAAGTTTCCGAAAATACAATTATATCATCGATATATACGTGACAGATTTTTCCTATGTGTTCACGCAGTATGTTATCCATCGCTTTTTGGAATATGCTTGGAGCATTTTTCAACCCAAATGGCATTCTCAAAAATTCATACTTCCCATTATTTACTGCGAAGGAAGTCTTCTCAATATCATTTTTGTTCATCTTTATTTGATGGAAACCTGATTCTAGGTCAATGGTAGAGAAATATTTCGATCCACCCAAATTTGACAATATAACATTTGTGTCGGGTATCGGATATTTATCAGATACAGTTTTTTCATTTAGTTTTTTATAGTCAATTACCATTCTAAGCTTGGGTGTTCCATCCTCATTAATGCCTTTTTTCGGCACTACCCATATAGGCGAGTTATATGGACTTTTGCTTGGTTGAATAATTCCTTCATTCAACAACTTTTTAATTTCGTTATTCACAAACGAGTTAACAGATAGAGGGTAAGGATACTGTTTGCTCCATATAGGAGTTTCAACAGTTGTGCGTATTGTTGCCTCTACATCTGTTCTAAACAACAAATTCGTATTTATATTGGAATGCATTGTTTTTACTTGATTTACAATTTCGTTCCTCATTTCGTCAATATTTAGTGTATTGACCTTATTTACGTTGTTATTAGTTCCTTCAACTAATATTTCTTTTTCCTTGCTATTAGTTTTTCCAACTAATATCTTAGAGGTTTCTGATGAATCATCTCTATTTTGATTCTGAATTTGATTTATTTCTTCTTTTATTGTTTCGGAACCGTCTTCCGAGGTAAACATATCTTCACTATTTCCACCTTGAGTTAGTGTCCCTTTTTTAAAATCTAATATTATTCCGCTTTCGTTTATAACGTTAAAACCTATCAATAAATCTGCTTCCAGATTTGCTAATTCATAAAATCTTATCTTTTTATTAAATATATTACCTTCATAAAAATGTGTGATAATAGAGTACCCATTAATGGTTTTAACTCTCTTCTTAATCGCTAATTCCTGTCTAAACGATAAGATATTAGGTCTACAGTAAGAACTTGTAGCACCTGTATCTATGAGAATTTTTATTCTCTTTCCGGTTCTATTGTTTTGTCTGAATATATAGGGCAGTCGAGGCGATCTTCTAAAAAAGCGTCCTCATTTATGTTATTTACCCTTTGATTTTTATTTTGAGGCTGTGAACTACTGTGAACACTTTCGTGTGGCCTCTTCTCAACCTGTTGGTTAAATCTTTGTTGATAATGGTTATTAGGATTATGGGGGTTGTTATTAGGGAATGTGTTACCCTGCCTGAAATTATTATTATTATAATTTGGTTTATTCGTGGTTTGTTTTGATCTATCTACATCCATTGGTTCCGGTTTTGGGGGATTATTTCTCTTGTTATTATTGTTATTACTTTGGTTATTATTCGGATTGTTATTTTGTGGGAACCTAAGGTTATTTCTATAATTATTATTCCTGTTATTATTATTATTATTATTAGTGTTGGATGTGGATTGGTTACGGCCGAATTGCATAGCAAAATTGGCTCTTAAATTATTTGATTCCAATTCTTGTGCTTTCGCTAAAGCACTAGGCAAATCCTCGGGGGATAGAGAGAATATAATGTTTGATAAAGGAGCGTTAAGCCCTGTTATAAATACGCGAAGAGCGTTACGTCTGTTGATGTTATTTAGTTCTTTCGTGAGTGTCGTGTCCATACCGTGCGTCATAATGGTCTTATTTATTAATAAGGTCAACTTCTTGTTGACTAAATTATAGTAGTCGATTATTGGCAAGTTTCCTTGTCGTAATACGCTGAGTTCCTGCTCGATTATATGAGCTGGTCTCTTGTCTGCGTATGCAAAATCTAAGCGTGCAAAAATTGCATCGAAGTTGAGTACCGTTCCGTGATTGGTTAGAGTATCATTCGCGTTAAGCGTGACTTTGTTCCTTAATATAGTAAGGGCAGCAAAGTATTTGCGGCTACCTTTCCTATAAAGGCTCATTGAATTGTTAGCAGCTTCTCGCCAGCTAACATAGGTGTTTGAGTTACCAGAGAATTCTGGTAAAGATTTAATCACATCTAGTGATTCGTTGCAAACAATGTCGTCATCAATTGTCTGTGGAGAATAGTCTGTGACTACATTCAAACCTGTCACTAAGGACAATTGAGTCTTTAAGCTGTCGATTTCAGCTTTGAGGGAGGCTGTATTGGCTACGATAAGCCGAGCTATTAAGTCTTCATTATTTACCGCCATTTTTAAATTTATTCACAAATTTTATACTTGTATTTTATTTTTAATCTTTCTTTCAAAAACTCACTTTCAAATATTTTAATTAAATCAATTTTACATACATTAAGTTCTTAATTATAAAAAGATTTTTTTTTTTTTTTTTATATTTTTCTTCAAATTATTTTTTATATAATATATTATATAATCTTTTTTAGATTCTACCTTAAAATTCTACTGGATACTTTTTCTTTCTTCTTGTGGTTTTTCTTCTTGTGGTTTTTCTTCTTGTGGTTTTTCTTCTTGTACACTTTATTTGGTTCACTTTCTTATTCTTTTTCTCCCTTTTGGGATACTTATTTTTTCTTCACTTAAGGGTTTTGTTTTTTTACTTTTCTCCCTTTTGGGATACTTGTTTTTTTTTCACTTGTGGGTTTTGTTTCACTTTTCTTTTCACACCATACTTTTTATTTTCTGGTTTTTTTTTTTTTTTACTTGCCTACCGTTGGGCGCCAATTACATTTTTTCTATTTTATTTAAATAAAAAAAATATATATTTATTAATCTTTTGAGCAAGTTCGTTCATTACACTGATACTGAACTTCAACTAACTCTTCAATTTATTTTACTGATCTATTTATACATTTTATGATTGATCAAGTTGGGTGGGCTTGAGTCATACAAATCAATTATTCTACCAAATGAAACCTAACACTTATGGGATGCGATATTGTTCTATGATTTGGTCTGGGCGTTGGATTGTGTCGTTGCTGTTGCAGTTTCTGCTATCTAAGCACTTTCTGCCTAAGTGTTGTGTCTGCGTCGTGTCGGTTGCTGCTGTAATTTCTGCTATCTAAGCACTTCCTGCGTAAGTGTTGTGTGATTGCGCCATGCGTTAACTTGTATACGACACCGATCCGATTAGAAAACGAAAAATCCTTTCTATCATAAGCTCGTTTATATGCACATACTTCGCATCTTCTCCAAATGTTGGATTTTTGCTTCCGTTTTTACTTACCTTTACTAACCTGGACCTCTGCAGTTAGCCCGGTCATAAGTTAGATTTCTCTTGTTGTGTACTCCAAGCCTGCTTGGTTTCGGCCTAGATTCGAAGAATCTGCGGGCCGGAGCATTTGCATCAAGTGAAAGCACTTAATTCCAGGACTTTTTTGACATAAAAGATCCCGCTGAGTTCTTTATCTACCTTCATGGAGCCGGGAGCATTCTCCACATTTATCTTGCACAAATGGACGAGTTTGGCAGGAATGCGGAAACTAGACATTGCTCTCTATAGATCGTCACTATAGATGGTTTTGTCGTAGAACTGCCATAGTGTGCTCGATGGTGAATTCACCTGTCAGCGGTATTTAACACGTAATCGCCATTATGCAGGCTACAGAAAATCCTAGCATTGACTGCGTCTCTACTACGACATTCCCTTTTTCGTCTTTATAGGCCTTGGTTCGGAGTTGGTATTAGCGGCATGTTTTTACCTTTTGGTAAACTCCCGCATCTCACTCCTAGAAAAGTATCTCTCAATTTTCGCGACGCTATACATATATCGCGCGGTTTCATGCAGGCTATATATCAGTGAGGAAAATTTTACTGGCATAGCTAGGGCATTGCTCGCAGGTTTTGTCAAAGAGCTCGTAGAAGCTATCTTTGGTGTCGTGATCCTTCTCCTCTGTAGGGGCGTGCGCGTATATTAGGCTTTTGTTGGCCAATTTAGATTTTATAAGGATTGCTACGAGGCGCTCATTCACGTGCTAGGAACTCAAGACTACTTGTCTAGGTCTGCCGCTGCTTTTGCCGCCGATAACAGTCGCCGTAGTAGATGTTGCAGGTTTTCATCTTATTTTTGTCCAACAGTAGATCTATCCGTATCCGAGTCTTGTTGCGGCTTTGTAAATACAGTCTTTATTCCATAGCCCGACAGTTGCACTGGGTCACAGCCCCCAACCTGGAGGGCCAGTTCAATTTTTGATAACTCTGAGACGAGCTGGTTTGAGATCTGCTGTTGGTAGATTCATTTTTTTCAAGATCCTGACTTATTTTCGAATATCCTTACAGGCCTGAACTGCAAATATGTCGGGTATATCAGGATCTTACTTCACCGCTGTTTCAATCTGAGGAATTCCTTCTGCTGTCCCGTGTACAATGCTGCTAGTTTGTCTGCTGTTCAGCATTGACGCCTATGGGTTTGGCAAGTCGAGTCCGGATGTACATCGACCAGTACCCGGCCGTTACCAAGTGGAGGGTGAATAAGCACAATTTGTAGGCAGCAAAAGTTGTAACACTGGGTGAGACCTCTGGCACCTGCCCTATTACCATAGCATCGAACCATCGCATCAGTGCTCGATGAAAGCACTAGCAAATCTATAGTCAGACGTTAAATTTTCTCATGCAGGCTAAAATGGCAAAAAATGACGGACTCACTATTGACGACCCTGGCCAACAATTAAGTGTTCAACCTAAACAAATCTGTTTGCATAGGAAAATACTTTTTGCGGAAACTTAAAACTTTTCATACATGCTTTAAGGTCCAGCCCCATAGAATCTGTTGGACCGACGTATTCGACTGACTGTCGAATAGAATATACACTGTTATAGGAGCAGGTCCAGAAGCAACAGATATGATGAAACTGCCTTTTCAATCCGTTGGCAGTTCACACATTGAAGTTTATACATTTACATATTTAGGTTCACGCATTCGCAAATACAGAGTGAGTAGCGAGAGACTATATGAGACTTTGGAGAGACTTCATAGGACTCAATTTTCCGGCAGTATGTTACTACCGTCAGAACTAGCGACGGAACAATATATTGGCCGATTCTATGGGCCAGGTCATTTATATCGAGCTTACGGTAGCTCGCGGCAAAACCACGATCTTGTAATTCGCAACTGAAAAGTCGCTTCGGCGGCGTCGTGATGACAGATAATTTATTACTTCCTTAAATTTTTAATGCGAGAATTCATTGCACGAAGTATAGTAGAACTTTGCTCTTTTTATTGATATTAAAAACATATTAATAAAAATAAATTTACAAACAGCGTATTTGAAAAAACAATTTAGGAATAAACAACAGTTAGATAGTTTAAAACTACTATTTTGTGCAAGAAGACAATAATATCACAATCGTAAAATGCTATACATTCTGTCAAAATTTATCGGCACTGAGTCATTTAAACGGGCTGCTTTCAATATTTGTTCCTATGTTGGTAGAACTGTCTAGCGGTTAGAACTATTGTAGTTTGTTTTAGGTAGCCAAATATACTAGTTAATCTCAACTGCTATTGACGATTTTTTCAATGCACAAGACATTGTTTGTTCAAAATGTTGGCTTGCGAATGAATAGAAAATGTTGGAGAAGGCCTCTGTAATATCAAGATCAAGAGTATTTGATTGATATAGAGCCTTCAAAGAGGATCGTTAAGTTATTGAAAACTTGCCTCATCTGAGACGGATTTGCTAACTGCTTGTCTTTCTATATTTGTGGTATCATTCATTCGGAACTTCTTCCAGTGGATCAATGGGTGGCCATGGAGTAGTGGTATTAGCCATCGCTTCTCACTCGGAGGTTCAAGGTTCGAATCCTACCCATGACAAGTTTTTCATTTGTGTAATTGGAACTGAGTCAGAAAAATCTGCGTGTGAAGGCATAACACTGACATGTAGATTTGGCTGTTGTGTAGAGTTTTAAGCACAAAATCAACCGTTAAAATTTACAAACTGAATCATTCCCAGAGAAGAAAAACTCCCACCCCTGGAGAGTCAATATCGAAACCAAATACACCTGAGTTTCAAACCACTACATCACAAAAACTTTCCAATCGATATTATTCAAGCATTATGAAGCGTTTAAGGAAAAGTACCCGCCTAAAAGATCGGAGTTGTGGCAGAATTTTTGTCACATGTACCGGTGCATTATCTTGCTGAAAAATAAGTGGAAAATAAGTATTTTTTTAGAGCTGGTTGTGTTATTTCACTGGAAATTAAATTCAGATATTTTTTTTTGTCCATTTTTTGGCGTACAAATTTTTTTAGTCCCAGTAAGGCATTCATCTGTTATAATATTCAACTATCAAATGATTGCATTTGTATTGGCAGTACTATGAGTACATGAAAATAAACATACTAACACTTAGAACTAAGAACATATAAATACTTGTAAATATTTGGACTCGGAAGTGGAAGACGAAATTCCAAAAAGTCCAAACAATCTTTTTTGTTTTCATGCTCAGCTTGTCGAAATCGCATAGATTATCAAACCAGTTGTTTGAAAAGCCGATTATTATTAAAAGAAAATCTAAATATTGAGAGAAACCACGAGAAATATAATTGAACTAAATTGAAAATAATATGAAAATACGATTTAACTATGTTTTCCTTTTGTTAAGCTTTTTAATTGTCAGTTTTAATTGCTAGTAACAATTAAATATTTTAATTGCCGACTACACCATTAACAATTAATAATTAAATTAAATTTTACATTTCCTTATTCAAATATATTTAAATAATAAATAAATAAATAAAGATCACTAAAACACGACTAAACTCATTATTTGAGAAAGTGTGCCGTTCCTTCGCGCTGTTGTAAGGGGTTTCCTCTCATTTTTAGGGATCTGTTAGTTACTAGGCTTTTGCAATGTCAAGAGGTAGAACAAAAAAACAAAAACAGGTTTCGATCTTTAACCAGTTTCGTTGACTGTTGTACTATATTTTTTTATTTTTTCGCGCATTGCAGGATAAAAAACAATGCACAACATTTTAATCGGATTGTTAGTCTCTGAGATATCTTATTTATAGATTCAAAACAACATCACCAAAAGTACTGATTATTGCACTGTGTGGTACATAGCCCCATTTTGTTTGAACCATAGCCCACCCAAGTGCAAATCCTCAGTTTCTGGCCAATTCTTTCATTGCCGTCTTGAAAAAAATGGGCTAATAATGCGGCCATTTCAAATACCATACCAAACAGCCGAACGATAAGGATGCATTGGCTTCTCTATGACTACGTGCGGATTTTCCGAGTCCCAAATATGGCAATTTGGAATGCTTAGGTAGCAGTGTCTTCATCTGAAAAGATAATTTTTTCAGCAAAATTGTCATCGATCTCAAGGTGCTCTAAAATTCAAACAGGGAAGCGATTGGCTCAGTACCAAAGTCAATCCGAAATCTTCATGCAAAATTCTCCTCAGGCTGGTGCGACTGATGTTAAGTTTTTGAGGTCTTTGGCGTGTTGAGGTTTTCTGGTTCGGACGCATACCTCCGGCAGCAGCTGTAGATTTCTCCGTTGAGTGTACAAGACGAACACTAAAACCAGGCATGATGACAACATAGACAACATTTCTGCCAAGATGAAGTAAGTACATTCCCATTTTCAAGCTTACTTTAAAAAAGCAGCAATCGGTATGACACTAAAATTGTCCTCGGTGATTTTAATGCAAAGCTAGGAAGAGAGTGGAACAATCGGAAAATGTAGCCTGCACAACACCACCTGCGAAAACAGATTCAGGCTAATCGACTTTGCGGCGAGGCGAAACATTGTCGTAGCTAGCACGCGGTTCCCACATCTCGACATACACAAGGGGACTTCGAGAACTCCTGATCAATCAACAGTCAACTAGGTTGATCACATTGCGATCGACGCAAGACACTCCTCCAGCATTATGGATGTCCGTACGTTCCGAGGAGCCAACATCGACTCGGACCATTACCTTGTTGTAGCCAAGGTACGGTTGCGGATATCCCAAACTACGCCAAGACAAACTAATGCTGTGAGAAAATTCGAAGTCAGACGGCTACAATCGCAAGAGATCGCCAAGTCCTTTTCCGATTGAGTGTCTCTTAATCCCTTAAGAGGTCCAATGCCGCCAGCATCAAGCATCGAAGGCCATTGGAAACACTGCCAAAACGCCATCAGAGATGCCGCTTTTGATGTGCTGGGTTTCACTCGTCCACCGCAACGAAACCCCTGGTTCGATGATGAATGCCGGCAAGCACATGCAGTTAAGCAAAAAGCACGCAATGCGGCACTGTAAAAAAAGACCAGAGCTGCTCATGAGCTCTATGATCGGGAGAGGAGAGATGAACAAAGGCTTCTCAGGAGGAAGAAGAAAGAGCATGAGAAGCGCACGATCGAGGAAATTGAGAGTTGCTACTCCAGGAATGAGGTTCGGAAGTTTTACCAAAAGGTAAAAATAACATGCCGCGGAAACAAACCCCGAACCGAAGCCTGTAGAGGTGAACAAGGGAACATCGTAGTAGAGTCGCAGTCGATGCTGAGGATTTGGAAAGATCATTTCTGCAGACTGTATAACGGCAATGACGGACCAAATACCGCTGTCAGGCAGAATCAACCAAATCAACCTTTCAACTTGGACGATGATGACCAACAATTCCGTCCACCCGACCTGGATGAAGTGTAGATAGCCATATCGAAGCTTAAGTCCAACAAAGCTGCTGGAGCGGATGGCCTGACTGCCGAGCTCCTCAAAGCGGCAGGCGATGACTTGGTAAGGGGCATACACCAACTCATCTGAAAAATATGGTCGGACGAAAGTATGCCCGATGAATGGAAGAATAACTCTTGCCAACCGCTGTTTCTTTGGCTTAAGAAGGCAATTGAGTAGCAAAGTCCTCTCTCGGACAACAAAAGTCACCCTTTATAAGACTTTAATAATCCCGGTCCTGCTCTGTGGCGCAGAGGCATGGACATTATCAAAAATGGATGAGGGTGTTCCTGGTTGCTTCGAGAGAAAAATTCTTCGGGCGATCTTCGGTCCCGTCTGCCTTGACAGTGAGTGGAGGAGGAGATACAACGACGAACTGTATGGACTGTACAGCGACATGGACCTAGCCAGAAGGGTGAAGATCCAAAGACTGAGATGGTTGAGTCATGTAGAGCGCATGGACACCAATGCTCCGGTTCGAAAAGTCTTCGAATCCGCTCCCGAGGGACAGCGCAGTAGAGGAAGGCTAAGACTCATTTGGCGCACGCAAGTGGAAGAGGACCTCAGCCAACTTAGCGTGCGAAATTGGAGGCAGCTAGCCAGGGATCGAGCTGGCTGGAGAAGCTTGTTGACTGAGGCCCAGGTCCACCCCGGACTGTAGCGCCACCTAAAGTAAGTAAGTAAGTAAGTAAGTAACAATCGGGTCGGCTTAACTGCCAAGCTGTTCAAAACAGCGAGTGATCTCCAAAACCTGCGTCGACGAAATAGATCAAATATTAACACATCCTGGGAAAATTTTAGAAGTCTAAATCTATACACGTGGTATACAAGTCACGAACTATACAGAACCGAGACTAGTTTTTGTGTCTCAAGTGCCGGACAATGAAAGAAAAATAAAGTAGACACCCAGGACACAACACCGCAATAGGCAGCTACATTTTTGTGGTAGCAAAGGACTAAATCGACTCGTTCGGCTCCATTTTGGACTACGACAACGATATTTGGGCGGAAATTATGCAAGGAACTACCCTTGCTTATCCCTGCTTCTTTGGGTTTGTTTTTTAAGGACGGCAAAACTCAGAGGAGAGTTTTTCAGGAATCGAACCTGCGTCAGGACCGCCTGCATTCCCGTGACGATTTCTGTTAAAAGTTGTGTTACAGCAGATGATATTATTTTTTGATAGATGATTATTATTTTGTTTTCTAGACATTAATATTTTATAACTGATAAGCCTGGGGCAAACCAGAGAACATACTTAGCGGTCATGGTAGTAAGAGTTATGTGCCTCATTCATTTTTGTGCTGCTGCCTACATAAATCTTTTGGAAGGTCATAATGTCATTTTACTGAAGGTGGCTCCTCAAATTTCGTAAGCATTTTATTCAGCTCAACTATAAGCTTTCTGGCACTTAACATGCAAAAGGCTCATCATCACATTATTACATCAACACATCAGCGACCTCGGGCGGCATTCACCATAAAGTAAACTTCATCAGGCGCTCAACATTCTAAAAATTCGTCAACTTTGGCCCTCCGCAAAAGGTCATCCAACTATGAAAACTATCCAAAGACGACGTGAATAAAATCTTTTAATGTTGGATAGAGCTATGGAATTCATTCTTGTTGCGTGTCCAAGTACTTGTATCCGTTTTTGTACCAGCACTCGTATGTTAACGATGTTAGCTGGAACAGGACTTTTATTGTTTATTACAGCGGTGATGGAAGTTAATACCCACTTTCGTCTTGGGGCTTATCGCAGTATGCCTAACGAGCACTTGAAGAGAGCATTCCTGGACGCATGGTGCACACATTAAAGCACTTTGGCAGCTGGGAATAACTAACAGGACATCATTCTGTCACGAGGTCTTGTTTGTGTCCCGAATGACGATGACAGTACGATGTACACTTTCATAGAGGGATTGGATCTCTAAAGAAAAAAAAAGGCAATCAGGAAGCGGATATCGTACATAATGTAAGGAGACCAGTCCAACAACCAACATCCTGTGTCCTGTCTATGCGGTGACAACTGATGAATAAGAAAATAAAAAAAAAGAGAATAAACTCCAGCCGAACAGCAGTTTGAAGAAGAGAAAAGAGCAGGAGATGAAAAAAGCGAGAAAAGCCCCGAAAAAAGAAGTATAGTATCTCAGCTCTTTGGCCAAGTTTACAACGAACAAAAGTTAGCTTAAGGTTATTTCGTAAAGTTTTAATGGATTTTTCTTGTGTTCCTGGCCATGGTGTCCTGTATACACGAACAAGACGTACATACGTACTGGAAGTGGGGGTAGAAATACAGGATAGGAATGGCTTGCGAGAGGGTCGTAAACTTTTGGGTGAATTTATGCTGTAATGGTTTTGTTGGTGCGTTGTCCTGTCCGAATATTTTCTGTTGGACTAGTGTTCTTTTGTTGTTGTATGTGACCTTTTTTTTGTGTGTTTTTTCTTCTTCTTTCTTGGAAAATTAAGAGCTCTGATAGATTTAAATAGATATTGTTGGTGTGGCGGACGGGTAAATGGACAGGCTGGACACCTGGATGATTTTCAACAGGTTCTTCTTTGGATCGTTGGTTCATGTTTTTTTTTTTAACTTTCAAAGGTAGAGGACAAGTCCTTGGATTGCCTTTTTGTATTTTAGATTTATTTTGCATGGGGAATGTTGAGGGCAGAGAGTAAAATGCCCACCGAATAACCAATGCCCTAGGGATGTTATTATTAAGAAAGTTTTGTCGTGTATTCCTTAGCAGATTTAGCCGGGATTTAAGGTAAGCGAAAATGTTTCTTATTTTCTTTGGGATGCCTATGAACTTATGTACTTTGGCGGCATTAAATTTTTTTTGTTGATTTTTTTTTTTGTTGTTATAAGGTCAGAAGGCGACGGAGAATTTAAAAAGTAATGAAAGTCATACAAGGATGAAAAAGCGGATAAATTAATTTATTGAAGAGTTTCTTGGGGGTTATCCAGAAGATTTTTCGGAGTCCTTTGCTGAGAATGGGTTCTTAGGCCTTTTGGGATGGCAAACACTTTCGCGGTGGCTGCAATGCCCCAGGCAAGGTAGAAACAACTCAGAAAATTAAATAATTAGGAAGACGATGATTGTTTTAAACAGATTATGACTATGGTGGGTGATCGTAAATTCTGCAGAAATTCCCGTCAGCTATACGTCTTTCTAAATATTATTTATATTGAAAGGAGGCTACCTTAAGCTTCCAGATCTGCGTCGATATATTTATTATCATGAATTGAAATTGGAGCTTAAGGAGGACATTGCTTAGTTATGTGGGCTCAGAGCCAGTCCTTGTAGAGGCCTGGATTTAGACTTCGAAGTCTGTTGGTATCTCTTTAAAAAGGCAACAATTGCTGCTTTATTAAAAAGACTAAGTCTTCCGACTAATTACAAAATATAATTTCATTTAAGTGACGGCATCGGCTGGATTGGCAGTAGGCCATTCTGTCAATCCAATTTTTCAATACATTTTCGATGGTTTTGGCCCCTATTTCACGAATAGCTTGACCAATATTGTTCTTGTCTCTGAATTATTCGCATAGTATCGATCTTTAATGGCACCCCACAAAAAATGTGGAACGGCGTCACATAACAGATTCGTGGCAGCCAAGCAAGAACACAAAAACCACTGATATCACGATTTTTGAACTAAATGTGCAACGAATCGATTGTTGGACAGCTTTTTTAAAGCATGTAGTCCTATCCTGCTGGAGTCATAGCTCGTCCTATTCCAAATCCTCAATAAAAAATCGGTTATCATGCCCCGGTAGTGGGCTTTATTAACTGCAAAGTTTTCGTTGTCGTCTTTGAAGACAAATGGGTCAATAATGCCCCCACCTTAAAAACCAAAAAAACCTCATTCGTGCTAAATGGAATTGCTTCTTTATGACTAACTTACTTACTTAAGGTGGAGCAACAGTCCACAGGTGTGGACCTGGGCCTCAGCCAACAAGCGTCCCCAGACAGCTCGTTCCTTCGCTGGCTACCTCTAATTTCACAATCTAAGTTGACCGAGGTCTCCCTTCACTTGCGTGCGCCACTAGAATCGCGGTCTTTCTCCACTGTACTGTTCCTCAGGAGAGGATTCGAAGACCTTTCGGACTGGAGTATTGATGTCTGCCACTCTACATGATCCAGATACCTCAGTCGTTGAATTTTCCTCCCAAAACAACTAAGAGCACCATCATCCATGTTTGATAATGTTCAGGCTTCAGGCTTCAGGCTTCGGCTTCAGCACCTTTTTTGGATTATACGAGTAGCTAAGATATGGATTAGATTGCCCTATTGGCACTAGTCTTCTTCACAGCGACAGCTTGCCTCACGTTGTTCGGGATATCGGCAACCGTACCTTGGTCCGAGTCGATGTTAGGTCCTCGGGACGTTCGGATATCCATTATATCTGGTTGACGGTTAATTTATCAGGAATTCTACACTCAACTCCCTTCCAACCCTTTAATGAGGTTTATTGCAGTCCTTTGACAATGAGCAACAAACTCCGTGCTAAGCTTAATAAAATGGAGTTGCTCTTCCAAGAGCTTAAGAAACACATAAATTTACTCCGAAAAGAAAATAAGTCTCCAACGAAATTCCATTTCCAGAAAAGACGATGAGCTAACACGAGAAATGATCCACAAATAGAAGACCAGCGCAAGAAGACGCGAGCGTCCGTCCCAATTAAATAATTGCATTGTCTCCTCAAAGGAACATTGGTATCGACATACAAGGTTATGATACTGCGCAATGATGTTTGAAAAATTAGCATCCATGATTCTGACGATTTCCGAGCAGCGTCCCAATTATTAAACACAAATAATATCCAATGGTACACTTACGAAGACAAGCTAGAATAGCGTGTTATACCCTTCGTGTACCAAAAGATAAATGATCTTCAAGCTGAGGATCTTAAAATTCCTTACGCTGTAAATATCATCAAAGCAGCAGAGAAAGCGTGGTTAAACGTGGACTTCCGCTCAGTTTTCAACTTTCAGTCACACACAGAAGAAACCGCGGTGCAAACAAACAAATAGCTATCTACACTCCATAAATGTTTATTCTTGCTCTTGGTCTTCATCCGACCTTTGGAAATAAGACCGCAGGAAAATAAGGGCATCGGCTTCTAAATTTTTTACCAATATAATTGCCCGCTGAAAAAGCTCGCTCTGCTTCTCGGCTTATTGGTGGAATGGACAGTAAATATTTGTGAACTGAATCAGGATGATGTCCTCGGGTACCTCCATTTTTAATGAGATTCAGCTCCTTTCTAAGGCACGCTGTTAAATCCGATTCTGTTTGTGTTTCTTGTACAATGGTTTGCATACTTTTTTTTATTTCTGCTGGTAGCTGCTGCTTTAATGTAAGTTGGATGGGTGGTTTCAATACATTCGCACTGTTTTCTTCTTCTTTATCATTGACACTATTAGAAATGTTTTGGTGTTGGTTAGTAACAGTAAGTCTCTCAATTAGTGATTTTATCTGTTTTTTTTTATCGTAGCTTGACTAGGTGGCAAGAATACTTCACCAGAATATTGTGTTGATGGATTTTGGAGATAGTTTAGCAAACCAGTTAATTCCGTGCGACGTCTTTGTTTGATTCTTTCTGACAATGATGTTGTTATTTTTTTGGCCAAAATTGTATTTTTATTGGCCAATTCTTCCTCTTCTTATCTTTTTATTAACCCTTTCCTCGTTATACGAACTAATGCGTAACGAGTTTCCCAATTTTATTGCATCGCTGCTGCTCCGCTTATGGGGTTGGCTAAAGTCGCAGACCGCAGAACGTGTCTACATAATGCTCGGTCCTGGATCGCTTCAGTGGTAAGCCCCAGGCGTTGTTGCGCATTTGCCATCTGAGAAATCGACCTCGTTTTCTTACAATTGGAGTGACCGTAGTTGATAGTGAATTTTTAACCGGATTTTCCGCAGATCTTCTTTGAATGTGGCAATACCAGCTTATTCTATTCGCCTCAAGCTGTTTGGTTACCGAATTCTTTATATGTAAACTTCCTCTTATACGTGTAGATGTAATAAAATCGCATTTAGTGACTCCACTAGACATCCTTAACATTTTCATTTCCGCTGCCGACATTTTGTTTTTAAACGCTTCGTACATTGTCCAGCACTGTGAACCGTATATAAGAGCTGATCTAACAACCGTGGTGTAGAGTTTCCCCTTTAATTTAAGTGGAAATTTTCGTTCGCAAAAGATTCCCGAATTTTCTCGCCATTTCATCCATCCCACACTCACTCTGTGGTTTACGTCGTCGTCACATTTCGCTTCCATGTTAACGATTGATCCTAAGTACTTAAAGATAGTGCTTTTCGGAAGAACTATTCCGTCTAACATTATATCCGGAACAGGTCGCAACGGATGCGCAAATGGGCACGTCCTATGCTCCGTCTTTGAACGACTTATTTTAAACCCGTTTCTCTCTAGCGCATTTCTCCATGAATCTAAGGCGTTCTGTAAATCTTCGACGTTATCGCTAAGTATAACTGCGTCGTCAGCGAAGAGAATTGGCGTTACATTTGCTTCGCGCATGCAGTCTTTTAAAAGATAGTCGAATACTACGTTGAAGAGGAAAGGGCTAAGTACGCTGCCTTGATGTACTCCGACATTAACTGGAAATTCTCTCGTTGGTCCAGCAGAGCTTTCAACCGCAGTTTTTACGTTTCCGGTACGTTTTGAGACCTCAGCGCGGCCCATATGAGATCCCTAGGCACTCGATCGAATTCTTGCTCGAGGTCGATAAATACCATGTGTAAATCCTTAGACGAATCTCGGTGCTTTTCCATTATTATTCGTAGGCTTTGGATAGCCTCCTTCAACAAATCCACACTGGCTGTTATCGAACTTTATTATTTGCCGAAGACGTTCGTTTAAGACTCTTTCGACGATTTTCATTGTGTGTGACATAAGCTTGATTGAACGGTAGTTGTTGCATTCTCGATTGTCGCCTTTTCCTTTGTATAATGGAACCAAGAGGCTACTTCTCCATTGATTCGGCATAGGTTGTCCACATTTTAATTTATTTAAAAGTTTCGATAGCCATTCGCTGCCGATCCCCTCCATCTTCGACCAAAACTCTGATGGAATGCTATCTGGTCCCCCCGCTTCATTTTTCCAATTGCTATACTTATTTCTTCGATTGAAAAGTCCGAAACTTCCTTCTCGAATATACCAGCTGTCGGCACGATATCACGTGGAAACTGTAAGCAACTCCTTGCAGTATTCAAGCCACCGGTCACAAATTTCCTCTTCATTTGTTAGTAAGCGACCGTCTGCGTTTTTGATGTATTTCGGCGAGGTTATTTCCATTGAATTTTTTCTCCTCTGTGCAGCGAGCTTAAAAATATTTGGCATTTTAGTATTGTACGACGTTTGAACTTCTTGGATAGCTTGTCTTCTATTTGCCGATCGTGAGGATATTTGTTCCAACTCCTGGTACAGGTTTTCCGCTTCTGCCGCTCGAGTTCGAGCCAGGACTTTCTTTGCGATCTTTTTAAGACTCTCGTATTCAAGAGCCAGTCGAGCTTTTTCGATATCGTCGCTCCGATCACATATTGTCCACGCTTGGAATGCACTCTTCTTGTCGGCCACACCTCGTTTGGTTTCGTCATTCCACCACCAATTGGCCAATTGATCGAAACAAAATCTTAATGCTGCATCAGCTGTACACAGATTTGATTCTTGGCGGCAGATTGCTTCAATAGCTAAGTTTTAATGGAGTAAGAGAACATCGATGATTTCACCAGCTAAATCAAAATCAGCATCTTTTAGCTGAACAGAATGGTTGAGATCAATTAAGGCCTTTTGAATGCTAGTTTTCAGAAGGACTCGTTCTAGCATAATCAAAAGGCTATTCCACCTAGTCTTGCAATCTAAAAGTAATGACAGCTCTTTTCCATGTTCAGCCTTAACATATTTTTGGAGAATCTCATCGTTTTTTGTCGGCGACCTCTTGAAGTATACAACAACTCTGCGAATTTTTTTAATGACTTCATTTATATTTTCCTCGTTTGTGAAATTAGGAACATGTTCGATTGCATTATGTGGGGAAATCACAACTAAGACCGCTTCTGAGTCCTCGTTATTGTCTACATCTTCAGTATTTATTGTATCGTTTGTTGATTTATCCAAAATTGATTCTAGTTCGTTTTCGACTAATGCTTTTTTGTTGTAAAGGACGTCACAAACAGCAAAAGCAAAACCGTGAGCAAAGTAAATTATATGTTCAGTGTCAAGCTGGTTTCAGACACCTATCATAACATTTGGTCTATCAGTAACAATTGCGATTATAGCTTTTTCAAGAGCAAGGTTGTGAAGGGCGAGACGATCCTTAAGCAGCTTTATACACATTTTCGCCTTTAGTGATCCAGAAACACGAATTATTCCCAGACTCCAGAATTTATTACGCGAGTGTACATTAATGTTCATGTATCTCTTAATGGCATGGGAGGTCCATTCATAGAATGTCAAGCTAAATTGTTCGTCCATCTGCTTTAATTTATTAATTTCTGTGGTGATCTGGTGCCTTATTAGAAGTCTATAGTCAACCACACGTTTCCGAATTGTCGCTGCCGATTTAGGTAAATCTGTATAACCTTTGGAAATCAGCAGTTTTCTCAAGTCTGCTGATTTAATAAAAGTGACAAACGCCAGTCCGTCCAAAGCCGTCATACGTGACAAAACTTTATCCAGGGTGTCAGTATCAGTTTTTAAAAAGTAATCACCCATTTTGCGTTTGACCGGTGGTCTTGCCGTATGCTTCTCTCTTGATTGTCGACAAGTCGAAGCAATACTCTGTTCACCTCCCACTTTGGATTTATGGATGGCTAATAAGTGCTGGTTGGCAACGATTAGTATAAGGCCTCGTAGAAGTAGCATCTTCCGACAGGTGCTGGTTCCTTAAATGACGAGAATGATCCTCTGCAGCCGAACATCTTGCAGCTCTGCTAATAAGTCCTACTTCACGCCGAAGTGAAGGGGGCAAATGGCGAGTTTCCTGCGCCATTAACCAGGATTAGTGTCGGAAAAACAAAACAAGACCTTATCCGGGATACTCCGGTATATTTGGAGCTCAGGCCGGAAAGGATTTCTAGGACTTAGTTAGGGTCTTGGAAAAGAGATGGTGGCGTACGAGCCCTATAAGGGCCAACGGCAGCGCTCACATCCCGGAACGGGTTACTGGCTTCGGTGTAACCGACCCCTCGTCCTAGGGGCACTCAAAATGGAACTGGTCCTCCAGGTTGGGGGTTGTGCCGACGGGGTAACTGCCCGGCCATTTGAAAAAAAATAAAGTTACGAAGCATCAACAAGCCTCGGATATGGAGGGATCTACTGTTGATAACCCACGCAAACGATTTAAGGACAATGAGCTTCGGATATGCATGTGGAATGTTAGATCCCTTAATAGACCACGTGAAGCCGAGCAACTAGCGGAGGCCCTAGACTGCTGCAAAGCAGACATAACCGCCATCCAAGAAATGCGATGGGATGGGCCGGACAAAAAGAAGATGAAAAACTGCGTCATCTACTACGGCAATTGCTATCAACGGCAAAAGCAGCGTTTATTTGGATGCGGATTTGTTGTCGGAGGCAGACTAAGACAAGAAGTCCTCAGCTTCCGGCATGTGAGCGAGCGCCTCGTAGCAATCCGAATCAAGGCTAAATTCGCCAACATAAGCCTCATATGAGCGCATGCCCCACAGAGGAGAAAGATGACGACACCAAGGAAGCCTTCTACGAGCTCCTCAACAAGACCTACGAGCAATGCCCTAGCTATGACATTAAAATTGTCCTCGGTGATTTTAATGCAAAGCTAGGAAGAGAGGGTATCTTTGGTGGAACAATCGGAAAATATAGCCTGCACAACACCACCTCCGATAACGGATTCAGACTAATCGACTTTGCGGCGGGGCGAAACATTGTCGTGGCTAGCACGCGGTTCCCACATCTCGACATACACAAGGGGACTTGGAGAACTCCTGATCAATCAACAGTCAACCAGATTGATCACATTGCGATTGACGCAAGACACTCCTCCAGCATTATGGATGTCCGTACGTCCCGAGGAGCCAACATCGACTCGGACCATTACCTTGTTGTAGCCAAGGTACGGTTGCGGATATCCCAAACTACGCCAAGACAAACTAATGCTGTGAGAAAATTCGACGTCAGACGGCTACAATCGCAAGAGGTCGCCAAGTCCTTTTCCGATCGAGTGTCTCTTAATCTCTTAAGAGGTCCAATGCCGCCAGCATCAAGCATCGAAAACCATTGGAAACACTGCCAAAACGCCATCAGAGATGCCGCTTCTGATGTGCTGGGTTTCACTGGTCCACCACAACGAAACCCCTGGTTCGATGATGAATGCCGGCAAGCACATGCAGCTAAGCAAGATGCATATAACGCGGCGCTGCTTAGAAAGACCAGAGCTGCTCATGAGCTCTATGAGCGCAAGAGGAGAGACGAGCACCGGCTTCTCAGGAGGAAGAAGAAGGAAGAAGAGCATGAGAACCGCGCGATCGAGGAAATTGAGAGATGCTACTCCAGGAATGAGGTTCGGAAGTTTTACCAAAAGGTAAAAATAACATGCCGCGGAAACAAACCCCGAACCGAAGCCTGTAGAGGTGAACAAGGGAACATCGTAGTAGAATCGCAGTCGATGCTGAGGATTTGGAAAGATCATTTCTGCAGACTGTATAACGGCGATGACGGACTAAATACCGCTGTCAGGCAGAATCAACCTTTCAACCTGGAAGATGATGACCAACAATTCCGTCCACCCGACCTGGATGAAGTGAAGATAGCCATATCGAAGCTTAAGTCCAACAAAGCTGCTGGAGCGGATGGCCTGACTGCCGAGCTCTTCAAAGCGGCAGGCGATGACTTGGTAAGGAGCATACACCAACTCATCTGTAAAATATGGTCGGACGAAAGTATGCCCGATGAATGGAACCTCAGCATTGTTTGTCCAATTCTCAAGAAAGGAGACCCTCTGAACTGCGCCAACTACAGAGGCATCAGTCTCCTTAACATCGCATATAAGATCTTATCTGCCATAATGTGTGAACACCTGAAACCGTTCGTCGACAACCTGATAGGTCCATATCAGTGTGGCTTCAGGCCAGGAAAGTCCACCATCGACCAGATATTCACACTACGGCAGATCTTGGAGAAGACCCATGAGCTTCAGATCGATACCCACCACCTATTCATCGATTTTAAGGCCGCGTATGACAGCATCTATAGAGACGAGCTGTATATAGCAATGTATAGTTTTGGCATCCCTGCCAAACTCGTCCGTCTGTGCAGGATGACGATGGAGAATGCACGCTGCTCCATCAAGGTCGGTAAATATCTCACCGAGACCTTTGATGCGCTGTCGTGCGAGTTTTCAACATCGTACTTGAAAGAATAGTGCAAAACTCATGAGCAAACACAAGAGGCGCTATCTTTCAAAAGTCCGTCCAACTACTCGCATACGCCGACGATATTGACATAATCGGGAGAAAGCAGCGTGATGTCAGTGGCGCTTTCGCGAGTATTGAGACGACACCAGCGCTGAGATCAAGCGAAGAATAACATTTGCCAACAGCTGTTTCTTTGGGTTAAGAAGGCAATTGAGTAGCAAAGCCCTCTCTCGGACAACAAAAGTCAACCTTTATAAGACTTTAATAATCCCGGTCCTGCTCTGTGGCGCGGAGGCATGGACATTATCAAAAATGGATGAGGGTGTTCTTGATTGCTTCGAGAGAAAAATTCTTCGGGCGATCTTCGGTCCCGTCTGCCTTGACGGTGAGTGGAGGAGGAGATACAACTACGAACTGTATGGACTGTTCCCTCGACATGGACCTAGCCAGAAGAGTGAAGATCCAAAGACTGAGATGGCTGGGTCATGTAGAGCGCATGGACACCAATGCTCCGGTCAGAAAAGTCTTCAAATCCGCCCCCGAGGGACAGCGCAGAAGAGGAAGGCCAAGGCTCAGGTGGCGCACGCAAGTGGAAGAGGACCTCAGCCAACTTAGCGTGCGAAATTGGAGGCAGCTAACCAGGGATCGAGCTGGCTGGAGAAGCTTGTTGACCGAGGCCCAGGTCCACCCCGGACTGTAGCGCCACCTAAAGTAAGTAAATAAGTGCGTGTGTAAGGCTTTAGTTGAACCTCCCAAAGTCTTCAGCACAGCCTCTTACATTTTTTGCACTGTGCACTTTTTCCATCTTTTGATGTGTAGAAATGATGCCAAACTGTTGGAGACGGGTCAGATTCACAATCTTTATGCTTGGTAAAATGAGGGTATAGGGACTAGTACTTTATTTAAAACGCATGCAAGAACACAACAAACACAATAGAAACCAAACTGATAACTAAACTCGTTTCTCTTTCTCCTTTAACCAGGCGAGAGTGTGGCTCGGTATGACATACCCACCCTGTTACTTACAAAACCGTAGCGTAATTTTTTAACTGATCACAAAATCGCATTGTCTGGCGTTAAAGACAAGCGGGAGGGGATAGTGGCGTGTTCGCAGTGTCGCGCTAGTTATAGGTCTAAATGAGATACACGTGTGCAAATATCTGTACAAAACACGCAGCCTGTGGAAAGGCCATATATGTATGGAAAATGTAATTTGTGTTTTAAAAGTTTAGAGGCTTCAATCCCGAAAATCCCAAGATTGGTGATTGGCACCAGCAAAAATCGTTCGGGATCCCGATTGATTCTCTTAGTCCTAACCTGAATCCACAGGAAAAATCCAAAGTTTCTGCGGGCAAAGTAGCAAAACTTGTGAAGAAAAAAACGAAAGTTGTGCAAGAAAAGGTTCGAAAAAAAAAGCTGTCCACTTCTGGCGGACAAACAAAGTAATATTGCTCCAGATCCAATCTCTCCAGTTTTTTCTGTAATTCTCGCAAAACTTGAGGAGCGAAGCAAAACAAATAAACACATATTTGAAAGACTGAAAAATCTCTAGTATTGCTCGTCATATTAACATGGAACGCAAATGGACGATTGGAAAATAAAGACGAACTAGAACTTAACTTGGGTAATAGCAATATTGACATATACTTGATTTCCGAAACTCACTTGAAAAAGAAAGACAAAAAAGAAAAGGAATCTAGTGGGAAAAATAAAAGGATACTGCGCTTACCTTGCTTACCATCCATCCGAAAGAGCTATAGGCGGTTCTACGCTATTCAACAAAGATTGTATTGAACATATTATAAATATACAATTATAGAAACCGATGCGGTGCAAGTAAGTATAGTTCATGTAAGATATTAGCACTCGTTCTACAATATCCCGTCCAAAACCAAAAAAAGATCGACTTTATAAATCTTTTCGACATATCTGGACCCAATTACATTGTTTGTGGTAATTTCAAATCGAAATACACCTTTTAGAGTTCATGATGCGGCTCAATTAAAGGTAGACTAATTTACGAACCCAGCGTGCAATTTAATGTTGACCGACATATTTGCCTACCGACAGGCCTCGTAGACTTTTTCATTGCAAGAGGCGTAGCTAAAGACTTTATAAACGTCGGGGAAAGTTTTGGTTTCTCCTCCGATTATTCACTAGTAATCTTGACAATAAGTGGACATCTAATGAAAAACAAGGCGCCCCTAGATTAACTACTAACGAAAGTAACTGGGACGGCTTTAGAAAATACTAGCGGCTACCCGGCGTGTGCAATTACGCCAACAAAAATAAATACATTTTGTTTATTTGTTCGAGAAAAAGGAAATTCTGTTTTTTTATTAACTTTTTTATCTTAATGCGGGCGGATAAACAATATTTCGAGTTTTTTCGGTAGATGTGTAAACATAAAGTTTTTTCGGCGTTCCAACTCTGGAGCAAGCAACATATAATTGGCCGTGCGAAAAACAAGAATTTTCTAAGTCCACAACCAGCAACACATAGTGAGACGCACTTGAAATTCAAGGGCAAATCGGTTAAAATCGTTGGAATTCGTGGTATCAGCCCACCTTCTCCTTTACATTTTCCACTGATGATTGTGGCTTCGATTAAATTCGCCGATAGTTTTTTAACAGCAAGTCTTGTTTCGTTACACAATTTCGATGCATCTAAGTTGCCAATGAGCATCAATGGTGAACCAACTTTTAAAGTTAAGATGTGTGGTGACATTCCAGATGGTTCCAAAGAGTTAAGAAACTCTATTGGATAGTTGACAGCTTGTTCTTCATCTAAGTATAATTGTGTCAACCGATTTGTACTCTACAACTTCACCGGGTATATTCAATTGAATTTTATGGTTTATTTTGTTGACATCACCATTCTTTGGACCCAAAATTGCTCGTTCGCAAAGCCAATCACTATTTTTGAAATTGTTTGTAAAAAAAAAAAAACATTAATAACAGACAGACAAACCTATTGCTATGCTAACAATGTTTGTAGCTCCGAAAGAGTCATTTGAAAGCTCGAATTGTATTTCCGAATATTTTCCAAAAACTGCTTGTGTTGCTAGAAACGTAGCTTATAAGTGGTACAGGTGGTTATCACCGCTGGTGCAAATTGACTTTACCATTCGAACAATACCTACATGCCGGGTGATATATTTTGAAATTTCAGTGCGTGGCAGTACAAACAAAGATGATTACTATGATCACAGTCTTCATAATTCAATGCTGTTAACTGAAAATCGATTCTTTGTCTCGATTGAGCCGCTTATAATTGATCACCTTGAAGCCGGTTTTCATGCCGCTGAGGAGTTTCAGCAGCTGTTTCCGTAGTTGCTCTGATTCGAACTTGTTCTAGACGTGCTTAGTGTTGTTCGGGTATTTCTACTCCTCTTGACTGCCGCTCTCTCAATCTATTTGACATAAGCACAATAAGGACCGGTCGCATTTAGTTGCGGGCTTTAGGGAGTGGTTTTGCTGGAAAGCTCCTTGATAAGGAAATTTAGTCGTATTTAACCTTTAGAAGAGAGGTGCTATTTAGTGAGTAAAAATCTCCGATATACCAAAATACCTAAGTACCCTTCTAGATACCAAACACCTCTAGACTAGATATGTTAAGTCGAGAGCTTCTAAGGCGATGTCGTCCTCCTGGCAGTGCAAATGAATACGTCGGTTGCATGCAGCCTTTCCCTAGCATGCAGGTTTCTGCTCTGGATGGACTAGGGGATCCCCCTCCTATTAATATTCATAAGTTTAGCTGCACTCCCAAAGCCCATCCTCCGTTTGAAGAGAAGTGATCCTTCGTATAACATGCACTGGAGTTTTAATTATCTTGCGCTTTGAGTGTCTTTTGGCTTTGGTTGTCTTATGGACAAGCAACTCAGGCACAGTGAAATTCCCAAAAAGAAGAAAGCAGTTCGGTCCTTACGGATATCTACAAAACCGATTTAGCAAGTGGCACTGTTGCTAGTTATAATAATAATAATGCTGATGATATCATATCAAAGCACTTGCGTCCGTAGTGCAGCTGCTCTCAAAGCCTTGCTGAAACCTTTTACTACATGAAAATCGTTGAATGAAGATTAAAAAAAACTTTTCTAAATGCAGAGGGAACGCTAGGCAAGGCCTAGAAGGACTGCCAGGATACGAATCTGCAGACTAAACGAATACTTCTCGACGTCTCTTAGAGGTCAGTGACGTTGCTATTGTCTCTTCGTCGGGAAGACGGTAAGCTACTTATTATAGTCGAGACGTTAAACTACACTTTTACTTATCAGTTCAGTATGCTGGGCATAAGTCAGGCCACATCTTGCATCGCTTTCTGTGAAAATGAAGACGTAGATACGAAACTGCGGATATCTACCTTTGTAAGTGTCCGCCCTACGCCCGCTAGTTTGATGAGCTTCCGTATGGCAATAATGAGTCTTTCACCTTTCCCCTATTCAAATTCTTGGATCGAGGTGACAACGCAGGAGAGTTGCAGATTGAAACGTACGAAGATGACTAGACTAAGGTTTTCTTTAATTCGGCTAAAACTGATATGCTGTTATGGACATTCAGGTTTTTTTTTTTTTAATAATTAGCACGCGCTCAAGAGGTTGTTAGTATCCTTAAAATGATTGCAGCCAGCGCGGGCGTTGGAAAGTTAGGGAGGAATGAAAGAGAGGTACCGATGAACGTTGGTCTTGAATGTTTGGGGGTTATAATATACGTTTGGAGGTTTGAAGGGGCGGAATGCTACTGGCAATTTCTGAGGAGCACTGGTGATGAAAATAGCGACAGAACAGGTTGACCTAGGATACATTTAGTTGGTGGTCGAGGGTGTCAATCGACTGTGTAATATAAGCATCGCCTATGAGTTTTATCGCACGGCTTTGAATCCTATCTACAATAGTAGGCGCAAAGAAGTCTTGGGAGCCCCTGACCAAATGTGAGCATTGTACTCCAATTTTGGGCGGATGAAAGCCTTATGTATTGAAGCCAGATCAGAGGGGGTGAAATATTTCTTACATCTCTTGGGGAAACCTAGACATTTCGCAGCATTTCTGGCGACTTCGAATATGTGGTCATTTCAGTGTAAGTTGTCATTGACACACAAACCGAAAATGGAAAGATTTTCGGTTACAACGATCCAAATGCCATTCATGGATAATGGCTGGGTGTTTGAATTTCGCTTTAGCGACAGCAGACAGCATTGTGTTTTGGAAGCATTGGTTATGCTGTTTGTATCGGAATTTAATGAGCTAAACATACGCTGCCGTTCCCGTTCTACAGCCGAAGAGCAGGGACGTGAGTCCGGGAACGAATATGAAAAGCAGATAATACTGTCATCAGCAAAGGAATAAATTGGATTAGAAGTAGCAGACAAGAGATCATTGATGAAAATTAAAAAGAGTGTCGGAGACATAACGGAGCCCTGGGGCACACCAGCACTTATTTTGTGAATATCAGACTTGAAACCATCCAAGACAACTTGAATTGAACGTTCCGAAAGGAAATTTCTAATCCATTGAAGAAGAGAGTCGTCGATCCCAAAAGCATGCATTTTCGACAAAAGAGCCTGATGCCAAACCCTGTCAAATGCCATAGAAATATCAAGTGCAACTATCTTGCTTTCGCCAGATTGACGCAAACCTTGGATCCACTTTTCGGTGAGAAATGCCATCAAAGCACTAGTGGACCTGTTGCTACGAAAACCATACTGGCGGTCATTAAGGAGTTTTCGTGTTTCGAGATATTTCATAAGCTGACGAATTATCAGCGTTTTCATGACCTTGGAAAGAAGGGACGTAAGTGTAATGGGTCTGTAAGAGGAAAGAGAAGAAGATTCGGCTTTTTGAGGGACGGGCTGGACAAATGCTGTTTTCCATCTGCTCGGAAAGAGTCCTAAAGAGTAGGATTGATGGAAAAGCTTACGCAGTGGTTTTGCCAGCGTAGAAGAACACATCTTCAGAAGAAGGGGAGATATACCATCTGGACCAGCGGATTTGTGAATGTTAAGATCTCTAAGTACTCTTGCTACTACACGAGTGCGAAAGTGGATTCGTCCTATTGAAGATTGGACGCACTCGAGTGTAGGTGGAGATAAAGCACAATCTGGAAGCGTTGAGCTGGCCACAAAGTGTGCAGCAAGCAGATTGGTTTTGTTCAAAGAGCCGATAGCTGGAATGTCATTATAAATGAGCGTTGGGATGGAGGATAAGGCTGAATTTCTAATGTTTTTAATGAACGACCAACAAGTTTTACTCCCATTGAGACATTGTGGTATTTTTTGCCTCAATTTTTGGTCGTATATAAATTTCACACGCTTAAAAAGGGCATTGCAGTCATTCCTGGCTTGTTTGATTTTTTTTTCGGTTTTCCTTTGTCGGGTTGGTCTTATAGGACCGAGAAAACATTTCTCTCAACCTGACAGCCTCTTAACAGCTTGAGTCGTACCACGCCTTTTCCTTTGCTCTGATACTCTTTATCCGGTGAGGGATATACGATCTCATTCCAAAGCGAATAGTGTCTGTGATCATATTAGCAACGCCATCCACGTCGTTATCGAGGGAACATAACGACCAGTTAAAATTCCTAAGGAAGGTGTTAAGTCCGCTCCAATTTGCTTACTCGTATTGCCATATTGTTCTTTTAGGAATTTTTTCTCTAACTGTGTGGTCAATGTATGAGAATTTAGCTGATATGACACAATGGTCCGACGAGCCTAGAGGTGAGAGCACATCTATGACTATCAACGTCTGGGACTCGCGTGGGCTCATTTACAAGCTGGGTCAAGTTATTTTCCGCAGCGAAGATCTCAACACACCGTCCTTCGGGTGTTGTCTGTCCAGAACGTCGAAGCCACCCAGAATTGTGTATATTGAAATCGTCCGTAATAACGATTTCAGTATGAGGATACAGGGATACAATTCTTTGTATGGAGTCAGACAGCGCATCAAACTCGGTTGAATTGCTGTCCAGTTTGGGGCTTCTGTAAATAAAGCAGTAGTGGATAACTTGCTTACGGAGATGGAATTTTAACCACATGAAATTGAATTCTGGATTGGAACAAGGACTACATTGTGGGGGAGTTTAGCTAGGAACATCACTACACACTTAAATGGCGAGACCGCAGTTTCAGATCAGAGTAATCTGAAAAGTGTGCGCGGAGATCTGCCTGTGCTTCACTAAGTGCCAAAACAGCTGGTCTGTATTTACAGACGTGGGCGTACGCAAAAAAGTGATTACTTTTTAGCCTTCTTATATTGGCTACATCCACTCTAAATTTCCGAGTCATAACAACAAACAAACACAAAAAACACAAACACCGGCGATACTAAGCAATGCCGTGAAGTGAAATTTTTTTGTTATTGGGTCACCGAATCGAATTGCTGTAGGTGTTATGCCCTTATAGCAATACAAAACAGTACACCAACAATATTCCCACACACAACCCGCTATATATCAGTGGTGACATACACTTAACCATTGCGTATGACAAAGTACAGCAACAGAACTGGCCGAGTGCAAGCACACTAATAATGTGTGTTCACTCGTCGGAGGTCAACTCGGTACTCGTACTAAGGTAAGGTTGAGTAATGATAGTCAAGTCGTTGCTGCATTCTGATTTGATATGATCCTCAATATTGAAAATCCTTGATCGTGCTGCTTCTAGTTCATAACCAACGGATGTTCGACTAGATTGCTTGCAATAGGAAACACAAAAGACAACATTAACCTGCTCTGAAAGATGTAAATGACAAATCGAAGAGGATGAGGGCTCTAGGCTGGATGGACATCAGCCTCTGATTCTAACTTATGAAAACGAAAAACCATTGCTAGCTTAGGGGAAAGAGTCATAACCCGCGTTCTTTAAACAGTCAATTAACTGACTGATGAGAACGATGCTATCGGAATATTAAGAATCACAGGCCTTCCATTCATCCACTTGAATCAAAGATGTCTCCTGTTATTTTTTTCTAGATTTGAAATGAACATTCGACTATTCCAAGCCATGAAGGCTGAAGCAGAAACGAAACCGGACAACCACTCCACATTTTCAATCGTAATTCCACTTAGTGAAGCAATTTAGGCAAAGTTAAGTGAAATAATTCCAAAATAAACTTTCAAGTCTCCTTATGAGAGTCCTAAAAGCAAAAAAATCACTTTCCATTCTATTGCTGGTTTAGGTGGGAGTGAGTGGAAAGGAAGAACGACCTTGAATGGAGCGTTAGTCCTTTATGTCTAGTGATGGAATCTTAAAATCTTCCACCCTTGTGGACAAAATCCTTCCAATCCTCTTAATGTTAGTATCACGTCCTTTGCTCGTATTTTGCTCGTTCATCTCATCTGCCCACTACTGCTTTCAGGATGCTCCATCTCTTTGGCAAGCCAGTTGAAATTTTGTATGAATGTGAACACATAGTGGTGCCTGTAGGTTTGTTCGTTTGTTTTCGGCTTGTTTTTTTATTTTTTTAATCCGCTTCATAAATAAGTTTCCTTGCAGAAATTTCTTTTCGTTATATGGTATGTCCCAGTGTCCTGGTCCTGTTTCTACTCGTACTCCTCAAGTCATAAGTAAGAAGATGTAGACAATTTGAGCAAAGTTACATGGGACAATTTAAGGCAGCTCATAGAAAAACGACTTAAGGATTCGATGAGGGGTTGGAGAGGGAGGACAGGTATTTGCCAGTTATAACTGAGCGAGTGAAAACAAAAAAAGGGAATTCAAAAAGTTTTCTGGACTTTTTTGTTGGCTTTGGTTTTTTTTGTTTAGGTTTTGTCCTTTTTAACGCATGTACTCATGTAGCAGTTGTATAGTATCTTCGCATGTTGGGCTTTCTTTTCGATGGAAATAAATCTATTTGCTCAGGTGTTTTGGAGAGGCAATATTTTCGTGACGACTTTTCATGTTGAACGCACACGTACTTCTTGGATAGATGATGGCACAATGTCAATACTTTTAGGATGGTACTCCAATTAAATTGGCGTTTTGTGTAGGAAATTCGATTAAACGGTCGACTATGGGAATACGAGTTACGAGTGAACCTGTCAATGGGAAATCGAAAGTATGGTTCTGGGTGCAAAGTGTATTTGGCAAAATGTTAAACCCACTTATCTTTTGGTGAACGAAAGGTCGACGTTTGAGTGGTGTTGCTGTTCTTTAATGGAAGATTTTTTTTTAATCATCCTTTGGATTTCTGTTGAAGAAGAGTTATAACCTCGAGGATTTCTAACGTAGAAATATCGAAAATAATTGCGGTTAACGCATAGCTCGATGCTATTTTGAGGATCTGTGGATACAAAATGACAAGTAGGAAATCCAAGCTGATTTTTGGAGATTACGACCAGCAAGTTAGTTGACACTTTTTTTTAGGGAAAAATCCAATGAAAGGCCCTTTTTTTACTTTCTTATTAGATGCATTCCATGGAGGACCGTTGCCTCAGTTAATAGCTTCTCCAGCAAGAGCTGTATTTTGCCAGTAACCTCCAGTTGTAAATGTGATTCCCTTTCTCTTGTTGCACTGTGTTGCAGATCTACAACATACCTCATTTCACTGAATAAAAATTGTATGACCATATTTTTCAAAATCAGAGCAATGTTGGAGGCACGAAACATACCTTATTAATTAATTTTTGACAATTAACAATTTAACAATTAATTGTAGTTCCGGCAATTGAAATATTAAATTGTTAATTGTAAATAGCGATTAAAATTGACAGTTAAAAGCAAAAAACTTAAAACTAGTTCATAAAATTTCAATTGCCAATTCAATTAAAAATTAACAATCAACTTTTAAAATATTAAAATTAATCCTAAACGAAATTATTTGCAATTTTTAATGAAGACTATATTTTTTGATCTCACGGATAAAAAGCGATTTTATTATTTTAAACAACCGCGCTTGTTCGGACTGTTTTTGTTTTCCCTCTTTCCTTTTTGACAGTTCAACATACAGGGTGTACTCTATCTTTACATCTTAGTAATTTACTACAATTACTTACAATTTACTACAATTTACTACAACTCGGCCATCCTGAGTTCATTGATTGACCTTAATCAAACTAGTGTTGCCCCCAAAAGAACAACTCGCAACCATGACTCACCCTCTACCGCACCAGCCATTTCCGCAAACGCGAGGCTTCTACCACACCATCATATGGCAATTGAGTGATTTGGCAATTCTCTAAGTTCGCGGATGACATACCTGTCATTAGGCAAAACCTTATGAACAACGTAGGGACCTCTGTACTTCGCATTCAGTTTTTTGTTTGTACTGACGGTCGTATCCAAATGTCGGATGACTACATAGTCTCCTTCAGAATATATTCTTGCAGGCTTACTTCTCTCCAAAAAGTATCTTAAATTAGTATCTTGTGACTTTTGTATGGCCGCGGATGCATCCATCCGAATCTCCTCCAGATTCCTTAGTGCCCCAGAAGGTTGTATCTCCTGCAAGTAGTCAGTTAGTGTGTCTACTACTTCCCCTCGTTGATCCACTCCAAAGAGTAATCTGCTCGGTGTCTGTTTCATACTACAGTGGGTTGTGTTGTTCATAGCAAATTCTACCTCGGTTAACATCTTTGACCAATTCACAGGATTAAGCGGATCACTTATTTTACTAAGCATAGTTTTGAGAACCCGATTCACCTTCTCCACCTGACCATTTGCTTGAGCGGATGCAACTGCGATTTTGACATGGTCAACATTTATTTCCAGCAAATACGAACTAAAATCCAATGAAGTGAAACATGACCCTCGGTCACTAATGATTCGTCGAGGTCTACTATAATTAATAAAGTATTTGTCTAAGCATGCGATTACCTCTTTCGTGATGGTTGACTTCACTGCATATAGCTTAACAAATTTGGTAAAAGAGTCAATGACCACCAAAATATGCCTTCTCTGCGAATTTATTGAGGGCAGAGGGCCAAAGTGGTCTATGCGTAGGGTGTCAAAAGGAAAGGCTTTTTTGGAATGGTGTACAAGTTATGTTCATTTATTCGAACTGGAGGAGAGCACATAATACACCGTATGCAATTCTTTATATATCTTTCAATTTTACTTTTCATTTTTTTAAACCAGTAATTTTTCTTTAGTTGCTCGTATGTATTCTCTATACCCATATGACAAATCTTCTCATGCACTAAGCGTATAATATTGTCCTCCATTTCGGTTGGCACATATAATTTCAGGATGTTGGCCTTATTCTTTCGAAAAACTAGTCCATCTCTTAACTGGTATCCGAAGACCTCTTCTGTCTCAAGACGCTCTCTTATTTGCAATATTTCCTCGTCTCTATTTTGTGTGACTCGTATCAGGAAATCTAACTCTTGCTTATCGGTAACGGTGACTACACTACATGGCACTGCATTCGGGATTCCAATATCAGCGGAGTCGTTTGCTTCACTTGGGTTGACCATTTCGGTAAGAATACCCTCGTTCGTGTGCATGTCTTCAATGGCCGAATCGTTCCCTTCAAGGGAACTACTATTTTCGGTTGAGGTATTCTCCCTTTCGGAACATGCGGCAACCATTCGTCTTAAAACTTTAGCCTGTAGATCTTCGGGTTCGGGAATTTCTGTATCGTGAGATCGACTTAACGCATCGACGTGGCCCATTATTACACCACTACGATGTTGGATTTTGTAGTCGTAGTGTTCTAACTCTAGAACCCACCTGGCTATTTTCGGACATATATTCTTCTTGCTGAGCGTTAGAGCAAGTGCATTACAATCGGTAACTATTTTAAATACGATTCCCCTTAAGTAGCTGTCAAAACGATTTATTGCATGTATAATGGCCAGTGTTTCTAGTTCGAAGCTATGCATTCGTGATTCCTCAGGGGAGGTAGCTTTTGAGAAATACCATACAGGATGAAATTTCCCGTCTTCTTATCTTTGCAGTAACACAGCACCGAATCCCACCTTGCTTGCATCGGTGTGCAGTTCAGTCTCTCTTCCTGGGTCGTAAATGACTAAGACAGGGGATGACATAAGTTTGTCTCTTAGCTCGTTAAATGCTTGTTTACAATTCTCATCAATTTCAAATTTAACTCCACTCCTCATCAAACGCTGTAGGGGGTTTTCTATATTCGCGTAGTTTGGAACGAACTTTCGGAAATATGAGGAAAGCCGAAGACATGACCTTACCTGCTTAAAATTTGTGGGCATAGGGTACCGTGAGAGTGCTTGTATATGAGTTTCATTTGGTCGTATACCATCTTTATCCACCGAGTACCCTAAATAATCCACAGTCTGGTAGGCAAGTTCCAATCCAAGCTTCGCTAATCTTTCTAGAAGTTCGGTTAAAATTTCAATATGCGAATCCAAATCACCCGTAGCCACGGAAATGTCATCGAGGTAAACAATAATTTTTTTTTGATTCAATTAAATCTCGCAGAGCATAATAAATATATCGCTGGAATACTGATTGCGCGTTCCTTAAGCCAAAGGGCATGCGGTTGTATTCAAATTGCCCATCAGGTGTCACAAACGAGGTATATTTTTTTGAAAATTCAGCTACACCCAAATGAACGAATCCTAAGTCGGATAAGTCTAGTGTGGAAAAATATTTCTTATTTCCTAAGTATTCTAAACACGATTCTATTAGGGGCAGAGGGAAATTATCTCGGATAGTATTTTTATTTAATACCCGGTAGTCGACACACTTTCTATATTCCCCGTTTTTTTTTAAAACCATCACGATCGGAGAAGTATATGGAGACTCACTAGATCTTATTATCCCTTTTTTTAAAAGTTCATCAATAATTTTTTGGAGAGCTCTACGTTCGGCTATTGATAGTCTTCGCGGTGGAAAATGAAAGGGAACATCGGAATTCAATCGAATCGTAAGTTCATAATCGAAGAGCTTAACAACAACACTCGGTTGAAGGATGTTTCCCCAGACAACTTGTCTTATTTGACGGATTTCTTTAATTTTCAGGGCTGGATTATTATCTTAATATCTTGTGATACCTGGATAACTCTTCATCAAAAGGATTTAATATTGTGTCGTCATCACAATAATGCTTACAATTATTTGGTTTAGTAAAAAGTTACTTGGCAACGATTAGTATAAGGCCTCGTAGAAGTAGCATCTTCCGACAGGTGCTGGTTCCTTAAATGACGAGAATGAGCCTCTGCAGCCGAACATCTAGCAGCTCTGCTAATAAGTCCTACTTCACGCCTCCCCGTGGCGCCATCTGGGAATCTCACTAGAGGTTGCGAAATGAAGGGGGCAAATGGCGAGTTTCCTGCGCCATTAACCAGGATTAGTGTCGGAAAAACAAAACAAGACCTTATCCGGGCTACTCCGACATATTTGGAGCTCAGGCCGGAAAGGATTTCCAGGACTAAGTCAGGGTCTTGGAAAAGAGATGGTGGCGGACGAGCCCTATAAGGGCCAACGGCAGCGCTCACATCCCGGAACGGGTTACTGGCTTCGGTGTAACCGACCCCTCGTCCTAGGGGCACTCAAAGTGGAACTGGTCCTCCAGGTTGGGGGTTGTGCACGTGCAGCCGAGCAACTAGCGGAGGCCCTAGACTGCTGCAAAGCAGACATAACCGCCATCCAAGAAATGCGATGGGATGGGCCGGACAAAAAGAAGATGAAAAACTGCGACATCTACTACGGCAATTGCTATCGACGGCAAAAGCAGCGCTTATTTGGATGCGGATTTGTTGTCGGAGGCAGACTAAGACGAGAAGTCCTCAGCTTCCGGCATGTGAGCGAGCGAATCGTAGCAATCCGAATCAAGGCTAAATTCACCAACATAAGCCTCATATGCGCGCATGCCCCCACAGAGGAGAAAGATGACGACACCAAGGATGCCTTCTACGAGCTCCTCAACAAGACCTACGAGCAATGCCCTAGCTATGACATTAAAATTGTCCTCGGTGATTTTAACGCAAAGCTAGGAAGAGAAGATATCTTTGGTGGAACAATCGGAAAATATAGCCTGCACAACACCACCTCCGACAACCGATTCAGGCTAATCGACTTTGCGGCGGGGCGAAATATTGTCGTGGCTAGCACGCGGTTCCCACATCTCGACATACACAAGGGGACTTGGAGAACTCCTGATCAATCAACAGTCAACCAGATTGATCACATTGCGATCGACGCAAGACACTCCTCCAGTATTATGGATGTCCGTACGTTCCGAGGAGCCAACATCGACTCGGACCATTACTTTGTTGTAGCCAAGGTACGCGGCGCTGCTTAGAAAGACCAGAGCTGCTCATGAGCTCTATGAGCGGAAAAGGAGAGACGAACACCAGTTTCTCAGGAGGAAGAAGAAAGAGCATGAGAAGCGCGCGATCGAGGAAATTGAGATATGCTACTCCAGGAATGAGGTTCGGAAGTTTTACCAAAAGGTAAAAATAACATGCCGCGGAAACAAACCCCGAACCGAAGCCTGTAGAGATGAACAAGGGAACATCGTAGTAGAATCGCAGTCAATGCTAAGGATTTGGAAAGATCATTTTTGCAGACTGTATAACGGCGATGACGGACCAAATACCGCTGTCAGGCAGAATCAACCTTTCAACCTTGACGATGATGACCAACAATTCCGTCCACCCGACCTGGATAAAGTGAAGATAGCCATATCGAAGCTTAAGTCCAACAAAGCTGCTGGAGCGGATGGCCTGACTGCCAGGCTCTTCAAAGCGGCAGGCGATGACTTGGTAAGGAGCATACACCAACTCATCTGTAAAATATGGTCGGACGAAAGTATGCCCGATGAATGGAACCTCAGCATTGTTTGTCCAATTCTCAAGAAAGGAGACCCTCTGAACTGCGCCAACTACAGAGGCATCAGTCTCCTTAACATCGCATATAAGATCTTATCCGCCGTATTGTGTGAACGCCTGAAGCCGTTTGTCAACAACCTGATAGGTCCATATCAGTGTGGCTTCAGGCCAGGAAAGTCCACCATCGACCAGATATTCACACTACGGCAGATCTTGGAGAAGACCCATGAGCTTCAGATCGATACCCACCACCTATTCATCGATTTTAAGGCCGCGTATGAAAGCATCTATAGAGACGTGCTATACAGGGCAATGTCTAGTTTCAGCATCTCTGCCAAACTCGTCCGTCTGTGCAGGATGACGATGGAGAATGCACGCTGCTCCATCAAGGTCGGTAAAGATCTCACCGAGACCTTTGATATCCAGAAAGGATTTAGACAAGGCGATGCGCTGTCATGCGATTTTTTCAACATCGTACTTGAAAGAATAGTGCAAAACTCACGAGCAAACACAAGAGGCACTATCTTTCAAAAGTCCGTCCAACTACTCGCATACGCCGACAATATTGACATAATCGGGAGAAAGCAGCGTGATGTCAGTGGCACTTTCGCGAGTATTGAGACGGAAGCGGCGAAAATGCTATATGCTGTCAAGCAAAAAGGACAACCAACACCGACGTCTCGGACAGAACGTCACCCTCGACAGATATAACTTTGAGGTAGTTAAGGACTTTGTCTACCTCGGCTCCGCTATAAAAACAGACAACGACACCAGCGCTGAGATCAAGCGAAGAATAACTCTTGCCAACCGCTGTTTCTCTGGGTTAAGAAGGCAATTGAGTAGCAAAGCCCTCTCTCGGACAACAAAAGTCACCCTTTATAAGACTTTAATAATCCCGGTCCTGCTCTATGGCGCATAGGCATGGACATTATTAAAAATGGATGAGGGTGTTCTTGGTTGCTTCGAGAGAAAAATTCTTCGGGCGATCTTCGGTCCCGTCTGCATTGACGGTGAGTTAAGGAGGAGATACAACGACGAACTGTATGGACTGTACAGCGACATGGACCTAGCCAGAAGAATGAAGATCCAAAGACTGAGATGGTTGAGTCATGTAGAGCGCATGGACACCAACGCTCCGGTCCGAAAAGTCTTCGAATCCGCCCCCGAGGGACAGCGCAGTAGAGGAAGGCCAAGACTCAGGTGGCGCACGCAAGTGGAAGAGGACCTCAGCCAACTTAGCGTGCGAAACTGGATACAGCTAGCCAGGGATCGAGCTAGCTGGAGAAGCTTGTTGACTGAGGCCCAGGTCCACCCCGGATTGTAGCGCCACCTAAAGTAAGTAAGTAAGTAAAAAGTTACTTTGGTATTCTTGAATCTACTGCTAATGCAGATGGTGACGAGTCAATGGTAGCTAAAGCTAATCTTTCTGAAATGCCCGAAACGAGTGTGCAGAAACCCATCTCTTTATTTTTGTCTGAATTTATTAAATTAATTTTTTTCGATATCAAAAGCAAATACATCGACCGATTTTTTTTCTTATTGAACATAAACGAATATTGAATTTCATAAAAAAACATCGCCCCAACAGTAGGGGCTCTGGTATGGTGTCATCTGGGACGACCAGAACTGTTATCAAATGAGTTTGATCTCGAAATGTTATTTTGCAAATTAGTCTTCCATAGGTCCATATTCGATTTTTTCCGAGTCCACAAAATTCGGTTTTGTTTTTAGCTTCACGCACGGGCACCGGGACCACGGATCTTCGTATTAAATTAATCGGACTGCCGGTATCAAAAGTAGACAAAAGAGTTGTTATTCCACTTTACTTCCTTCGAGCATTATTAAAGGCAACACTTACCAAGTTAATACAGCTTATGGCGGCTACATTCTGCTCCTCTTAATCTTCTTCCCAGTTCCTCTCTCCGGAGACCGCAGCTATAGTTGACCTAAATTTCTGCACTCGCTTCGGTTTGTTACATGACTTCCGAGTGTGCCCAGACTGCCAGCAATTAAAACACACTCCTCGTGGTCGTTCTTCGTATGGGCATTCAGTTTTCATGTGGCCCATACGGGAACAATTATAACAGCGAACTCCGTCCTCATTTGTCTTAAACGTTGGCTCGGGCTTTGCATCAATTATTTTTGGTTTACTATGACGGATGGCATCTTCTGGAGCTCCTCTCATCGACCGTCTTTGCTCAAACATATTAACGGCATCCTTAAGGTCTGTCAGCTTTTTCACACCGGCAAATAGTACGAAATCAGAAATGCGGTTCTGTAGGCCTTCTTGTATTAAAGCCACCAATTCAAACTCAATCACTTCGCTACGTAAGGCGATTGATTCCATCTCCATAATGTACGCTTTCATCGTTTTTTTTATTCTATGACTTACTGACCTGCCAAACTCGCTCATGAGGCTTGTCTTTAGTTCGTTATATGTAAGAGCACCTCGGCCAAGTAGCAGCCTTGCGGCACCTGTCAATGAATCCCGCAGAGCTAAGAACTTGAGCAACTCATCAGCATTCACCTGTCGACAGATTTCCTCTGAATGGCGGAAAAAATCAAACACACTGTACGTACGATCCTCTCCACAAATCTTTATAATGGCATGTTCGATATCATTAAAATGAACACTACGACTTGGTTGTACGATGATTGCTTGTTGGCTGCCAGTATCTGCATTTCTCTCCATAACTTCAATTTCCTGACGAAGTCGTAGAATCTCATGGCATCGGCGTAGATTGGAAAGTTCGAGCTCTAACTCATCAGCTTTTGTCGTTTGCATATTGTCAAGGTTTGGTGTCCGATAAGTGGTTCGGATCGAAGCTTCGGTAGCAATTAGAATGGCGGAAGAAACATCCGGTTTGGGCTTGGTAATTGCTTCAGCGGTGTAAGTGTCAATTGGTTCTGCAGTTACAGTGGGTTCTTCGGGAACAATCGGAGTGCTGCTAATAGCAGCATCGGCGGCAGCAGCAAACGGAGCGGAGGTGATATTTTCTGGCCATGCGGTCGTCGGGGCTTCGGTAGCATTCTTTACGAAGACGGTAGTGTCAGTAACGGAGGAAAGCGGTGTAGATGCTACCCGCGCTGTTGATGTTTTTGAGTGCGGCTTCGACTTCGTTCCTGTGCTCCGCAAACAGCTTTCGAAAATGTGCGGCTGTCGCTCCACGTGGAACATCGATATTGGCAAGTGCCATGGATTCCAATATTTGGGTTTTCAGCATGTTATTTTCCATAATTTTTCTTGAAACTATGCTGCGGTGAATTAAATTCCTTGGGATATCCCACTTCTGATATTTGAAGGAACTTTATTTTTTATGATCTCACGGATAAAAAGCGATTTTATTATTTTAAACAACCGCGCTTGTTTGTACTTTGTATTGTTCTCCCTCTTTCTTTTTTGACAGTTCCACATACAGGGTGTACTCTATCTTTACATCTTAGTGATTTACTACAATTACTTACAATTTACTACAATTTACTACAAATTTGAATTAATTGATTGTTGCCCTTCTGTAATCTCTAAGATGATTATTAAGTTGTGGTAAACACTTTTGTGAGTACCGCTAATGGGTAGTAATATTACAGTCACCGATCAAGCAACTATGTTGCCCAAGGCGTAAATATTTCTTATTGTTTGGTTACACATTTGGCTATTTGTACAGGAATCAACTAAGCAACTAAGCAACTATCTTAATCAATTTTCAATTGGCTTGTTGTTTGTAATGATCCGTAACTTATATTTGATCCAGTAAAGTGGAAATAACCTCAATTTTTTACCTCTTGCAGAGTGCGCCCAGATTAAAAAAGCACTCTGAGTGATCAACAGCTGGAAAAGATAATCAGCCCATGGTTCGAAAGTGAAGACAAACTTGATTTTTCTTCCGATGATTGTGATGAGGATTTTACATTTGACTTTCAGAAAGATAACTCATCAGAGAACGATTTGGACACCATCTCATCTTCTCGCGGAATTTCAAGAGCTGCAGGGATGGAGCCAGAGAAAAAAAGAAAAAAAAATCTCATCTGGAGCTCAATCATGAACTGCTTATTTTTTTTTTTTGCCAGTGAGAATCTTCCAAATAAAGTCCTGGAATTAGAAATACCATATTAGTGATAAAACCAACATAACAACAAGGTAAGACCACCCATTGAGCAGGCAGGTATGCTCATCCAAGGCTCGAAGTATTCTGAAGTAGTACATGCCGGCCAAACCTTGAGGCAAATACCAAACACCTGCAACTACAGGCCTTACTTCGTCAAGTACTATGTCTACTTGCCGCTTGTCGAATTTTTGCTTACAAGAGGCATTCATAGTCTTGGAACTGTGTGGAGAAACAGAGTTCTCAATCGTATTCCTCCCCACGTATCCTTTTTTAAACAACAACCAAGGGGTACGTCTGTTGAGCTTATTGGCCATCACAATGGTATTCAGATTTCAAGAACTACGTGGAAAGACAACAAAATTGTTTTACAATCGTCAGATTTGGCAGCTAAGAACCCTACATTCAATGTTAAACTTTGTGATAAAATCCAAAAATTCCACGTACTGATTGAACGACCATTTGTGGTTACTCGAATATAACCGACACATGAGAGGAGTGGTCTTGATGAATAGCAATATTGCTAAACGCAAAATATTACTGTCAAGTGAATTTTGGTATATGCGTTCATTCTACCATCTTCTTAACATGGTCGTGTCAACAAACAAACTGGCCGGCATGACAATTTGAGTGACGCAGACTTTCGAGTGGAAGAAACTGAAGCATTTAACAAGGTGGGCAAAAGCAGAGGCCCATCAAAAGAACATCGGATGTTGCAGGTCAGCAGGCAAAAAAAAAAGGTTCCTACCCAACACGCACCGCCCAAGGAAGTTTGACAGTATTTGTTTCAGTTCGTGTTTCTGTTCTAACGACCGTTACAAAGTGGTTTGGTAGATTTTGAACGCCTTTCCGAGATTGATGAAAAATTTGTTCGAACCTTGTTAAAAAAAAGTTCGAGGATTTCAACTAAGGAGATTGCTCAGGGGTTTCACAGCAACTCGACATTTGCATAAACTTGGATTTACTTCCGAGGATGCCACGTAAGTGCCGCATTGTTTTACGGGGAAAAAAAATAAGCCGAACCTCATCCTTGGTGACAACAAGAAGTACATTCTGTACGATAGCGTCAAACGAAAACAGAGTTAGAAACAAGCAGGTGAAGGTACAGAACACAGCCAAAACTTTAATGCAGCCAGTAAAGGTACTATTATCTGTCGATTGGCCGCCACGTTCGTGCGATTTAACGCCGCTTGACTATTTTCTGTAGGGCTACGTTAATTCAATGGTTTATGGCAACAAGCCGACGACGTTGAAAGAGCTCAGAGCCAACATTGAAAGCGAAATAGCGGCCGTTTCGGCCGAAATGTGTAGCCGAGTCGTTGAAAATTGGAACCAACGAATCGACCGCTGCAAACGTGACCGCGGTGGCCATATGAACAAAGTCGAGTTCCATTCATAAATGTTTTGATTGTACTTCAAGCCGATAATAAAGTTTTTGAAATATCTCAAATGGTTTGCGTTTTATTTAAAAAAAAAGTTGTCGAGTCCTTATTGGAAAACCCTGTACTTTCTTTGAGCTCAATTCACCTGAAAAAACAATCACAATGAACAGGTACTGTGAGCACTTCACTTAACTTTATGAGGTAGTTGAAGAAAATCATCTAGTTCTGGTTATCGAAAAGGCGTCAGTCATATCAAATTTCGACGTCAGACGGCCACAATCGCTAAATTCTTTTCCGAGAGAGTATCTCTAAATCTATTAAAAGGTCCTCTGTAGCCAGCATCAAATATCGAAGATCAGTGCCAACACTGCAAAAAACTATCAGAAATGTCGTCTCTAATGTGCCGAGTTTTACTCGACCGGCCTAACGAAACCCTAATGCATACAAAGCGGCGCTGCATAGAAACACTGAGCAGAAGAGGAGAGGCGAACATCGACTTCTAAGGAGGAAAAATGAAGAAGCAGCAGAATCGCATGGTAGAAGAAATTGTGAAATGCTTCTTCAAGAATGGGATTCGGAAGTTTGACCAAAAGGAAAAAAAAACATGCCACAGATACAAACCCCGAACCAAAGCCTGTAGATAAGAACAATAGAATATCGTAATAGAGTCGCAGTCGATGCTGGGGATTTGAACTAAGTACCAGAGTCAGGCAGAATGAATCCTATAACCTGCAAGATGCAGTCCACCCGATCTGGATGAATTGAAGATAGTCATATCTAAGATTAAAGCTGCTGGAGCGGACGGCCAGACTGCGGAGCTCTTTAAAGCGACATGCTTTACAAGCGACAGATGGCGCTGTAAGGGAAGTCCGAGACTTAAGTCGCGAACAGAAGTGATAAAAAAGCTCAGCCTACCTAGTGCCGAAAACTGGAGGCAGCTGGCGAAAGATCGAGCTAAATGAAAACGCTTGTTAGCTGAGGCTCAGGTCCACCAATACCCAAGCACATGCTTTTTGTTGTTGAATGTTTAAAAATAGTGGATGAAAAATAGTCCCATACTGTACCGTGATTCATTTAGGACCGTAGTTCTTTTGAGCGTTATCACGAAGCGATATGACTCCATATCTGTTGACTAACTTAGGCTGATTAAGGAGTAGTTTCTGGTGCATATCTTCCACCTTGTTACAGTACCTCTCAGTATTGATAGTTTGAAGAAGGAATGGTGGATGACGCCTCGGTTTTGGCATGTGTTTCAGTGCTTCATCAACATCTAGTCATTATGCTGATCGGCGATGGTTATCGTAGAGAATCCACTTTGCATCAAATGTCACTAGCCTATGCTGTAACGGATACTTTATGTTCCGGGAAAGTACAGGAGTACAAACCTTAAGCTGACGCATCATGTTTTGCTCAGTCAGCTTATGAGAAACCCGTTTGTCGGGTTTCTTGACTTTTCCAAGCGCTTCCCAATGCCAGAATACAGTGGAATAGGGCACACCCAATTTATCCGCAATATCTCTTCCTGTTCGGCAACTGTCAGACTCTAAGTTAGTCGCTATCGTTCGGTGGTGCTGCATGCCCGCGTGAGTCACTTTCAGACAGGATTTTTCGAACCGAAAGAGTTTGAAGATGTACCATACCTAATCTTACGTGAACTTTTCGACCCTTGCTCCGAAGCAACATTGACTACAGAGCTTGCACAAGTGCTTCATCTGAAAGGGAGTCATACGATTGGTGGATTTTCTTATCAACAGGCAACAATAAAAATCAAATCCCGAGGTGTTGAAGGACCTTTCTATGTGAATTTATCAGTTAATGTGGTAACACGCAGAAGAACATCAGGTCCCACATAGAGGTGACATCGGGGTCTTAAAACTGAGGAGTCGAAGGAAAATTATAAGGAAAGAGAGGAGGACAGGCAAGGGGCCGGATACCCTCATTTTCTGCGGGTTAAGGAAAACCTAAGAAAGCTGTTTCCTATAGAAATATAGTATTGAACCAGTTACAAACTGCGATTCGGTCGTTATAGGTAGGACCTCCGGTAGCCCACACTGGGACTTAAAACAAGATACCATGTTAGCTAGCGTCGGTCTTTGGTCTTTGGTCCAGGCCTAACTTGTTAGAAATAAGCCTCCCAGTAAGAGCGTCTCGGTGGCTGTAGCTTGAAATTAAAATCACTGAAAGGGTTTTTCAGTTTGCTCAAAATTGCCTCTGGGTGTTGTGACCCTAAGAAAGGCAAGAGGTTTTAGATCGGCTTCGACTCATACCAAGGTGGAGTTTGTACCCTCAATAAAAGTTCCATTTTGGTATTATATTACTAATGTAGGAGCAACTAGTGAGTTGAGCTACTATTGAACGACGGATATTGCGAGCTTGGGCAGCGAATGTCAGGAGCTTAGCGGCGAAAAGAGGAGAAGAAAAATCTGGTGCGGAAGGCCAGAGCGACCAAACGATCCAATTTGCCCGAGTTAATTACGAAGATGGAAAGGGACGTGGAAATTGGTTATTGAATTGCGCTTTACTAGCTTAAGGTCTCTGAGACCCCGTCGCCAGGCAATGGCAAACTCCCGAAAGTAAAATTGCCTACAAAAAAGCTTATCAGAAGTGCCGTTTGGACTCGGCGATAAACCGTAGGCCCCGCTCAGATGTGACATAAATGACAACATGAGCAACACAAATGAGGGTCAAAAAGCTAGGCCATGGCCCATACCGGGCTGCCAGCGCCACAGTGTTTTTTTTTTAAAGGGGTAGTTAACAGCTGGATGAAATACCAGATGTCCGAATATATAGTTGCTATCGAAGCTTTCAATGCCGCCTTTATTACGCTAGAAACTCGTAGAATCTTCCCCATCTCAAGTGGAATAGGAGGCGATTAATGTGAATTTTTTACATTATTTTCGACACGGCAGTCACATCAAAACCTTATCCTGAACCAATATCCTTGTACGGTAATACTTTCCAACTCTGATTATATCTTCTCGAATACCTCCAAGCATTCTGAACTTGCTGCAAGATAACCTCATCAAATCGTCGCTGTTTCTATTAGAGGAACACGTTATTTACATATCCCTGCTCATTCGTCCAATATCAAAGTAACCCCTTTTGAATGAAAATCCTGGTTAACTAGGTTACCTTTGCAATGGTACTCATATCTGCACATTTGACTTTGGGCAAGATTTACTTGACCTACAAACGAGTAGAGTCAGAGTTGCTTTCCGAATTAAGCACTCCATCTCAGTTACTTTAATGGCTCCTACAGAGAAGGAGTCGGCAAACAGCAACCTAAATCGCCACTTGCCACAAGGCCTGGCCCAACTCTCTGTCCGCAAATTTCTTCCAATTTTCTGTTAACTCAACAGAAACTGGAACTACGAGTATATGACACATTTCAGAGAGCACCCACAGTAAAATCTATCCGCTTTCGCAAAACCAAACCGAGCCGAATCGAAATTTTGCCATCCAAATCACGTAGCTGAGGTCTTTGGTGTCCTCATTATCCCGTATACCACTTCTATCTAAGTGTCTATATGCGTTGCCTCTATTTACTTGGCTGACTTATATCCACTTGGTTGCTACGAGTAGGTCATCAACTTGCGTATCCCGCGCCGTGTTCATTACTCCCTCGACATCATCTTTCCGGCATTATAATTTCATGGAGCCTTCTCGTTGGTGGCAGAACTTTTAATATCTAATTTTAGTGATCCCAGCGGATTCGTAAATTCCTTCATCATCATCTGGTTCCAGGACGCCAAGCCTATGGCTGTTGGCGGCGGTTGACTTGGCTGGCACCGGCACTAGGGAGATGGTTAGGTGACAGCACTTCGACAAATAGTGTGCCGCAAAAGCTAGGAATCGAAAATGCGTACCTTAGATCGTGTGTTGAAATTTACAAGCGCAACCCGTATCCGCAACCAACCCCGATTGTAGTTGCTTCAATTAGGGAAAAACTTTTGAATAAACTTTTGGCTTAAGTAGGTAAATAATTAGTTACTTGAGTGGCTGCGTGTGTATGAGTGTTAAGGAACCTCTTCCCGGTTCTATTTAATTCGACATGGAAGTCTGCTTATAAATTTCTCTTTTTTCTCCTTCTTCTTCTTTGGGGACACTTGAGCAGAGAAGTTTATTGCAGCACGACCACGTCGATGGTGGTATAGAAGTCTGAAAGTGTGTTTTCTCGAGGATTTATCTTGTGGAAACTAAAAGTTCCTAATTATTCAGACGAGGGTGGGGCAACATTGGATGACGATGAGATGGTGGAGGACGACGAAGAGAGTGTACTTTGGACAACGTGATGGTTTCAGTTGGTAGATGATGGCTCGCGAGCAATAAAAATGCACCACTAGGTTCGTTCACAACACGATACGTAGAGATGAGCTCGTGTTTCGTACGTGTTCCATTTTGGTTACGGTTATAAAATTTACTACCACACAAGGAACGCAATAAGACGTTGAAAATTGTGCTTAATCTTTGAGCGGTAATGGAGGTTGGTACCTCATGAAGACTGGTGTTACTACGATTTTAAGCATTCCATAATTGGAGTGAGGATTTTGAATTAGTTGGCTTGCTGCATGCCATATACTGGTTTGTACCAACAAATTGATGTTTTTTGAAAACGTGAGATGATCTAATTAGGGATGGATTTGCTACCTCAAAAGTCGCTAATTGCGAATAAAAATTGACAAGACTTCAGAACTTGAGAAAGAGGATTGCAAATCTAATTACTTGTTTACTCTAAGAAACCAACAGTGAATGATAAGTGTTTAGGACTTTAATTGCGCACTCAAAGTTGACTAAAGCAGCCTTACACTTGAGTGCACAACCTAAGATTAGGTGTGTCATTACCAAGTTATTTTTCCTGATTGGATTTGAAGGCTCTTTGGGCAGAATTTATGTCCAATTGATGTCCATTTGCTCAACATGACCAAGCCATCAAAGCCGACCTCGACAGTTCTTCGTTCTATCGTCTTCTTGAATTTTCGATGATGCACATGGGAGAGAAGATCAACCGATGCTTCCGTCATGAGGGCCTTTAAGAGTACTTTCTTCATTGTTTGTAAAAGGATTTATTTTTCATCTTCAAAAAACTATATATATAGGCTTCAACTAACAAGCCTCTCCAGATGGCCCGGTTCTTGGCAGACTGCCTTCAGTTGCGCAATCCAAGTCAGTTTAGGTCCCTTTATAGTTATCCAAGCCACCCAAGGTGAGGTCTTCCTCTGCTTCTTTGCCCTCCGGGTTAGATTTGAAGACTTTGCAGGCCAAAGAATTGATGCCCATTCTTCCTACATGTCCTGGCAATTTCAGGCAACTGATACTCGGTTTTCTGCCTTAGTCGATGTTGCTGTACACCTTGTGAAGTTCGTCGTTAAACCTTCTCTTCCAAGAAGAATTTTAAAGAATTTTATCTCGAAGCTCTAAAGCAGCACTGGGACAATCAAGGTTTTATATAGAATCTCCTCACTTCTTCGGAATATAGCCTTACCGCTAAATTGCCGTCTTAGTACAAAGAAACGGCGGTTCGCAAGAATGTTTTCTCGTTTTATTTCTGTTGTCGGAATTTCAAGCAAAATCATGGTAAACAAAGTTCCTTCCTACAATGCGTTGAAATTATAGCTGTCAACTGCAACGTTCTGTTCGATTTGGCGATTTTGTATGTCCCTTCTTGTTGATAGTATATGTTTTTTTCTATTTTAATACCAGCGAACTCATCGGCGTTCTTCAAGTTATGTCAATATTATCGGCGTACGCTTGAAGGTGCACAAACTTCTGAAAGATTCGTTTCGTCGTTTCAAATGGTCCATCAGCTTCAATTCTTGAGTCAGCTTGATCTTGTATGGGTGTAAACCAAGATCCCTATGCAAAATACGTCATAATGTGATCTGAGCGATGCCCAATTCTTGAGAACGCCGTGGAATTGACTGATTTGGATCGTTTGCTACGGACGCCTGAACGGCAGAGATATTTTCGAAACTTCGACCAACCCGTTGTCTCACTGACACGGCAACATCACACAACGAATATGTAGACTCAAATTTTTGCACTTAACTTGTTATTGTCTGTCTACTAGGGCGAGAATTAAGGCCGAAAATGGGAATTAACGCTCTTTAAGTTGCAGTCATCGACTTCGAATTTCAGTGGAAAATTTTTATAATTTGCAGACGTTGCTTGTTCGTGTACTTTACCATGGTGAAAATGTTGAGTTTACTGAATAAATCGACAGTGACAGTTTGATGATTAGTGAAAGAGTGCGTTCACAAATTATATTCAAATTTGTCAAGTCCGAATTGGAAAACCCGATATGAATCTGTATATAGCTAGTATCTATAAATGCTGTCACATCCGGTCTTAAAATCAATGAAAATATGGTGAGTATCGATTTGGATTTCTTTAGCTTTCCCAGAATCTGCAGGAGTGCAAAGATTTAGACATATGGCGGTAAAGATCTTGCGTGCAAAGATGAGGAGACAAAAGCGATGTCATAAGCTGAATGTGTCATAATGGCGTCAAATGTCATTGCGCTTTGACATTTATGTAGTAGGGCAAATAGAAAATTGCCGATGCGCACCCAAAGAACGCGGAAATATTTTTACAGCTTATTTGACTAATTTCCAGTTTGTTGTTAAAACGCAGCGCGTGCACCATGTACGCGAACAATTAAGTATTGGACGGAGCAGCTCGTGCAAAATTGGTCCAATAGAGATGTGGGCTCCGTATTACTCGTTCGACCGAGAATATCACTGCTGTGGCCAAGGACGTCCGAAAGAGTCCACAAACATAGATGAGACAACGATGTACACAATTTTTCATGAGCAAACTTTCGGTGAGTCGAGAGGTGTATACTTATAGAGTTCAAACTATTCGCCAACTGCTGCCTGCTGGCTGTCAAGTAAGGTTAACTTAATCCCTTGCTCTGTTAAACCTGGTGCAATAAGAGCATTTGAAATGCTTTGGTGTGGCAATTGCAGTGAAAAAGTTATTTTTTGAGGGCATTGCCGGCATAACCATACGCTACTGATGAGCGCTACGGACAGATGTTGAAAGAGCTTTTTTTGCTCTGGAATTAACAGAACATTAACGAATTTAAAACTGACTACATCCAATCTACATCTATTCTAATACTAGGTGGGGTGAAAAATAACCTCCTTAACCACCAGAATGCGCTGCTACTGCAAAAACGGTTATGGTGCCTTGAAGTCCGTTCATATTTAGGCAGACATGCCAAATTTCAGTGCGATACTATCTTTAGTTTTGTTTTGACAGCTGATTGTTGTTGACGTGTTTGGCATCATGTTGAGTATGGACAAAAACGATTTTGCTTCTCTCATAAAACATTATTTTTTGAGAGGCAAAACGGCGAAGGAAACAAAAGAAAAGTTGGATAAATATTATGGGGCCAATGCTCCGTCAGATTACACCGTCAAATATTGGTTTCGAGAGTTTCGCAGCGGCCGCACTCCACTACCGATCAAGTCCGCAGCGACAGGCCCTCCGATGCGGTTACAGAGGACAATGTCAAAAAAATACATGAAATGGTGTTGGCTGACCGGAAAGTGAAGGTGCGCGAGCTAGCAGATACCACAAAGATTAGTACTGAAGGCACAAGCCATATTTTGGGCAATATTCTGCATATGAAAGAGTTATCCTGCCGCTGGGTGCCGCGCATGCTCACTCCTGACCAAAAACACGAACGCGAGAGCACTTCGAAAGAATGTTTGGACTTGCTGATGCGGAATCGGGCGGTCTTTTGGCGTCGATTGGTAACTGTTGATGAAACCTGGATCCACTTTTACACACCAGAGAACAGAATGAGTGCCCGGCAATGGACTGAACCCCAATGAGGTTACTTTTCACCCCACCTAGTACTTAAGAGGCAATAAAATTAGCATAATGCTTATAGTGGAAACCCATCTAACAGTGAAGAAAAAATAAAATTGCCTGGCTAAGAAACCTTCAACACGAATCATCCAGACGGAACAGAACATGGAGAAGCTGCAACAATAATCAGAAAAAAAGTGGAATTAACTGGACATTACGAATTTAAAACTGAATACATCCAACATATGAAATTCATGGGCCGATGGTCATATCCTCAATCTATTGCTCACCTTAGCACCAAGTTACTACTTCCCAATAGTGCAACTGTCTGAAAACTTTAGGAAATCGCTTTCTAGTGGAGATGCATGAAATCATACAGACTGGGACTCAAAATGAATTACTAAAAAAAGGCAAGTATTGACAAAAAGCAATCAGAACAACTAAGTGCAAAGATATCAGCACGGGAGAACCCACCCACTGGCCTACAGATATAACGAAAACTCTGACCTTATCCAAATAGCTAATATAAACATCAAGTCCTCTTTTAATCTTTCCTCTTACCATTCACTCCTTACAACTCATAAAAGTTACTAAAACAACCAAAACTGGGAAACCTTCCGACACCACATAAGCGACTAACATTCCCTTAAAATCACAAAGCAATATTGAAAGAGCGATAATATACCTGAACGACAAAATGAACGAAAGAGCTCATAGAACAACGCCCATAATAGAACACAAACCTAACAATATTTCCTCGACTCCGCATATTAAAAAATTACAGGCAAAGAAGAAATTCAGAACAACTAACTACGAGTACCTCAGTAATCTAACACCAACATCCGAGAAAAATTACGTAGCACATGACAAACAGGATCCAACATCACACACCCATCAAGAAACGAGACAACACATAGGCTAGAGATAACCTGGGCAAAGCTGTTCTACTTGACAAGTATTCCGGGGCTTCTTTCATATACACCGACGTCGATGGGGACACTTCACTACTAAATCACAACAACGACACAAACAACAGACAAATAAGCAAAAAATAGAGCTTTGCACCAAAAAGGAGATAAACAGCAAAAAAGCAATTGTCTACGACCTTCTGACCAGCCCCAAATCACCAGTTTTAGAAGACAACACTCAACTGTCGAACAAATACACAAAGTGGCGAACAAGATATCAACCTCCATAGAAGTCAATTAATTCTGCGTATCAGTATACCTTGACTTTGCTAAGGCATTTGACTCGATTGACCATCAGGGGCTCTTATTCAAACTCAGCAACATATCGTTCCAAAGGACTATTTTTTACCTCTAAAAAGTTATTTAAAAAACCGATGCTCACAGATCCACCCGGTCAAAGCTGGAATACCCCAAGGTAGCATCTTAGGCCCATTACTCTTCACATCTACTCTTTTTAGTCCTAACCTAAGATACGAGTATGTTAGCCGGTTCTTTCCCTTGTAATACTGTTAAACAACAAACATTGTTTCTTCTGTGATTTTCTTCTTGTGATTTAAATGCATTTATGTCCAGCTTTGTGTTTTATACACTACACGCGTACTATCAAGTACTTAAAAGATGGCGACAACAACGAATGACTAGGGGCGCTTTGTGTGAACATGGTTCGTGTCCGATATATTTTTTGCCACACTGTATACTTATATATGTACATAGAATTTTGGTTGCACGGTTTGAATAGCCCATGTGCAGATTCGGTTGTCTTTGTTTCGTTTTCCAGAATCGTCAAACGTAGATCCGTCCTCATCCAAGGCTTTTGGATGTATCGCAGCAGTGAGCATTATAAGCAGCGGGTAGTTTATCCAACGCACGGCTGATCGTTGTTATGACTCCTTGGCGAAGTGAGCCAAATATTCAGGATTTAGTAAACAACTTCAGAGTTTTTTTCATTTATTTCTACTTCAGCATTGTGACTAGCGCTAAAAAATGTTCAGCTCTTCTCATCACCAGGAATCGGGTTTTCCAATAAGGACTTGACAACTTTGAATATAATTTGTGAACGCACTCTTTCACTAATCATCAAACTGTCACTGACGATTTATTCAGTAAACTCAACATTTTCATCATGGTAAAGTACACGAACGAGCAACGTCAGCAAATTAAAAAAAATTGTCTGCCGAAATTCGGAGTCGGTGACTGCAACTTAAAAAGCGTTAATTCCCATTTTCGGTCTTAATTCTCGCCCTAGTAGGCAGGCAATTACAAGTTTAGTGCAAAAATTTGAGTCTACATATTCGTTGTGTGATGTTGCCGTGTCAGTGAGACAACGGGTTGGTCGAAGTGTCGAAAATATCGCTGCCGTTCAGGCGTCCGTAGCAAACGATCCAAATAGTCAATTCCACGGAGTTCTCAAGAATTAGGCATCGCTCAGACCACATTATGGCGTATTTTGCGTAAGGATCTTGGTTTACACCCATATAAGATGAAGCTGACTCATCTGGAGAAGGTGCGCCAAGGTGGTGAATTTCATCGAAAATCATCTTCAGAAATAGGCCAGTCGATTGGGCGCCTCGTTCTTGCGATTTAACGACGCTTGACTATTTTCTGTGGGGCTACGTTAAGTCATTGGTTTATGCCAACAAGCCGACGACGTTGGAAGAACTCAGAGCCAACATTGAACGCGAAATAGCGGCCGTTTCGGCTGAAATGTATGGCCGAGTCGTTGAAAATTGGATCCAACGAATAGACCGCTGCAAACGTGCCCGCGGTGGCCATATGAACAAAGTCGAGTTCCATTCATTAATGTTTTGATTGTACTTCCAGCCGATAGTAAAGTTTTTGAAATATCTCAAATGGTTTGCGTTTTATTTAAAAAAAAGTTGTCAAGTCCTTATTGGAAAACCCATTACTTAGAAGACTTCGTAAGGTACTCGTATCTACCATACTGAGTCTGGAGGCCACAGTTGATCCAATGCTGTGAAATCATCCACCATACGTCCTCCTTCTGCTGTTCGGTCATTTCTGACAGTCAATTATAGTGCTTTTCTTTCTTTTTGCCTTGTCCGACCGGTCGAGGCCAGTACACATTGACTGCCACAAGGAGGTTAAATAAGCAAAGTTGATGTGTAGTAATGGGTATAGCCAGGTTGACATCCCTCAATACCTGCCCTGATGGTATACATCAAACTCGAACTAGATTGAAGAAATCACTGTGCATCTCATACCTATAATCCGTCAAATGTTTGAAATATTGTACTTCAGTGGAACTGTTTCACATTACACGAGTTGTAACTTTTTTTCGGTATGCCAGTCTGCAAGGCCAGGAACCACACTGGTATCCGCCGACGATTAGTATGCTACCGAAGAAGAAGTAGTCCTACCTTGGTATAGGCACAATGTATTGCCTGCCAGACTAAGTGAGCAGTGACTCCCTGTAGCGTCAGCTCCACTGACTTTACCGACCTGAGCATTGTCATGACGATAGGTACTCACCAGCGTTCAATCATTTTACTTCAATCAAACGTGTGACCGTCCTTCTGCTCGCAATTTTAATAACAGAATCTTGTGACCCAATAAGCAGCACACTCTTCCCTTACGATAGCGACTCTGTGCTTAAGATACTTCTTTTTCATAATGTTCAAGTGAATGTAAGGAAATGAGCCCAAAAACCGGTCATTTTTCATTTCAGGATTGCCTACTTGAAAACTGACCAACAATTGGCATATTCTCATACTCGTACGTACTTTAAGATCCACTTGAATTTAAGAAGTGGATTGCGAAATTGAACTTCACAATAACCCCGGGGTGGGGCTGAAAACCTGTAATCGAGGCTCGAAACCTCCTACCCGACCCCAATCAATTGACTCTTTAATGTCGTGCGCTCGATAAGCATATTCAAGTGCTGCTTGCCAAATCGGTTAAACGAAAAAAGGAAAATTCGAAAAGAAAAAGCAAAAATTGAGGACATAAACGAAGGAGTGAGCAGTCAAAAAGTCAAAATAAAACGAACAAGTATTTAGGAGAAGGGAAATTTCAGAAAAATTGATCCTATCAAGTAAATTGAATTTACCATTTTCAATTCTCATAAATTCTCGTTGCACTTGCTCTATGTCTGCTCTGACTCTGACTCTGGCTCTTGGTCCTGGTCCTGGTCGCAGTTCTGGTCTTGGGTTTGAGTTTGGGTTCTGGGATCTGGTAGTGAGTCTGGGTCCCCAACTCTACTCACTTTTTTACATTTGTGAATTCCAACTGCAGTTGCTGGTAACCGCCTTCTCTTCATTTTCCTCCTTCTTCTTCGATATAACTACGAGCACTCGTACGTATATGACTATGACAACGGCTACGACGTCTATAGTTTGTGTCCTTGTTCATTGTGCTTTATCGCTTTGTGAATAGTTCTTCTTTTCTTCTCTTCTCTCTTCAATTTAGGTTGAGGTTTCTTCAACTAGAACCCGAGAAATTTTTGCTGTGTTCACACGAGTGTAGATTGCCAATTGTGAACTGCAGTTCTTTCACCCTCTCAATCTCATCCTTAAGCCGTTTTCTATCTGTCGATTCTTCATTTTCTCGTTTGCAGAAGAACGAAGACAAAAAAAAAACAACAAAACATAGAATTGAAAAAGGACACCATACACGAAATCCCTTGGAAGCTTTTGGATTTTCACCCCTTTAAATGAGAAGGGTGGCAAGAGGCAGTAAAAGTAAACCTAAGCGGGTAGTGGTGGGCTTGGGAAACAATGCCACCGGTAGTTTTTTGATTGCAGTAAGCTGAGCCATCTAGAAGCGGAGAAGGATGAAATTGTTCCTGTAGGAGTAATCATTTAAGGAATTACATATCTTTATCCCGATCAATTTTCGAAATTTATTGGCTTGTTGCTTGCTCAATGTAACACGAACAACGCCAGAACGGGTGGTACGAGTAGTTTTCCAGCATATGAATGTATAACACACATGCACGAGTATGAGGATTCGTATCTTTACGTACTCGTATATCGACATATCTACTACGTAAGTACGTAAGGATTTGTAGACGTAGATGCACTCTAATGGGATCCTTTGCCTTGTGGTCGATTTGAATTACATTGAAGTAATTGGCAAGTGATTGTTACGTGATTTTTGTGGTCAGTCTTGCTTTGGATTAGATTTCTGATCGATATCAATTGATTCTTTAAGTTTGTGCTCAAAATGTGAGAAATTAAGATTTAATGAGTTTATGGTTACGAGGCAAACTTGTCGACCTTACATCTGACTGAATTTAGAAGATAACTTCGGAGAACAAGCACTTAATTAAGATTAAGTACGCTCAACTGTTGGCTTGTAAAACATATTTGCGCATGTAATATTATATTCTGTATGCAAACATATATTTTAACACCCCTAGATGCCTTGTAACTCTTTGAATAATTTGAATAGAAAGCCAGTTTGCCGTGCAGATAGTTCTTAATGAGGTCGGGTTACACTTAGGCAGAAACCAAAATGCAGCCATCAGGGGCTTAAAAGGTAATTTTGGGAAATACAAAATCAAATGAATTTCAGATACTGACGTCACTTCAAAGTCAACGAACCGACAACAGATTTGTCGTAAGGATGACGTTTTTCTACAAAAAGAAGACGAAGAGCAATGGTTTTACAGCCTGTTCTGTAGATAGCGAAGTAACTTTCTGTGTAAAATTGTTATAAAAAGCAAAAGAAGTAAGCAGAAAAGGCTAATTGCTTCATTCTTCCTCTTCTTCTTCCTTAATAAGTTGGAGTCGGGTGTCCTTATCATGGGCCATTTAGTCTTTGGTCTTCCTCTTCTATTTGGTCTGTCGTCTAATGGTATCGCTATTTTGACAATGTGGTCTTCATAACTTCGCATAAATTTCCCGTATTATCGAAGTCTCTTTTTCTCGATTTGGTGTCACATGGAAGATTTCCCTGATGTTATCATTGAGCAGTTTGCCCCTGAAGGTGAAGGCCGCTGATCATCATCTTCGCGCTGCTCGATCCATACATTATTACTGGTCTAACCGTTCCTATCAGTTTGAGGTGCAACTGTATGCAACTTGCACTCAAGCATTCTACCGGCCCCAAGCCCGGATAAAGGACGAGGGGGAACCCAGTGGGGACAAGAGAAGTAAATTTCTAAAAGAAACCCTAATCCACCCCAGTGGATGCATAGCAAAGAGGGTATTTAGTCGCTAGCTTGCGAGCTTCGGATACTAGGCGGTGTCTGACTTTAGGGTAGTCTTCCTGTGGTTTTACGGGCGACAGTTTATCCCGTTTACTCGTGCAAATCACAATTGAAAACATACATTGTAAAACAACAGAGAATCGCATCATCAAGTAGGGATATTTAAGAACACCCTGTTGATGCCGATATGACATCTGTCAATAGGGCGGAGTCATCAAGCCTTGTCACGGAGATAGAGTGACTCCGTCTCGGAAACTAGCACTCTGTACAGTAGTCTATTATCGGATGAAATACACCCTGATGAGACTGCCAAACTCGAGATCTCTAGCAAAGCAGTGCAGACTGAGTCCGAGTATGTCATCTTCACGCCAAAAGAACAACGGAGGTTCAATCGTTCGGTAATTGCACTATGGGTAAGCCTGGTCCCGAGGTGAAGCGTATGCGATCCGAGAACAAAATCCCTCCCCAATCCGAAGCGAAACGAGTTTGCACTGGGGAAACTACCGTCGACAAAGTCCCATATAGCAATACAGCGAGCTTTGTCAGACTGGGAGTTACACCGGTCAACCTCGATCGTACACCTAACAAAAATGGTTCAGATACCGAACAACGTGATAAAGAGATAAAGCCAGCCTTCCGCGCCGCGACCTTTAGGGCCGGCTGGCTCCAGATCGTCTGTGCAGATACTTCAACTGCAGAGTGGATGAAGAACAACTTCGCCAAGCTTAAAGAAAAATGTGGATTAGAGGTGGTGCTTGCTGGTGAGGAACCCCGTCATCAGAGGGTTCTTTCCACAAAGTACAGGGCTAGATAGCGAGAGAATACTGGCAATTCTTGGTGGCAAAAACAAGACACTCAACACAACAACGTGAGGAGCTCTACAAATATTGAATGATAAGTCGTTGTAATAATCGAGAGTGCGATGAACAGGCTTGTAGATCCGTAGGGACTGGTTTACCGATTTGCCGAGACCAAGTTTATCCTCAAAAGCTCAAATAAGATAGCCAACCAGAGCTCTAGGCCAGCAGCGACCCCAAGCACAACGTCAGATAAAGCTGGCGGAAGCGAGAACAATATCCCACGTAGAGCAGGTGTCAGATTTGTTGCAAGGCCTGAAATACTAGCTACCAGAGCAGCTGTACCCGCAACGATACAAAGAATAGTACAGCACGACACTATAGCTAGAACTAATAAATCCACCGACCAAAACCGATTCAGGCCAAAGCTGGCTACGGATCAAGCAGGAAGGCGGACAAAATAGAAATGACAACAAATCCTACAGAGCACGAAACCCTGATTTTACATGAAAGAAATGACATCACTCTTGATCATCCTACAGGCAAATCTCCACCAAGCTATGGGTGTCTCGGACACCTTTAGCCAGCAATGTGCTAAAGAAAACATCGCTGAAGGACTAATTCAAGAGCCATGGGCAAACAAGGTTTTCGCCAAAATTCGAGGACAGTCCTTTCTATTGCGAAAATTCTTTCTCATTCTTTCAAAACCATAGACCCGGTAGCGTTACTAATCGAACGCCACAATGGCCAAGAACTGCATAAACTTATATGCTACTTGCTAGAGACACCGAGTACAGGGCATGATACAAACAAAAGTGGTGAGTCACTTTCAGAGTTTCTTTATAAAGAAAGCGTAGGTAATAGACTCCATAAGAGAGCTTACAAAATATAGTGAAAAGTTAGCACGTGTCCCACGAAGCATCTTTATTGGATCATATGCCCATTATGTTCAAGATAAGATGCAACACCGAACTCGTGCCAGTACTACACGACAACAAATCTAGAAACTTGAGAACATATCGCGAGATCAAAGCAGACTTTCTGCCGTCAACATCAATTAAAGCAGAGGATACTGCCGAAGCCGATCACAGCTCAATGACACAATATTAAGGCAAACTGTGTTAAAACGGTGCATACCAAAGTGGACTGAAAACCTTGAAACTATTCTGAAACGAGTGAGAAAACTTTTTAACAAAGCTAAACGCACCGGAAGAATTTCCAAGATAAAGTCAGGGTCTTGGAAAAGAGATGGTGGCGGAAGAGCACTTAATGGACAAATGGCAGCACTCACATGCCGGAACGGGTAACTCACTTTCGATAACCGACTCCTCGTCCTAGGGGTATTAAAAATGGAACTAGCCCTCCAGGTTGGGAGTTGTGCCGCCGGCCGGTGCAACTGCCCAGCCATGGAAAAAGTTCAGAAACATAAACAAGCCTCGGATACGAATGGATCTACTGTTGATGACCCATGCAAACGATTGCAGGACAACGAAATTCGGATATGCACATGGAATGTTAGGTCACTAGGCCCTAGACTGCTGCAAAGCAGACATTACCGCCATTCAAGAAGTGCGATGGTATGGGCCGGACAAATAGAGGATGAAAAGCGGCGACATCTGCTACGGCGATTGTTATCGAACTTAAAAAATAATACGCTACGGATACAAACAACGAACCGAACCCTGTAGAGACGAACACGAGAGCATCGTAGAAGAGTCGCAGTGATTTGAAAAGCATTTCTGCAGACTGTAAGGTCGAATAAAACTTTCTACTTGGACGATGTAGACCAACAACTCCGTCCACCGACCTTCGTCTACCAATCAGATAACTCCACCAGCGCTGAGATCAAACGAAGAATAACTTTTGCAAATTCTTGCTTTTATGGGAAAAGAGGGCAAATGACTAGCAAAGCCTTCGCTCGAACAACAACAATTACTTTTTATAAGACCTTGTAATCCGAATCCTGTACTATGACATAGAGGCATGGACTTTATCAAAAATGGATGAGGATGCTCTTGGCTGCTTTGCGAGAAAAATTCTTGAAATGATTTTCAGTTTCGTCTTCAGTAACGGTGGAGGAGAAGACACAACGACGAACTGTATGGACTGTACACCGACATCGACTTAGTCATATAGACACCAATGCTCCTGTCCGAAACGTCTTCTAATCTGCCCCCGAGGAACAGCTCAGTAGAAAGTTAGAGACGTTAGCCAACTTACTGTGCGAAACTGGAGGCAGTGTGCGAGAGATCGGGCTGGCTGGCTGGAGATGCTTGTTGGTTGATGCTTGTTGGTTGATGCTCAGGTTCACCCCGAACTCTAACACTGCCTTAAGTAACAAAGTGTCTTCAGTGAACAGGTTTGACAGAAAATTAAGTTCAAATTTGAAATCTTCTTTTCTGTTTTCTTTTTATTTTTTGGCCAATTTTTCCATAATTCTTCCAGAAGTAGTAGTCTCAAAATGCTTCTTCACGTGTAGAGTCCGACAGGCTCTTCCGTTCTTATTTGCACCACCGCTTCATTGCCAACAATAAATGCTTGCCTCTACTCTTCATCAAACTAGAGGTTTCTTTTAGATGATCTATATTAGTTGCGGCATTTTTGACGGCTTCTTGTCATCGATGCCACAAATCTGAAGAGAAATTAAAAGTTGAACTTTTGGAAGATGTACTAACGGTTTATTGTGATTGCCACGAAAATTCATCTGCCATGCGTTCTGTTTCTGCGGTCCAGTCCCTTGTAGCAGGGCATTCAAGTTTTGTTGTATCATTCTGCTCATAGAGGTATTAAAAGCACAACTGATGTGTAGCCATAGCCAAAGCTTGACAAATAGACGCTGCCGGTCACTGACTACGCTGATTATACCAGCCTTAAACATTTTGCCTAATTCAATTTCAAAATTAGCAGAAGTACAAAGCTTTAATCTCAATTCGATTGGAATGAGGGAATGATACTTTCACCAATGAAGTGAACAGAACGCACATGAATGGACGTTGTTTTCTTACTCACTTGGATTCAAATCAACAAAATTGTCGATAGATGCTTGATTACCATGTCTTTGGGTTTCATTTCACTTGGATATATATGCGTACTCGGGGAAGTTGTTAAGCAGATTCATTGGCAAAAAAGGTAGATGACTTCATTTTATTGACGTCAACTTCGTCCTTTCTAGCAGAGCATAGAATCCACCAGCGTTGCTACTTGATAAGCAATGCAACGCTTGTGAAATAGGACTCCGCTACACTCAATTCTGAAGACACACTGGGTTCAAAATGACAAATAGGACAGTAGTTTGTCCACCTTTCTTGAATCTATACAGCCCCCTGTGTTAAAGGGGATTATCGTTCTTCTTTGAAGACTTATGACAAACTGAATTCAGTGTGCCAGAGAATTGGAATGAACATTTATCGCCTGGGATAAACTGTTATAGAGTTCCTATTGGAAAAAATGCCGGACAATCGTCTCGTATATACGAGTACCACACCGAACACCTTGGAGAATATTTTGTTTTAGCGTATCGCACTTCCCCCGTAGAAGGATCTTCTCTTAAGCCGAGCAGACTCAGAATTCCACTATCATACTCTATCCCCGTTCGATCCTTGATGGCACATTAATATGCAAATGATATATAAATAATTAGATAATTAAATAATCAAATAAATAAATAAATAAATATACATACTCGTATAAATTCAATAAATTGAACAAATGAAAAACAAACTTAGTCGCATTTAATTAGCGCATAATTCATTTATGGAAAAAATTTCGATTTTAATTTTCTTATTCTTTCATAAATCAGTTCAACATTCGCTTTAATGTGCAGATCTAGGGTAGAATGATGCCAGGGTAATTTAAGCATCATTTTTAAAACTTTGTTTTGGCATAATTGTAGTTGTTTTATGTGGCATTTTGCACAATCGCCCCAGACTTGGCTTCCATGTAACAGAATAGCTTGGAAAATTACTTGTAGATTATTACCTTGTTTTCTGTTGAAAGGGATAATTTTCTATTTATGAATGGATACAACATTTTGATGGCAATACCTACTTTCGTTACTGTTCTATTTATGTGTTCGTTAAATGTTAGTTTTGTATCTAGATGAATTCCTAAATATCTAACACATATGACAAAAGATAGATATTATATTCTTATATTCTCCAGTTCCGCACGCTAAGTTGGCTGAGGTCCTCTTCCACTTGCGTGCCGAAGATCGCCCGAAGTATTTTTCTCTCGAGGCAACCAAGAACACCCTCATCCATTTTTGATAATGTCCATGCGTCTGCGCCATATAGCAGGACCGGGACTATTAACATCTTATAAAGGGTAACTTTTGTTATCCGAGAGAGGGCTTTGCTACTCAATTGCCTTCTTAACCCAAAGAAACAGCGGTTGGCAAGAGTTATTCTTCGCTTGATCTCAGCGCTGGTGTCGTTGTCTGTATTTATAGCGGAGCCTAGGTAGACAAAGTCCCTAACTACCTCAAAGTTATATCTGTCGAGGGTGACGTTCTATCCGAGACGTCGGTGTCTCTATAGATGCTGTCATACGCGGCCTTAAAATCGATGAATAGGTGGTGGGTATCGATCTGAAGCTCATGGGTCTTTTCCAAGATCTGCCGTAGTGTGATTATCTGGTCGATGGTAGACTTTCCTGGCCTGAAGCCACACTGATATGGACCTATCAGGTTGTTGAAGAACGGCTTCAGTCGTTCACACAATACGGCAGATAAGATCTTATATGCGATGTTAAGGAGACTGATGCCTCTGTAGTTGGCGCAGTTCAGAGGGTCTCCTTTCTTGAGAATTGGACAAACAATGCTGAGGCTCCATTCATCGGGCATACTTTCGTCCGACCATATTTTACAGATGAGCTGGTGTATGCTCCTTACCAAGTCATCGCCTGCCACTTTGAAGAGCTCGGCAGTCAGGCCATCCGCTCCAGCAGCTTTGTTGGACTTAAGCTTCTGTATGGCTATCTTCACATCATCCAGGTCGGGTGGACGGAATTGTTGGTCATCATCGTCCAGGTTGAAAGGTTGAGATTGGTTGATTCTACCTGACAGCGGTATTTGGTCCGTCATCGCCGTTATACAGTCTGCAGAAATGATCTTTCCAAATCCTCAGCATCGACTGCGATTCTACTACGATGTTCCCTTGTTCATCTCTACAGGCTTCGGTTCGGGGTTTGTTTCCGCGGCATGTTATTTTTACCTTCTGGTAAAACTTCCGAACCTCATTCCTGGAGTAGCATCTCTCAATTTCCTCGATCGCGCGCTTCTCATGCTCTTTCTTCTTCCTCCTGAGAAGCCGGTGCTCGTCTCTCCTCTTGCGCTCATAGAGCTCATGAGCAGCTCTGGTCTTTCTAAGCAGCGCCGCGTTATATGCATCTTGCTTAGCTACATGTGCTTGCTGGCATTCATCATCGAACCAGGGGTTTCGTTGTGGTGGACGAGTGAAACCCAGCACATCAGAAGCGGCATCTCTGATGGCGTTTTGGCAGTGTTTCCAATGGTCTTCGATGCTTGATGCTGGCGGTATCGGACCTCTTAAGAGATTAAGAGGCACTCGATCGGAAAAGGACTTGGCGATCGCTTGTGATTGTAGCTGTCTGACGTCGAATTTTCTCACAGCATTAGTTTGTCTTGGCGTAGTTTGGGATATCCGCAACCGTACCTCGGCTGCAACAAGGTAATGGTCCGAGTCGATGTTGGCTCCTCGGAAAGTACGAACATCCATAATGCTGGAGGAGTGTCTTGCGTCGATCGCAATGTGATCAATCTGGTTGAGTGTTGATTGATCAGGAGTTCTCCAAGTCCCCTTGTGTATGTTGAGATGTGGGAACCGCGTGCAAGCCACGACAATGTTTCGCCCCGCCGCAAAGTCGATTAGCCTGAATCCGTTATCGGAGGTGGTGTTGTGCAGGCTATAATTTCCGATTGTTCCACCAAAGATACCCTCTCTTCCTAGCTATGCATTAAAATCACCGAGGACAATTTTAATGTCATAGCTAGGGTATTGCTCGTAGGTCTTGTTAAGGAGCTCGTAGAAGGCATCCTTGGTGTCGTCGTCTTTGTCCTCTGTGGGGGCATGCGCGCATATGAGGCTTATGTTGGCGAATTTAGCCTTGATGCGGATTGCTACGAGGCGCTCGCTCACATGCCGGAAGCTGAGGACTTCTCGTCTTAGTCTGCCTCCGACAACAAATCCGCATCCAAATAAGCGCTGCTTTTGCCGTCGATAGCAATTGCCGTAGTAGATGTCGCAGTTTTTCATCTTCTTTTTGTCCGGCCCATCTCATCGCATTTCTTGGATGGCGGTTATGTCTGCTTTGCAGCAGTCTAGGGCCTCCGCTAGTTCCTCGGCTGCACGTGGTCTATTAAGGGATCTAACATTCCACGTGCATATACGAAGCTCATTGTCCTTAAATCGTTTGCGTGGGTTGTCAACAGTAGATCCGTCCATATCCGAGGCTTGTTGATGCTTCGTAACTTAATTTTTTTTTAAATGGCCGGGCAGTTACCCCGGCGGCACAACCCCCAACCTGGAGGACCAATTCCATTTTGAGTGCCCCTAGGACGAGGGGTCGGTTACACCGAAGTCAGTAACCCGTTCCGAGATGTGAGCGCTGCCGTTGGCCCTTATAGGGCTCGTCCGCCACCATCTCTTTTCCAAGACCCTGACTAAGTCCTGGAAATCCTTTCCGGCCTGAGCTCCAAATATGTCGGAGTAGCCCGGGTAAGGTCTTGTTTTGTTTTTCCGACACTAATCCTGGTTAATGGTGCAGGTTGCCTGGTTGCCCCCTTCACTTCGCAACCTCTAGTGAGATTCCAAGATGGCGCCACGGGGAGGCGTGAAGTAGGACTTATTAGCAGAGCTGCAAGATGTTCGGCTGCAGAGGTTCATTCTCGTCATTTAAGGAACCAGCACCTGTCGGAAGATGCTACTTCTACGAGGCCTTATACTAATCGTGTCCAACGCATTTTATTTTCATTCAATTTAGTTTTCCACTTTGAATAATATTTCCTTCATACTTCAATCGCATTTTTGAGGCTGCTTTCAATATTGGAAGCGAGCTCATGTGAAGAATAAATTGCTGTATCATCAGCAAAAATGGCTGCTTCACAATTGTGCAAGTTAGGGAAATCAGAAGTGTAGAGGTTATACAGAATTTGACTTAGAACAGAACCTTGGGGAACACCAGAAACGAATGATATTAAATGTGAGACGCCACAGTTAACATGAACTTTAAAACAACGACCAGATAGAAAACTTTGGACCATTCTACAAATATATGACGGAAAGTTGAAATTTATCATTTTTAATAGCAGGCTGCTGTGCCACACTGTATCGAATGCCTTGGTCGGTGGATTTGTGAGCACCTCTACAATTAGCGCATTTCAGTGAAGCTGCATTGTCATACTCCGTAGTCTTATGTGAACCGGCGCATACAGCACAGTGTGTTCTTATGTTGCAGTTCCTCACCCCATGTCCGAACATTTGGCAATTACGGCATTGGGTGGGCTTACCTTTCAATTTTCTTTGGTAATTCCAATTGATTTCCGTATGGAAAATGGAGCGATAACGCCTTTTTAAGTCGGCCAATTTAACCATTTGGAATGGAACCATTTTCTAAAAACACAATATAAATAGTGTTTTTTTAATTTTTTTTAAATCAGTGCACTTCAAACCATGTCACTGTCCATGTCATCCATACCATAAAGTATGACTTTAAATGCACTAGCACCCTTTAGGTCATGTGTAAGGAGTTGTGAGTTTTCTTGCTTCAATTTGCATACTACAGCGTTGAAAGAATCAATAGATTCACACACAATCTGAATAGCAATCGAAATTTTTTTGACGCGGTAGTCGGAAATATTTAATGTTTCAATTTTTGTACAAGTTTAATTGGCGGAATAAACACTTTTTTAACATTGGGTGAGATCACTCCATCCATATCATCTGTGTCACTGTCCGGGTGGCATTGAAGAGGACTCCAGTAGTTAGTTCTCGAGCCCTTACTTACACCTTTTTTATTCATGTTAACACGAATTTTTTTTTTTAATGTTATCCGAGGACAAACGTATGTCCTCGTTTTCCGAGGATCTATCACGTTTGGGAATTTTGAGAATTTACGGGAGTTGTGGGTGAGAATCAAATTTTCCTAAACTTCGGTTTGCAAGTTGGAACGTCGGATCGATGACTTCAAAAAGTTTAGAGCTGGAAGCGATTTTGCGTCGCAGAACTGTACAAATCCTGTGCGTACAGGAAACGAAGTGGTGTAATACAGGAAATAAAGCGCGTTTTCTAGATTTAAGAACTAAGGCATTTAAGATGTTCTACCATGGAACGGTCAATGGACGAAACGGTGTTGGAATCGTTGTTGCAGCGGATCTTCTAAACAATATCGTTGGTATTTTGAAAATAAGCGACCGCTTGACGAGTGTTAAACTCGTCATACACAATGAAACGTGGAACATTGTTAGCGCGTACGCCCCACAAAATGTGGTCGCAAAAAGATAAATTTTGGTCAGAGTTCGGTAATTTGCTTAGAAATATACCTATCGATGAGATGCTTTTCGTAGGCGGAGATTTAAATGGCCACGTCGGAGAAACAAATGTTGATTATGAGGACTGCCACGGCGACAAGGCTTTGGAACCAGAAATTCAGCTGGCGAAGACATCCTTGTAGCGTGTAGGGCTTACGGCTTAACCGTCTTAAATACAATGTTTATTAAACATCAACGACATCTTATCACCTATAGCAGTGGAGGCCACGAAACGCAAATAGATTATCACCTCTGCAAAATGTCGATGAGAAACCGTGTTAAGGACTGTAAAGTAATACTTGGAGAATCGCTAGTAAGCCAACACCGTCTGCTCATTACAGAATTTTTCACAGCGGAACCACCGAAAACACGGGCAGCGTTTGGAAAGCCAAAAATCCGGTGGTATAATCTATTGAAGGAACGAAGCGCAAGATTTATCGCACTGGCTAAAGAAGTACTTCACAATATAAACGATATCGCAGACTCACTTAGCCCGCAAGAAATGTGGAACAGCATGCACGAGGAATGCATAACACTTGCAAAGTTCCATCTGGGGACTATATCGAAATACCATCACGTCGGCAAAGAAACATGGTGGTGGAATGACGAAACCAAACGAGCTGTGGCCGACAAGAAGAGTGCATTCCAAGCGTGGACAAAATGCGATCGGAGCGACGATATCGAAAAAGCTCGACTGCCTCTTGAATACGAGCGTCTTAAAAAGATCGCAAAGAAAGTCCTGGCTCGAACTCGAGCGGCAGAAGCGGAAAACCTGTACCAGGAGTTGGAACAAATATCCTCACGATCGGTAAATATGAGACAAGCTATCTAAGAAGTTCAAACGTCGTACAAATATTTTTAAGCTCGCTGCACAGAGACGAAAAAATTCGCCGAAATACATCAAAGATGCAGACGGTCGCTTACTACGAGTAACAAATGAAGAGGAAATTTGTGATCGGTGGCTTGAATACTGCAAGGAGTTGCTTAACAAACAGTTTCCACGTGATATCGTGCCGACAGCTGGTCTATTCGAGGAGGAAGTTTCGGACTTTTCAATCGAAGAAATAAGTATAGCAATCGGAAAAATGAAGCGGCGGGACCAGACAGCATTCCATCAGAGTTTTGGTCGAAGATGGAGGGAATCGGCAGCGTTTGGCTATCGAAACTTTTAAATAAATTAAAATGTGGACAACCTATGCCGAATCAATGGAGAAGTAGCTTCGTGGTTCCATTATACAAAGAAAAAGGCGACACTCGAGAATGCAACAACTACCGTTCAATCAAGCTTGTGTCACACACAAGTCTTAAACGAACGTCTTCGGCAAATAATAAAGCTCGATAATAGCCAGTGTAGATTTGTTGAAGGAAGATCGACGGTGGACGCTATCCAAAGCCTACGAATAATAATGGAAAAGCACCGAGATTCGTCTGAGGATTTACACATGGTATTTCTCGACCTCGAGAAAGCATTCGATCGAGTGCCTAGGGATCTCATATGGGCCGCGCTGAGGTCTCAAAATGTACCGGAAACGTATGTTAGAATAATACAAGACATGTACGGAAACGTGAAAACTGCGGTTAAATGCCCTGCTGGACTAACGAGAGAATTTCCAGTTAATGTCGGAGTGCATCAAGGAAGCGTACTTAGCCCTTTCCTCTTCAACGCAGTATTCGACTATCTTTTAAAAGACTGCATGCGCGAATCAAATGTAACGCCAATTCTCTTCGCTGACGACGCAGTTACACTTAGCGATAACGTCGAAGATTTACAGAACGCCTTAGATTCAAGGAGAAATGCGCTAGAGAGAAACGGATTTAAAAAAGGTCGTTTAAAGACGGAGCATTTGACGTGCCCATTTGCGCATCCGTTGCGACCTGTTCCGGATATAATGTTAGACGGAATAGTTCTTCCGAAAAGCACTATCTTTAAGTACTTAGGATCAATCGTTAACATGGAAGCGAAATGTGACGACGACGTAAACCACAGAGTGAGTGTGGGATGGATGAAATTGCGGGAAAATTCGGGAATCTTTTGCGACCGAAAATTTCCACTTAAATTAAAGGGGAAACTCTACACCACGGTTGTTAGACCAGCTCTTATATACGGTTCACAGTGCTGGACAATGTACGAAGCGTTTAAAAACAAAATGACGGCAGCGGAAATGAAAATGTTAAGGATGTCTAGTGGAGTCACTAAACGCGATTGCATTAGATCTACACGTATAAGAGGAAGTCTACATATAAAGAATTCGGTAACCAAACAGCTTGAGGCGAATAGAATAAGCTGCTATTGCCACATTCAAAGAAGATCTGCGGAAAATCCGGTTAAAAAGCCACTATCAACTACGGTCACTCCAACTGTAAGAAAACGAGGTCGGAAAAAGAATTCCTGGATTTCTCAGATGGCAAATGCGCAACAACGCCTGGGGCTAACCACTGAAGCGATCCAGGATCGAGCATTATGTAGACGCGTTCTGCGGTCTGCGACATTAGCCAACCCCATAAGCGGAGCAGCAGCGATGCAGTAAACATGGGAAACTCGTTACGCATTAGTTCGTATAACGAGGAAAGGGTTAATAAAAAGATAAGAAGAAGTGGGTGAGAATCAAATTTAATTGACGTGCACGGATGAAAGCTTCGGGTAGACTGAATACATCACATTGAAAATATTTCGCTTAATGTTCTTTTAGATTTCGCACACATATTTCATTTTTTCACTATGTGATTGAAATTACTTCCAAATATACTGTTCAAAATATAAAAGAGCAAACAAAATTCCCTATTATTTTGAACACTATGAAAAACACTTCTTTCGTACTTTGCACTACTCCACCAGTTGCATGAATAATTGACTGACTTTATATGCTGATATAGGATAGACAATGCAGCTGTGCAAATAACGGTACCACATAGTGTTGCGAAAAGATGGCACACACACACAAACACACTGTGGCGCTGGCAGCGCGGTATGGGCCATGGCCTAGCTTCTTGACACTCATTTGTGTTGCTCATATTGTTATTTTTGTCACATCTGAGCGGGGCCTACGGTTTATCTCCGAGTCCGAACGGCACTCCTTAGAAGCTTCTTCGTAGGCAATTTTACTTCCCGGAGTTTGCCATTGCCCGCCGAAAGGGTGATGGCGATTTGAAATATTGTTGGTGACCCAGCCTGGAATCGAAACCAGACCCTCTGCGTGATAGTCCAGTGAGCTAACTATCACGCCATCGCCATGGCCAAAAGATAACAAAAACAATTAAACAAGCGGAAAGGCACAAAATGAGTGATCTTTCCTATTATTTTGAACAGCACTGTATGTATACAAAGCTTGATTTCCTCTTTTCGTGCTACAACTACCAAAGAAAGAATCTCTGCATTTATTGATTCACCGGGATAATGATCGAGCAACGTAGCATGTCAACTATAATTTAAAGTGACATGGATTGAAGGTGCACGAGTAACTTTACTTTTTCAAGGTAATCGGAAATTTTTTTCCTACACTTACGCATCTATGGTGTGCTATTCCCCCACTAATAACCCTACAGAAAGTGAAATCAGGAATCCTTGAACTATCAACCACACTTGTTAAATTTTATCTCGGATTTGTCCATTCAACCCGAACTGGATTTTACAAATGAAATGATTCATTTGCCCACTCGTTACATTTGGCCCCCAACTGAGTTCCCTGTTATTTGTACATATACTCGTACCATGTTACATCATCTCCATATGTACATGCGCATCCAACTCCCTGAAATATTCAATAAATTTCCGAGTAAGCCTCATTACCGCTTTCGAAGATAAACCGAAATACTTTGGCAAAAGTCTTTAGGCAAACATAATGTACACGTTTTCAATTAATTGACCAGTGGCTTGCGTAATTTATGGATCACATGATATGCCAAATGCACTAGAGGCCAATATATTCCCTATGATAGCTTATGCAAACAATCACCCAATCATCCCAAGCCATTTGGGTCAATGCGTAGGTCCGTAGTCTGTACCCATCTCTTGGGATGATACAGACAACAGCCCCTACCAAGGCAACTTAACAAAGTTGTTGTTTTTGACCTATAACGAGTGTTCGACAGGTGGCAGCACTTAACTCGTAAGTACGAGTACTACACTCGTTCTACTATCCTTGCACGCACATTGGCCTTAGATCGAATTTAATGTTGTGTTAAAATTAATAGCCGTTATATTTTACGATAATGGCCATATAAACTTCACTTTGGATTTATTCGAAACAACCTTTCCGTTGCGATGGAGACCGGAAGGGTGTCCTGACAGTAAACCATCAACGTCATCAGCATCCGTGAATGTATTGAAATCAATTTGTTAGCCATCCTTACGTAGTGGAGGCGAATGGAGGTGTGTGATTGTGAAATAGATTCAGGGTGTATTTATTAGTTTGTATCTTGAAATAGATTCAAGGCGTTCTTACGCTACATTTGAGCATTTGCTCTCTTCAAATTGACATGTGACTGACATGGAATTATGGGGCAATAACCTCGTTAAATGAAAGTGAGTAGAAAGCATGATTGTGTGTCAGTTTATTGAACTTTTAGTATACAAAGGTGGAGGAGATACTCGTACATTTAAAAAAAACACAAACAGACTGCAGTTGAAGGAAGTTGCAATAAAATTCTTGAATTGGCATGTTCATTTCATACTGAAGTGGTTTATGTATTCCATATCTCTGTGCGATGATGCCAATAATTTATTTTGAACACTACAAAGCTCTTGTCATAAGGAGGGTATTGAGAATTACGCAACTTGCAAATTACAATTTCCGCATGAGTACTTTTCATCTAAGCAATCTCAGTCCATTTAGAAAAGCTATGTGTCTACTAATAATAAAAACTTTAGCCCATCTACGAGTATATTAAAACAAATCTATGTGAAACCTTTCAAACGGATAAGTAGAAAAAATCCAGCGCGATTCTTCAGTTAACTTGGTAAAGTTTCACATCTGAGTGCCAACTTGACAACAAACATCTTGATGTCTGCAGGGTGTTGACAGCTTTTTTTGTGGCCCTTAACTCTTTTTTGACCAGGGCCCAATATCATTCAATTGGCCTAAGTTCTGGCGAATTCGGTGGATTGGCCTCTCTGGGCACCACCGACACGTTGTTTAGCTCAAACCAATCCATCGCTCTCTTTTCATTATGCCATGACGCAAGATTAGGCCAAAATAAGGGGAGTTCGCGATGATTGTTGTAAAAAGGCCTTAAGATCTGCATAAATTTCGCCATTTATTTAGCCAGTCGTGATGAAAGTTTGGCTTTTGAGCCCGCAAGAACAAATTGCTTGCTAAACAATGAATTGTTTTTTGAAACTTCGCTTTAGGTTGGGTTCGAAACTTCAACTTCAACATTTCCCCCACCTTTGGCGGTATAGAATGCCTGCTCCGGAAGCTGGTTGAAATTAGCAAAAACATACGTTCATTACAATGCATGAAAATTTGGTCAAAAAACTTGATTGCAAAAGTCATGCCCGTTGGTTCGCATTCCAATTTTTGTTGGAGTTCTGATCTGGAATCTTTTGACCTTTGTATGTTTTCAAGCCCGTATTTCTCTTCACTTTATAAACTAAAAAAATTGAACATTCTGCATTTTTACCAAATTACGTTCAGTAATGTTCGGATTTATTTCAAGAAGACTCAAAATCTTAGTGACTTTTTTGGGTGCATAAAACCGGCTTTTCGACCAGACCCCTCTTTTCTTTCAACTGACAGGTTCTCTTTATAATTCTTAATAGCAGTAGCAACTATTTTCCTATTAACTTTTAGTTCCATTGTGATTTTTATATATGTCCACCCTGGATGTGCTAAGTGACACTTAATAATATTTTCTCTAACATCCAATTCAGATTCCATGTTGATTATGTTAACTACCGAACAGAAATTACATAAAATTTAAAAATAATAGAAGTATTCCCAACATTACAAAAAAGAACAATTTGTGTGATTTTTCTGTAATTTTTGGAAGTAAATTCGAAATGAGAGTGGGTACATTTTTTCGATGGCACTCCTTACTCTGTTCTCATAATATATGTATGTATGCAACCCTCATTACATGAGAAAGTTTGACCCTGTATCTACGTATGTACATACATATATAACATTTCGTTCCCACATTATTTTTATAATTCGCGCTATTGATAAGCCAACTATAACCTTACTTAAAACAAAGTCCTTGCTCGTTTCGGACGTTTCCTCTTATCAGGGCCGAACTTCAGCAGATTTATGAAATTCTCTGCAATATTTGTCGATTCCAGCAAAGGTAACCTAGACAATGCATCTGCATGTCCTAATTGAGAACCTCTTTTATATTTTACGTCAAAATTATACATACATCTTTGTAGTCTTGCTGCCGCTACAACTAAGTGCCCTGTCTTTTCATTAAATACTGCTCTAAGCGCCTGATGATCTTGCACTATGTTAAATTTGTTTCCATACAAAATATTTTAAGCCTGTCTATGAGTTTGCGAATAATTTTGTTCTGATGCACTTAGTGCTGTGGATGCAAGCGGTACTGGCTTTTCCTCCCCGCTAACTATTGTACATATATGAGCAAGCACCGTACCAACACCATATGGACTAGCATCACATGTCAAAATAATTGCTGTTTTTGGGTCGAAATACTCGAAAATATTATTGCTAATTAAAAGTTTTTTCGGATGGCAACGATTAGTATAAGGCCTCGTAGAAGTAGCATCTTCCGACAGGTGCTGGTTCCTTAAATGACGAGAATGAGCCTCTGCAACCGAACATCTTGCAGCTCTGCTAATAAGTCCTACTTCACGCCTCCCCGTAGCGCCATCTGGGAATCTCACTAGAGGTTGCGAAGTGAAGAGGGCAAATGGCGAGTTTCCTGCGCCATTAACCAGGATAAGTGTCGGAAAAACAAAAGAATACCTTATCCGGGCTACTCCGACATATTTGGAGCTCAGGCCGGAAAGGATTTCCAGGACTTAGTCAGAGTCTTGGAAAAGAGATGGTGACGGACGAGCCCCAAAAGGGTCAACGGCAGCGCTCACATCCCGGAACGGGTTACTGGCTTCGGTGTAATCGACCCCTCGTCATAGGAGCATTCAAAATGGAACTGGTCCTCCAGGTTGGGGGTTGTGCCGCCGGGGTATCTGCCCGGCCATTTGAAAAAAAATTAAGTTACGAAGCATCAACAAGCCTCGGATATGGACGGATCTACTGTTGACAACCCACGCAAACGATTTAAGGACAATGAGCTTCGTATATGCACGTGGAATGTTAGATCCCTTAATAGACCACGTACAGCCGAGCAACTAGCGGAGGCCCTAGACTGCTGCAAAGCAGACATAACCGCCATCCAAGAAATGCGATGAGATGGGCCGGACAAAAAGAAGATGAAAAACTGCGACATCTACTACGGCAATTGCTATCGACGGCAAAAGCAGCGCTTATTTGGATACGGATTTGTTGTCGGAGGCAGACTAAGACGAGAAGTCCTCAGCTTCCGGAATGTGAGCGAGCGCCTCGTAGCAATCCGCATCAAGGCTAAATTCCCAACATAAGCCTTATATGCGCGCATGCCCCCACAAAGGAGAAAGATGACGACACCAAGGATGCCTTCTACGAGCTCCTCAACAAGACCTACGAGCAATGCCCTAGCTATGACATTAAAATTGTCCTCGGTGATTTTAATGCAAAGCTAGGAAGAAAGGGTATCTTTGGTGGAACAATCGGAAAATATAGCTTGCACAACACCAACTCCGATGATGAATTCAGGCTAATCGACTTTGCGGCGGGGCGAAACATTGTCGTGGCTTGCACGCGGTTCCCTCATCTCAACATACACAAGGGGACTTGGAGAACTCCTGATCAATCAACAGTCAACCAGATTGATCACATTGCGATCGACGCAAGACACTCCTCCAGCATTATGGATGTCCGTACGTTCCGAGGAGCCAACATCGACTCGGATCATTACCTTGTTGTAGCCAAGGTACGGTTGAGGATATCCCAAACTGCGCCAAGACAAACTAATGCTGTGAGAAAATTCGACGTCAGACGGCTACAATCGCAAGAGATCTCCAAGTCGTTTTCCGATCCAGTGTCTCTTAATCTCTTAAGAGGTCCAATGCCGCCAGCATCAAACATCGAAGACCATTGGAAACACTGCCAAAACGCCATCAGAGATGCCGCTTCTGATGTGCTGGGTTTCACTCGTCCACCGCAACGAAACCCCTGGTTCGATGATGAATGCCGGCAAGCACAGCAGCTAAGCCAGATGCATATAACGCGGCGCTGCTTAGAAAGACCAGAGCTGCTCATGAGCTCTATGAGCGAAAGAGGAGAGACGAGCACCGGCTTCTCAGGAGGAAAAAGAAAGAGCATGAGAAGCGCGCGATCGAGGAAATTGAGAGATGCTACTCCAGGAATGAGGTTCGGAAGTTTTACCAAAAGGTAAAAATAACATGTCACGGGAACAAACCCCGAACCGAAGCCTGTAGAGATGAACAAGGGAACATCGTAGTAGAATCGCAGTCAATGCTGAGGATTTGGAAAGATCATTTCTGCAGACTGTGTAACGGCGATGACGGACCAAATACCGCTGTCAGGCAGAATCAACCTTTCAACTTGGACGATGATGACCAACAATTCCGTCCACCCGACCTGGATGAAGTGAAGATAGCTATATCGAAGCTTAAGTCCAACAAAGCTGCTGGAGCGGATGGCCTGACTGCCAGGCTCTTCAAAGCGGCAGGCGATGACTTAGTAAGGAGCATACACCAACTCATCTGTAAAATATGGTCGGACGAAAGAATGCCCGATGAATGGAACCTCAGCATTATTTGTCCAATTCTCAAGAAAGGAGACCCTCTGAACTGCGCCAACTACAGAGGCATCAGTCTCCTTAACATCGCATATAAGATCTTATCCGCCGTATTGTGTGAACGCATGCAGCCGTTCGTCAACAACCTGATAGGTCCATATCAGTGTGGCTTCAGGCCAGGAAAGTCCACCATCGACCAAATATCCACACTACGGCAAATCTTGGAGAAGATCCATGATCTTCAGTTCGATACACACCATTTATTCATCGATTTTAAGGCTGCGTATGACAGCATCTATAGAGAGGAGCTCTATAGAGCAATGTCTAGTTTTGGCATCCCTGCCAAACTCGTCCGTCTGTGGAGGATGACGATGGAGGCTGCTCCATCAAGGTCGGTAAAGATCTCGCCGAGACCTTTGATGTCAAAAAAGGATTAAAACAAGGCAATTTCTTCTGCATCATTCTTGAAAGAATAGTGCAAAACTCACGAGCAAACACAAGAGGCACTATCTTTCAAAAGTCCGTCCAACTACTCGCATACGCCGACGATATTGACATAATCTGGAGAAAACAGCGTGATGTCAGTGGCGCTTTCGCGAGTATTGAGACGGAAGCGGTGAAAATGGGTTTAGCGGTCAATGAGGGCAAGACCAAGTATATGCTGTCAAGCAAAAAGGACAACCAACACCGACGTTTCGGACAGAACGTCATCCTCGACAGATATAACTTTGAGGTAGTTAAGGACTTTGTCTACCTAGGCTTCGCTATAAATACAGACAACGACACCAGCGCTGAGATCAAGCGAAGAATAACTCTTGCCAACCGCTGTTTCTTTGGGTTAAGAAGGCAATTGAGTAGCAAAGCCCTCTCTCGGACAACAAAAGTCACCCTTCATAAGACTTTAATAATCCCGGTCCTGCTCTATGGCGCAGAGGCATGGACATTATCAAAAATGGATGAGGATGTTCTTGGTTGCCTTGAGAGGAAAATTCTTCGAGTAGTTTTCGGTCGGCTGACTGTGAGAGGTGGAGGAGATACAACGACGAACTGTATGAACTTTACAGCAACACCGACCTAGCCAGAAGAGTGAAGATCCAAAGACTGTGATGGCTGGGTCATGTGGAGCGCATGGACACCAGTGCTCCGGTCCGAAAAGTCTTCGAATCCGCCCCCGAGGGACAGCGCAGTAGAGGAAGGCAAAGACTCAGGTGGCGCACGCAAGTGGAAGAGGACCTCAGCCACCTTAGCGTGCGAAACTGGAGGTAGCTAGTCAGGGATCGAGCTGGCTGGAGAAGCTTGTTGACTGAGGCCCAGGTCCACCCCGGACTGTAGCGCCACCTAAAGTAAGTAAGTAAAAGTTTTTTCTTTGTGGCGATTTTCGTTTAATTCCACATTGGCCGTGAGCTACATAAATTTGTATGCGCATCGGCGTACTTTGCTGGAGACGAGAAATAAATACCAACTACCCCAGTAGATTAACTCTTCCAGTACTGTCAGACACAGCAAGTACACCTTATCATCGGTTACGATGCAAGCGCCCATCACCACATTTGGCCCAGCCGAGGCACGAGTAACTTCTAGAATTTGTAATAAGGGGGAACAAACCTACTTTTAGGAATAGCATAAGAGAGGAAGTTTTAGACCTCACTCTTTGTTCTCATTTCATACAAAACATCGTCGCACATTATCTTCAAGATAAAATGCAACACCGAGTACGAGCCAGTTCGATACGGCAAAAAAAACTCAAGAACTGGGGAACACATCGCGAACATTAACTGGTCTAAGCTTACTCGGTGTCATCAATACCACTTACGAGTACAACAGTGAATGCTGAGAGGGATAAGCCCAGCTGAATGATATTATTCTTTCCTCTTTTTAATATAGCTGTAAAGTTAGGCAAATTGTGGTGGAATGAAAACGTTGAAATTTTTCAGAAAAGAGCCAGAAAACTTTTCTACGAAGTTAAACGTACCGGAAATTGGGAACGGTGCAAATTCCTCCTAACCTTCTACAACCAAGAGTTGCGAAGATGAAAGAGAGCCTTCTGGCGTGCTTACTGCGAGAAACCTCATTCAAACCATATAAGGCACCGGGTACGGTGTCATATGTTTCGTAGTATGGTGGAGTAAAACCACACAAAAGACCGCCATTTCAAAGCTCAAAAGAGTGCAATGTCATGCATGTCGGTGCCTCTCGGACCTGCCCAACAGCAGCTATAGAAGTATTATTGCTAACGCCCCTACGCTTGATCATCAGCAAAGTGGCTATACTTAGCTCAGCAAGTATGGTGCAAGCCAAAGAAGTTGATCTTTGCAACCACCCGGACCTAAAGATCCTACTCTCTGAAATACCGGAACTTCACATGATCTACGCGGTAACAGACCGCCTTCAAAAAACTTTATGTTTCGACAAAGGATTCTCTGCGGAGATTTCCAGCAAAGAAGTATGGTTCAGCAACAACCCACTCCAAAACGTCATTAAGTGCTATACGGGTGGTTCTAAAATGGAAACGGAGTGGGGGCTGGAATATACGGACCAAATACTAACATATCAGTTGCTATGGGTAAGAGTCCTAGTGTATTCCAAGGTGAATTACAAGCCATTCAAGAATACGCCAATCTGATCTACCACTCCAGTATCAAAGGTGCATGCATCCATATACTCACGGACAGTCAAGCACCTATAAATGCCCTTAGCCCGCACATAATTGACTCCAAATCAGTTATGTACTGCTTCAAAGTTCTCCAAAAACTTAACTCATGGAGACCAAACTATAGTGGTTTCCCGGGCATGAGGGTATTGATGGCAATGAAAAGGTCGACAAACTGGCCAGAAAAGGATCGAAGGCCCCTTTCAACGGACATGAACCCATTTGCTGCACCTCTAAAACATCGGTAAATCTAGCCATAAAATACTGGAAGCACTCAAAATGCATCTTATACTGGGGGGAGCGAGCCATTCTACCCCTCAACAAAAATGCCAATAGATGTATGAGACCTAGTCAGAAACCTAGTAGGGTACCTTATAGAACATCACAGTTTAAGATATCACCTCAACAAAATAGGAGTATTCGACTCACCGGAGTGTCGAATTTGTCTTGAAGAAGACGAAGCAGCTGAACACATCTTGTATGAATGCCCAGTCCTCATCGGAATCAGACTGAATACCTTTTTCAGGGAACTACACGACACCACTATTCTGACAAACCGGTACAAAAGATCTTCTAGGTTAAAGTGCCTTATTATCGCAACTGGCGTGTCAGAAATTAAAAAATAAGTTCAATAAGTTCAAAATAGCGTTAATTTTCTCTTCGTTAAGTTGGATTCCATTCTCACTACAGTCATGTCCCAAATTCTCAACCTCCGATTTAAACCATTTAACCTTATCCCAATTCAAGCGAGTATTTTGTTTTTCCACGCCTTCTAAGACTATCATAATATGAGCTTCGCAGTCCTCAATATCAAACCCTCCAACCAACATATCGCTCAAACCTATACCAACTCTATCCAAATCCCTCAAAATTGTATCCATCACTTTCTGGAACTCAGCGGGAGCAACCGCAACATCAAAAGGTACCGTAGTAAGTCTGTATAGCTCTTTTCTAGTATTAACAGTCAACAAATGTTGCGAATTTTCATACACGGAAAGGTGTAAATAGGCCTCCGTTAAATCGAGAACGCAAAACATTTTCCAACCAGCAAAGTCTACTGCGTCTACTCTATCACGGATCGCAATGGAAAAATGGAAGTCGCCATTCCTTTCAACTACAACTGAACAGTTAACCTGAGAACTGGATCCCTCATGTCATTAGAAAAAACTTTCAGAAATTTCCATATAAAAGGAGTAAAGTTACGATTGGATTTGAAAACAAACATCTCCAAGCAATGTCAAGCTGACAATTCGACCAAGTCTTGCGCTCTTACCTTTCCCACAATTTCCACTTCACGCCCTGTTACCATATTTAATTGCCTGCGCATGCACGGGTATCAATTTCCATTTCCGTAATCACATTATTTGTACAAGGTGGCGCAAAATTAATCATCCTATCGGAAGTTGTTATGATTTTTGCAAATGGCGTCGTACGTCAATTATGTTTGACATTTGCGAACTAGACAGGAGAATATTCGACAGGAATGCGAACAGTTGTCACCGGAAATCTTGCGGAAATTCATGGAAAATGCGATAAAACGGACACAAATGTGTATCAACACTGGGGGCAGCTACTTGGCGGATATCATCTTTTCCGCTAAACAGAAAAAACTATAAAGCTCCAAATAAAGACTTCCATCACAATATTTTATTTTTATTTAGTAAAAAAGTAGTTCAAAAACAAAATTGAATGATTAATTTTGCGCCAGCTTGTATACAATTGTACTACTTGAGATGTCGTTCCAATCAGCAAAAAATTCTTGTTTACTACTTGAATGGATAAACTACGTTTTGGATGGATTAACCCCTAAGGAAATAGGGTCGCATATCCCTCGCAGATGACCCACGTGTAGGATGGCCAAAAACCGCAACCACACCCAAAACCATCGAAAAAGCCCATGGTATCGTGTTGGACGGTAGGCGACTGAGGTGAGTGAGATAGCCCAATCTGCCAAGATGGGTGCCGCATTTGCTGAATGTCGATCAAAAGCAAATGCTAACGATTTTAACAGCAAACTTTGGGTCGATTCAATAGCGATTCGACCGGTTTTGTGCGGCGATTTTTCACCATGGATGAAAATGGGACATGAGTCAATCACTATATGCCAGAAACGAAACAGCAAACGAAGCAGTGGCTGGAAGTCAGTGGTTCAAAGCCAAAGAAAGTGAAGTCGATCGCATCTACCGGGAAGGTCATGAACAGTGTGTTTTGGGATGCGCAAGGGATCCTGTTAATTGATTGCCTTGAAAAAGATAGAACAATTACAGGCGAATATTACTCCACGCTTCTTCGAAAAAACGCTAGACCAAGTCCGTTAAAGTCAACCGCATTCCTCCAATCCCCTCTGTCAAACTGGTGCTGCACCTGTTTAGATGGTCTCTTTTCGTAAGATGAGCTCAATTTCATCAACTGATTTCTTTAGCTCTATTGTTTAAAACCGTTGATTCAGAATATCGATTCTATAATATTATTCTGCGGCAGTTTTTTATTTTTCGTCTCCAAATTGTGATGAACGTGTGTTTCTAAAGGGATATTTTGTTCAGCCTCAAAGTCAAGAAGCCTCAGTCTGTTGCTAGACGAGGTATCATGCAGGCAATGCTTTCCAACTATTCTACCAAAGATGTCATTTCCGCCAAACTGTCGTGGAGCTTGTAGCTTGGCAGATAACAAACGGCAAGCTTTTCTAATAAACAACCGGAAAAATGTGGAATAGTCGTACGTGGATATAAGATTAGGAAGTCAAATCATTAGATAAAAAGATTGTTTAGAGCACCCTGGAGTAATACTTGACAATGAACTAATCTTAATGCCTCACACATCGATTATTTGGACGAAAATGCGTCCAAGCTCCAGGCAGCCCTTTCTGGAACACTGTCAAACATCGGAGGACCTGAATATTCTAAAGGAATATCAATATCCAAGGTAGTTAACACAGTCCTGTTCTACGCTGCTCCAATTTATGCGGAGGCCTTAGCTAAAATCGAAGCAGCTTTTGTCAATCGATAGTTCAGAGAGTCTTACACCTTTCAATCAATGGTAGCGTTAGAGGACACTTAATATGATTTTCTTTTTCCCAAACATAGAAATCATAAAAAAAATGGAGCCGCTGTACTACTTGTATGTTCATTTTCCCTGGATTGAAAGAGTCTATAGTAAAAGATGAGTAAGTTATAAAGTGCACATATTACATACAGAATCACTGTACCCATATACGGGCTTAGACCGTGGATAGAGCTCCGCAGTCTTCACTCTTACTGCAAGCGGCACAGGATGTTGCGTCACTTATGACCAGCACAACTAGGTGCTTAGCATGTGACACGAGGCTAGCAAAGGGTCTGCATTCTTTTCTACTAAGAGACAACAGAAAAATCGCTGAATTCTTTGAGACGTCGAAAAGTATTCATTTGATTTACCTGCAACCTCAAGAGCCATTTAGGTTGCAGTTGTGCTCATATATAATCCAACTGTCAATTCAAGTCTTTATCCAGGTAGGCAATTAGAGGGTCTCAACACTAGTCTATATTTAGTGTCAGTTTGACACACTTTTTTTTTCAAATAAGCAAAACTCCTAATAATTGTAGTGCTGTTGCCAAACGCTCGCGGCTCACCGGATTACTTTCTCGTCTAGTTTCCGTAAAAAAAAATTATTGCCGCCAGAGGGCTCTGAAATCTATATTCGATTTCATATCATATCTGATGTTTGGTGTCAATTTGACACAATGTGCTTAAACTGTCAATTAGGGTTCTTCGCGCCAGTGCTGTGACACTTCGTCCGTAATTTCTTCTTCGATTGTGCAGCCGTTTGCTGTGGATTGTTTCAGATTTTTTTCTTCAAACAATTACTGCAAAATGTCTGACTATGAACGATTCTGCGAACAGTTTGTACGGCAAACCGACCTGCCCGAATTCCCGGAAGATGATACAGATTATTCACCAAGCGAGACTGAAAGTGATTCCGAAGATTATAACAGTCACAACAGTGATGCGGACAACGCTCTCAAGTCGAATGACTAGAAAGTTCAGTATGTGCGCGATCCAATACCACCATGCCCATCAGTCTCGACAATAGATTTCGCTTCTCGTCAAGGTTTGTTTTGAGTTTTTTGTTTAGACGCTTTCATTTGAAATTTTTGCAAATCTCGCATTAGCAGTCCAGCGACTGCGTTTTTACTTTTCATCGAGCCAGTCGAGAATATTGTTGTAGAAATGACCAATTTATTCGGTGTTCACAAGAATGGCGTCACGTGGAAGCCGGTTAATGTGTCTAAAGTGCGCGCCTTTTATGGACTTTTGTTGATGACGGGGGCATATCGGTCGAAAAGCGAAGGAGCTGATGAGCTTTGGACTGCTAAGCATGGGCCACCAATTTTCACAGCGACAATGTCATTTATTCGCTTTTGAGCCATTAGCCATTCGATATGATTCGATAACCGAGAAACTCGACGTAATGTTCAGCAGAGTGTACGCCATAAACTGGCGGCTATTCGCGATTTGTTCGATCTGTGGGTCCAGCGCTTGAAAGTTACGAGTATGTAAGTTTCTGACAATTTTCTGACTGTCGACGAGCAACTTCTGCCATTTCGTGGACAACACAGTTTTCTGCAGTACATTTCGTCGAAGCCTGGAAAGTATGGCATCAAACTTTGGATTGGATTGGCAGGATCGTTGTATGCCTACAATATTTAACTCTACGATGGCCGTGACAGAAACTGTTCAGCAGAAATCAATCAAGGTCAGCGTATTGTTCTGTATTCGTGCCAAGGTATTTCTTCTTCGTGTACATGCCTCCATTTTTCTCTGATCTGTGATTCTTTTCCATTTTTAGGAATGAACGGACGCAATATCACTTGTGACAATTTTTTGGCTGAAGAAGCGGCAAATGACGATTGTCGGAACCATAAGAAAATCGCAAGGGGATACCGTCAACGCTGGTTGACATGAAAAGAAAACCAGTTCGCTTGATACTGAAATCCTCTACAACCATGCAGATCGTGTCACGATGGTGTCATACGTGCCCAAGAAAAGTCGCTCGTAACTTTGCTTTCGACGTATCATGCGGCCGTCCACTTCGATCCAGCTAACCAGGGCAAAAATGCCCAACATAATTCACTTTTACAATAAAACAAAGGCTGGTGTCGACACTCTCGACCAGATTGTTGTACGAGATCCACGTTCGTCGATTTCACCATACTCCTCTTGCTCGAATTCTCGCAAATGAAATTTCAGCATTCTCGATTCGATTCGACCTGTCCTTTTTTCCCGTCTTATTATATTTGTAGTTGAACTGTTATCTTATTTTTTTCGTAATAAAAATAGCAAAAATTGAAATTTTCCACAACAAACCAGCCTTGTGTCAAATTGACATCAAACATCAGATTAGCATCGCAAAACTAAACATAGACTAGTGTTAAAGACCTCTCCTCTGCGCCTTGGCAAGCAAGGTTCCTCGACGATTTCAACGTTTCCAGCTGCACTCATTGAAGTTTACAAGGCGTTAAGCGTAGCCTGACTGATGCTAAGGACTCAAGTGCTTTACTTCCTCCAACAAGGCCCAGCCAACTAAAAGGTTGAATTCGTAGACGCCGGAGAAGACCGATGTCGTTGTACAATATGTACAATTCTTAGGTGAATCTCCTCCTTCATTGCTCTCTGAGCACAAAAAAGAACGACTGGCAAAAGTGAGTCTGGTTTCGGCGTTGATATCGTTGCTGCTTGAAACCGCTACTTCTGGCTTCTTCTGCCTTTCCAATCACATCACAGGCAAAAGAGTCATATCCAGCTGTTTTCATCAGTTCATCAAGGAGTCCGTATACCGTATACGCTAGCAGGATCCAAATTTGAACCAATTACCGCTGCTATACGAATATACCGGGTCATTCATTTCGTAGTTTCAATCGACCGACTACGCAAGTAATTGGAAAAATTGTGAAAAAATTTGAAGAGAGTTGAAGCGTTACTGATGTTGTGAGGCCTGTGCATCATCGTAATGCACGCTCAGTCGAAAATGTTGCTGCTGTTAGTGCAAGTGTTTCTGATGATCCGAATTTATCGATTTCCCGGCGTTCGCAGCAATTGAACGTGTCGTATTTTGCATTTGGATTTGCATGTCCATCCTTATAAAGTTCAACTTACGCAACAATTGAAGCCTGCTGACCATTCGCACCGCCGTAGATGCGCTTCTTGGGTGTTGGAATAACAGACAATAAACACCGATTTTTCGAACAACATTTTCTTCAGTGATGAGGCACATTTTTCACTCGGTGGGTATGCAAACAAACAAAACGGCCGCATATGGGGCTCAGAAAACCCACAAGTGATTGAAGAGGTGCCGTTACATCCAGACAAAGTGACTGTTTGGTGTGCTCTGTGGTCGAAATGTGTCATTGGTCCGCGCTTCTTTGAAGATGCCAATAGGCGGACGGTTACAGTCAATTCGGAGCGATATGGTCGAATGATAACCGATTTTTTTGGCCGGCGATTGAAGATTATGATATATGTGGTTCCTACAAGATGCGGCAACAAGCCACACAACACAACTAATTATTGCTTTATTGCATGAGAAGTTTCCTGCCCGCGTAATTTCACGTTTTGGAGACGTCAATTGGCCATCAAGATCATGCGATTTGACACCCTTAGATTTTTCTCTTTAGGGCTACGCAAAAGATCGTGTCTACGCGAATAATCTCCGAACTCTAGATGCATTAAAAACCAACATTACTCAAGTTATGGCCAAGATACTGTCCGAAATGTGCGAAAAAGTGGGTAAAAATTACCTCAAAAAAATCGCATGCTGCGAATCTTCCCGAGGCGGCCAGTTGAGTGATATTGTTTCTCACACTTAATGGCAAAGTCCAAACTTTATAATGAATTAAAATTTTCATCAAAAATGTATCGCTGTGTGTGTTTTATTTAGCTTTACTTTCGAAATCGAAAAATGAATGACCCTTTACCTTGCAATATTCTCAGTACCGACAGTGACTCTACTACTAATTGCCCATGTTTGTTTCAACGTTCTGCCTTTGTAGCATTGGCATGCGAGTTTTATTTTCTGATAAAGCATTCATACATCATTCCTGCATAAACATTTATCTTTTCATTCCGAGAATCTCTTGGTCTTGCTTTTTTTTCTGCTTCTAGCTGGACGTACCTCTCTACATTAATCGTCAAACCAAAGGCTTCTCTGTGGCTGTGATCTTTTTTGCATAACAAGGTGACTCCGCATACAATCAGAATGGTGGAATCAAGCAGTTCATCGCAAAACCCGCCTGCGATTGATCGGCGTTCAATCATTATGCAACAACGGGCGACTCAAAACTCAGTCTTACATGGTGAAAGTCCAATCGTGGCAGCTGACGACAAACTCTTGGACTATCGATCCACCATATCGCTTATTCCTTAAATCCATTCCACTGACAGAATAGAGATATTAGTGCTTAAATGATGCTGAAGTATACCCCCCACCATAAAGTAGATGCAGTAATCCAAAAAAAAAAAAAACTGTGGCATCCTCTTAAGCAAAACTTTCGATTGTTGCCGTTGTTGGTTGAGAAACTTTTTTCATTAAATTTACGCCAAAAGATACTTTGGCCGGCAAAGAACTTTCATAAAATTAATTTTAAAATTGAACTTTCTTTGAAGGGTGTATCGACAAAATTGTATCGACGATGATGATGATGACGACAAGACCGACTCCTGCCGATGAAATAACATAGTATCTGCCGCACCTGTACGAATAGTAATGATGAAGTCATTTTGACGGGCAAAATCAATAAATTTATGAACAATTTACAAAGTGTGTTACCGTCGTAATCAATTTACCGATGCAAATATGCACTTTATGAGCCGAAGGGAACACCTTTACCCTCACCTCTGTCGGTTGGAGATTCATTTTTTTCTATTCTTCACCTTGGAACACATTTTATACCATCATTGACGTGTGTTTAGATGAACTATCCCTTTAACGAATGCAAAGTGTTTGATGAAGAAACAAAAATAAATACTCGTATATAAGTAAATAAATGAAATACATAACCCACACAAATAGTTTTAGCAAATGCAAGTCAGAATATAGTAATGGCTGGCTACTCGTAGGATTGTTGTAAAAGGAATGCTGCCATTCTTACGTGTGTGCATTGTAAAGTTTCCTTCAACCAAAGAGCTCTCTAATGCACACCTGTACTCCTCACCCTTTAACTAAAACAATTTCCATAAAATTTGCATTAAAGTGTACAAACAGGGTGTTTCTGAGTTCCGGGTCTTCCTTTGGTTTTTGTTGGATGTTTGTTGGTTCTAAGCGAAACCTTACAATTTGACGCTGCCACAGGGTTATGTGGTTACACACACTGTAAACCTCAAGCATCATTGCGTGATTGCTGAAGTAGCAAAGTGTTTCGGGCATAATTCGACTCAACTCAACTCACCGACCATCATACATGAGATGAATCCAGAACTCATAGCAGCTACTGTGCAACGTCACAATTTTCATGCACCCAAGGACATTGGGACAGGAGTCAGCCCTTTCTTTTCACATTGCCATTGCACAACATACGAGTAATCGCGTCATTGTCTATTTAAAACGAGAATTTCTTGTTTCCTTTTGAGTCCTTTTTATCTTGTTTTTTTTTTTACTTCTCCTTTAAGCTTCCATTATGGGTAAAACCACCGAAAGTAGACGATAGTTTGGGTACAGACTACAGACCAGGGCCAACTAATGTTGAGTTCAAGCATCGGTTTTCGTATAAAAACCTTGAAGAGGATCCTTTTGGCATCCACATACTCATAGCATGGTGCTTCAGGTATTTTGGGTTATCGTTGTTTTGCTTACCTTCCATTATAACTGGTAATGGCTGGTGGTGCCGTCTTGTTGAAGGAGCTGTAGCTGTAGTCATTGCACGTTTACAGTTTACGGTTCATTAGAATTTTAGTAAAACCTTAAGAACCACCCAATTGCTGCTCATGGGTAGTCCTGGGCAATTTTATGAATATTTCAGATCTCATAGGTTAGGAATAGTTTTTGGATGTCTAGGATAAAACCAGATTCTTTGGAGATGTGAGTGAGGTTTCTGTCTTTTTAATTTTTTTAACGAAATTAGTACTCATACCTGAATTCAAATAAATGAGGTCGTCAACGAAACAAAATTCCCAAAAATAAAACAGAGATTCTCTTTTAAAGTTGGCTCAGCCATGAAACAGTGTTGACTATCTCTGTTTGCCACTACGGAGGATAGGATAACCTTCAAGTTAAAGAAAATTCAACAGTACTTTGTTTGTTGCTCTTAATTGATTCTAAGTAGATTATTCTTCTTCTTATCCTTTTATTAACCCTTTCCTCGTAACCCTTTATGCGTAACGAGTTTTCCAATTTTACTGCATCGCTGCTGCTCCGCTTATGGGGTTGGCTAACGTCGCAGACCGCAGAACGCGTCTACATAATGCTCGGTCCTCGATCGCTTCAGTGGTAAGCCCCAGATGTTGTTGCGCATTTGCCATCTGAGAAATCCAGGAATTCTTTTTCCGACCTCGTTTTCTTACAGTTGGAGTGACCGTAGTTGATAGTGCCTTTTTAACCGGATTTTCCGCAGATCTTCTTTGAACGTGGCAATACCAGCTTATTCTATTCGCCTCAAGCTGTTCGGTTACCGAACTCTTTATATGTAGACTTCCTCTTATAAGCGTAGATTTAATGCAATCGCGTTTAGTGACTCCACTAGACATCCTTAACATTTTCATTTCCGCTGCCGTCATTTTCTTTTTAAACGCTTCGTACATTGTCCAGCACTGTGAACCGTATATAAGAGCTGGTCTTACAACCGTGGTGTAGAGTTTCCCCTTTAATTTAAGTGGAAATTTTCGGTCGCAAAAGATTCCCGAATTTTCCCGCCATTTCATCCATCCCACAGAGTGAGTGGTTTACGTCGTCGTCACATTTCGCTTCCATGTAAACGATTGATCCTAAGTACTTAAAGATAGTGCTTTTCAGAAGAACTATTCCGTCTAACATTATATCTGGAACAGGTCGCAACGGATGCGCAAATGGGCACGTCAAATGCTCCATCTTTGAACGACTTATTTTAAACCCGTTTCTCTCTAGCGCATTTCTCCATGAATCTAAGGCGTTCTGTAAATCTTCGACGTTATCGCTAAGTATAACTGCGTCGTCAGCGAAGATTCTAAGTAGATTATATCTTACGAAAGGTAAGGATTGGGTGAACATTTCCGCTTTATTACAGCGCCGTTCCGTAATGGTATCGCGTTTTGGTGTTACATTACTCACAACTACAAACAATAGGAAAAGATAATTGTGGCGAGAAATGGTCCAAAATCAATATGACAATGTTTGTAGGAGAAATAAAAAATTTACTAGAAATATGGAACAACAAGCAAGCCTCTTCACTTAGCCCGATCCTTAGCTAGCTGCCTATATTACGCTCTCCAATTTGGTTGGGGTCCCTATCTACTTGTTGGCGCCACCTAAGGTAAGTCTTCCCTTACAGCGTTATAAAGGAAGATTTTCGCTCTACAGATCCCGTCCATCTTAGGTGACTGATGGACAATTCTCTGACCAAGTCAATGTCACCGTAGAGATCGTATAGAATAGAATAGAATAGATTTTTATTTTCATTAATAATACTCGTATTACAAGGATTTTCCACTACACAATTTACAATACTATACAGTGATGTGATATGACATTTATATCTTTCAACTGTAATTATTTAATTGGCTAGTAAATATATTTTAATTCAACAATTTTGAGTTTTGAAGGAAAATAAAAAAAATAAAAATTTATTACTAAAAATAAAATGAACAAGATTGACTAAATGAGTAAATAAATAAATAAAAAAGTAACTAACTAAATAAGTAAATAAATAGATAATCGAATAAATAAATAGTTAAATACTCGTAAGTCAATAAATAATTTAATAAATACATAAAGAAAAATATTTAAATTAATTAGAATAGAAATTGATTAACGGATATAAAGAAATAAATATGTTAAGTAAATATATAATAAATTAACAAATAGAAAATTGACATTACAAGACTTTTCGTTATTGAATTATTAAAATAAATATGTTGAACATATAATTGATTAATTAAATGGTTATTAGAGAAATTACAACGTGTGGTAAACGTTTCATTAAGCCTGCGTATTCTACAGGAAATCAATTCATCATCGGCCTTCAAGTGAAGTTCGGAAGTTGAGTAATGCCGAGGTAGATTCAGCATCATTTTTAGGAGTTTTTTTTTTGAATTTGTAATTTTTGTTATATGGTAATTAGCACATTTACCCCCCACTTGACATCCATAAAACAGAATTGCCTGAAAGATTACTTTATGTAACAATATTTTATTTTCAACTGATAATAAGGAGTTCCTGTTAATAAAAGGATATAACATCCTAATGCCTATACTAATTTTATTAAAAGTTTGTGTTATATGTTTTTTGAATGTTAGTTTGGCATCAAGGTAAACACCTAAGTAATTGACTTGCTGTTTCCAGTCAACCTAATGACCATTTACTATAGGACTAATTGATTAGGCTGCAAGAAACAATTCTTTCTTTACCGCGTTTACTTTTATCCTCCATTTACTATATAGGTAATAACAAATTGTGATTTCGATCGCATTTCGAAGATTGATTTCAATGTTGACAACAAACAAATGCGACGAAAAAATCGCTTTGTCGTCAGCAATCATAGCTAGTTCACGATGAGGTAAATCTGGTACATCTGATGTATACAAATTATATAATATAGGTCCAAGCACGGAACCTTGCGGAACCCCAGCATTTATCTTTTTTAAACAAGAGGACTATTATTGACATAAGCTTTGAACAATTTTACTAAGTAGAAACGAAAATTAAAATTAATCATTTTGTATAATAAGCCATTGTGCCAAACGCTATCAAAGGCTTTTCAATATCCAAAAGTATCATTGACGTTGATCTTTTCTTGAGATGGTTTTTCTTGATTTACTATTATTCAGGTGGCGCTACAGTCCGGGATGGACCTGGGCCTCAGTCAACAAGCTTCTCCAGCCAGCTCGATCCCTGGCTAGCTGTCTCCAGTTTCGCACGCTAAGTTGGCTGAGGTCCTCTTCCACTTGCGTGCGCCACCTGAGTCTTGGCCTTCCTCTACTGCGCTGTCCCTCGGGAGCGGATTCGAAGACTTTTCGGACTGGAGCATTGGTGTCCATGCGCTCTACATGACCCAGCCATCTCAGTCTTTGGATCCTCACTCTTCTGGCTAGGTCCATATCGCTGAACAGTCCGTACAGTTCGTCGTTCTATCTCCTCCTCCACTCACCGTCAATGCAGACGGGACCGAAGATCGCCCGAAGAATTTTTCTCTCGAAGCAACCAAGAACACCCTCATCCATTTTTGATAATGTCCATACCTCTGCGCCATAGAGCAGGACCGAGATTATTAAGGTCTTGTAAAGGGTGACTTTTGTTGTCCGAGAGAGGGCTTTGCTAGTCAATTGCCTTCTTAGCCCAAAGAAACAGCGGTTGGCAAGAGTTATTCTTCGCTTGATCTCAGCGCTGGTATCGTTGTCTGTGGTTATAGCGGAGCCTAGGTAGACAAAGTCCTTAACTACCTCAAAGTTATATCGGTCGAGGGTGACGTTCTGCCTGAGACGTCGGTGTTGGTTGTTCTTTTTGCTTGACAGCATATTCTTGGTTTTGCCCTCATTGACTGCTAAACCCATTTTCGCCGCTTCCGTCTCAATATTCGCGAAAGCGCCACTGACATCACGCTGTTTTCTCCCGATTATGTCAATATTGCTCTATATAGCTCGTCTTTATAGATGCTGTCATACGCGGCCTTAAAATCGATGAATAGGTGGTGAGTATCGAACTGAAGCTCATGGGTCTTCTCCAAGATCTGCCGTAGTGTGAATATCTGGTCGATGGTGGACTTTCCTGGCCTGAAGCCACACTGATATGGACCTATCAGGTTGTTGACGAACGGCTTCAGGCGTTCACACAATACGGCGGATAAGATCTTATATGCGATGTTAAGGAGACTGATGCCTCTGTAGTTGGTGCAGTTCAGAGGGTCTTCTTTCTTGAGAATCGGACAAACAATGCTGAGGTTCCATTCATCGGGCATACTTTCATCCAACCATATTTTACAGATGACTTTGTATACGCTCCTTAACAAGTCATCGCCGGCCGCTTTGAAGAGCTTGGAAGTCAGGCCATCCAGCAGCTTTGTTGGACTTGAGCTTCGATATAGCTATCTTCATTTCATTAAGGTCGGGTGGACGGAATTGTTGGTCATCATCGTCCAAGTTGAAAGGTTGATTCTGCCTGACAGCGGTATTTGATCCGTCATCGCCGTTAAGCAGTCTGCAGGAATGGTCTTTCCAAATCCTCAGCAGTGACTGCGATTCTACTACGATGTGCCCTTGTTCATCTCTACAGGCTTCGGTTCGGGGTTTGTTTCCGTGACATGTTATTTTTACCTTTTGGTAAAATTTCCTCCTGAGAAGCCGGTGTTCGTCTCTCCTCTTCCGCTCATAGAGCTCATGAGCAGCTCTGGTCTTTTTTTGCAGTGCCGCATTGCGTGCTTTTGCTTAGCTGCATGTGCTTGTCGGCATTCGTCATCGAACCAGGGGTTTCGTTGTGGTGGACGAGTGAAACCCAGCACATCAGAAGCGGCATCTCTGATGGCGTTTTGGCAGTGTTTCCAGTGGTCTTCGATGCTTGATCCAGCACTGGACCTCTTAAGAGATTAAGAGACACTCGATCGGAAAAGCACTTGGTGATTTCTTGCGATCGTAGCCGTCTGACGTCGAATTTTCTCACAGCATTAGTTTGTCGTGGCGTAGTTTGGGATATCCGCAACCGTACCTTGGCTACAACAAGGTAATGGTCCGAGTCGATGTTGGCTCCTCGGAACGTACGGACATCCATAATGCTGGAGGAGTGTCTTGCGTCTATCGCAATGTGATCAGTCTAGTTGACTGTTGATTGATCAGGAGTTCTCCAAGTCCCCTTGTGTATGTCGAGATGTGGAAACCCCGTGCTAGCCGTGACAATGTTTCGCCCCACCGCAAAGTCGATTATCCTGAATCCGTTATCGGAGGTGGTGTTGTGCAGGCTATATTTTCCGATTGTTCCACCAAAGATACCCTCTCTTCCTAGCTTTGCATTAAAATCACCGAGGACAATTTTAATGTCATAACTAGGGCATTGCTCGTAGGTCTTGTTGAGGAGTTCGTAGAAGGCATCCTTGGTGTCGTCATCTTCCTCCTCTGTGGGGGCATGCGCGCATATAAGGCTAATGTTGGCGAATTAAGCCTTGATGCGGATTGCTACGAGGCGCTCGCTCACATGCCGGAAGCTGAGGACTTCTTGTCTTAGTCTGCCTCCGACAACAAATCCGCATCCAAATAAGCGCTGCTTTTGCAGTCGATAGCAATTGCCGTAGTAGATGTCGCAGTTTTTCATCTTTTTTCTGTTCGGCCCATCCCATCACATTTCTTAAATGGCGGTTATGTCTGCTTTGTAGCAGTCTAGGGCCTCCGCTAGTTGCTCGGCTGCACGTGGTCTATTAAGGGATCTAACATTCCACGTGCATATCCGAAGCTCATTGTCCTTAAATCGTTTGCGTGGGTTGTCAACAGTAGATCCGTCCATATCCGAGGCTTGTTGATGCTTCGTAACTTAATTTTTTTTTTAAATGGCCGAGCAGTTACCCCGGCGGCACAACCCCCAACCTGGAGGACCAGTTCTATTTTGAGTGCCCCTAGGACGAGGGGTCGGTTACACCGAAGTCAGTAACCCGTTCCGAGATGTGAGCGCTGCCGTTGGCCCTTATAGGGCTCGTCCGCCACCATCTCTTTTCCAAGACCCTGACTAAGTCCTGGAAATCCTTTCCGGCCTGAGCTCCAAATATGTCGGAGTAGCCCGGAAAAGGTCTTGTTTTGTTTTTCCGACACTAATCCTGGTTAATGGCGCAGGAAACTCGCCATTTGCCCCCTTCACTTCGCAACCTCTAGTGAGATTCCCAGATGGCGCCACGGGGAGGCGTGAAGTAGGACTTATTAGCAGAGCTGCAAGATGTTCGGCTGCAGAGGCTCATTCTCGTCGTTTAAGGAACCAGCACCTGTCGGAAGATGCTACTTCTACGAGGCCTTATACTAAACGTTGCTGAGGTAATACTGAGGTACGTTTATTCACCTAAAATCCCTATACTTGTACACAGAGGTATGTGTTCGCTTCAGAGGAAGTTAAAAGGTTGCAAAGATTAAGTCGTGTTTTTGAGAACGCAGGCGCTGACAACTGAGTATAAAGAAGGGTGTTGTCAGGGTTACTTACTTGTAAGAAAAAAATCCAATAGGGTTGATGAGGTGCTTGTGAAATGTGTTGGATCAGTAATATTGATAGACCCTAGACCAAAAGTACTTATTTTGTTTGTATATGACACTGAGGTATTTTCTAGTAGATCAAAGTTAATGTCTCCGCACAACATGATGTCGGTGTAGAGGGGTGACAAGTTTTCTGAGACTGTGTAAAGTTCAGATATATCCACGCTTTTATTGTAGCGATAAGCAATACCGAACAAGAGTTTGTTTAACCCATTGTTATTTATCTCAACAAAATAATAATCAATCGAAGAGGCAGAATCATATTCAGTAACAAACTCCACTTTTCCCATCAGCTCAAAATTACTCGTAACTCGCTTAGTTCTAAAACCGAATTGATGTTCAGGAATTAGACGTCTCTCTTCAATGATCGGTTGCAAGCGCTTCAATAGGAGTTTTTCAAATATTTTAGATACTATCGGCAGAAGCGATATCGGTCTGTAGGACTTTTTTTCATTTACAGATTTGCCTGGTTTCGGGACCATTATAAGTTCAGCCAATTTCCATTGGCTTGGAACGTTTAATAATCTTAGCGCGGCATTTATAAGTTGGAGCAGTTTGATCATGCCCTTCTTTGGCACCTCCTTGAGAATTTGACCAGTTATTACTCAATTTTTTAATTGCTTCGTTAAGTTCTCGTATCAACACTGATTTTATTCCAAAATTGTCCGGTTTCGTAATTATGTAACTTGAACCTCCTGTTAATGGTTTTCCATCAAAAGTTTTAAACGTTTCTTCTATGTGCTCGCCAAATAAATCCGCCTTCTCTTTATCTCCTTTTGCCCATTCATGACTTTCCAGAGGGAGTAATTTGAACTTCTTTCGGCAGTCAGATCTCCGAGGTACTATATGAGATATTCCGATTTTTGTAATTTCGTATTTCTTCTTTCAAGTTGTTGCATAAGTTGTTCAAATATGTTCTATGCTGGGGAGCACGGGATCGTTGCCATCTTTTACCAGTTCTTTTATTTCCGGCGGATATTTTATTTCACTACTTGCTTTCTCTTTTCTCCTAGTTGGAGTGTTGTTCCAGGCAGCGTTCTGCAGGACTTTGATGAATCTGTTGACTTCGTCTTCTATTTCGTTTTATGTTTTTAGCGACAGGTTTATAAGAATATGTTCATTGCAGTAGTATCTAAAACGGTCTCAGTTAGGTTTGTTGTTAGTTAATCTAGGCGCCACTTCTTTCTTAATTAAGAGTATGCTTAGTGTAAAAATGACTGGTGAGTGATCTGAGGAGAGGTCATAACTTTCCTCGATGTTTGTTTTTTCTGCTCCCTTTGTAACAAAGAAGTCTACAAGATCGGGTGACTTTGTAATATCTGAAGGCCAATATGTTGGTTTTCCTTTTGAGAAAAAGTCAACTACAGATTGCATATCGACTTCATAGACTTATCTGCCTTTCGTTGTAGTACATCTTGAGCCCCAAAAGGTATATTTCGAATTAAAGTCACCACCAATTATGAAATTCGGTCCGAGTGAATCAAAGATACCTTTAAAGTCATTCTTTTCTAGCTTGTATCGCGGACGACAATAAATGGATGCGATGTTGTAGTGCAGGTGGTTATGTTTTACGCGGCCTGAACTAGACTGCATTGTATCGCCTTCAATCTTCATATTTATAGAGTGCTCAATACAATCTTTAAGGAACAATAAGGACCCGCCTCTGTCATTTTCTGATGGATGGTATGCATGATAAGCACAGTATGCCTTCAGTTCCATACGAGGTCATTTCCTCAAGTGATTTTCAGAAATAAAGGAAATGTCAATGTTGGCTTTTCGTAAAAACTCTTCCAGTTCGTCGAGTTCTTTAATAAGGCCGTTTGGATTTCACGTCAATATTTTAAGCACTGTTTCATATTCACGCTTGAAATCGAGTTTTACGTATTTCTTTCTCGAGATTGCTCAATTTTTCAACTAAAAATTTATTTGTTCTGCTTTGCTCCTCAAGAATCGTGAGAATTAGGGAGAAAAAGTGCGCCACTGGATCTGGCGTAACAGCGCATTTTTTATTTCCTTCCGACGCTGCTTGTGCGTACGTTAGCCCGTCAATCGGTGGCGGCTTTTCCTTTTCGATTTTTTTTGTATGTATATCCTTCGACTTTAACACGACGGATATTCTTTCTTTCACTGCCTGTTCTTTAGCAATATTTGGTTTATTTGTAGTTGCTTTTGGGCATGGGCGTACGGTTTTTTAAAGCGTATCGCGCCTTTTTTGGAGTTCTTTCTTTTATGAATATGAAACTTCTGAAGGCTGTTCGGAACGAAAATGTGCCCTATAAACTAAGGTTTAGTATATGTTAGTCACCTCATTGTAATACACTAGCATACTACGGAACACATCTCACTAAACGACCTTAATAAACATTTTAACGCGACCTAAGTTCTTGAATTATACCTTCTTCAGTTGCTGGCTTAAATACATTTCATTAACGGGTTCTTTTCTATAAAACTAAGGAAATTGGATTTATAGCTCCCGGATTCATAAAATAAATACAAATTTCCCTTAAATCACAATTTGCAGACTGAAGATGTTCCCGGTCTCAATCAACATCCTTCGTCACCCAGTTCTATACATGGCCGGGTGGCGTATTTGCATTTCCGAGTACAGCAAAAGGCAACTTTAATTTGTTGAATTCACGGCACTCGTCATCAGAACTTGCGATTGCAAAGCTCTGCAGTTTGGCCATCGGGTACAACAGCTTTGTTGGACTAAAGCTTGAATATTGTTATCCTGACTTTAACTTGGTCGGGTGGACGGAGATGTCGTCTGTTTTCGTCGATGTTGAATCATTCATTTTGCTTGAAAATTGGATGTCGTTGGCCATCGCAGTTTAATTGTCTGTAGAAATAATCTTTCCAGATTCTCTGCACCGATTGTTATGACGTTTTCTTCTTCATCATTACAGATGTCAGTTCGGGATTTAGAGCTTCGGCATATTCGTTTTCTGTTATTCCAAACTTAACTCTTCCGCTAGCACCCCTCTTACGCTTGTCGTCATTCATCTTTTTATTTTCTGGGAACACTTTGATGCTCTCTCCTCTTTTGGTTGTAGACCTCGCACTGTACATCCGCTGTTTTCTAAGTCTGCCAGCGATTACCTTGCTGGGCGGATCGAAACTCAGCACATCAGAGGCAGTCTATCTGATTAAATTTTAACAGTCATGTAACTGGGATTACGTTCGATGCTGTCAGTCCTCCTTGATTGCAGTCGTTCAGTTCCTCCAAATCTTTCGTTGGCGTAGTGATAGCTATCAAGAAAGCCAGTGAATTAGACAATATAAAAGATGCATATCTTAAAAATATGCCGAAATGTGGGTATAAATATGTAACGTTTTTAATAAATGGTTGTCAGAAAATGCAATATTTTCCCAACTCCTGGAAAGAAGCCAAAAGAGTTTCTATACTGAAAGTAGGAAACCTTCCCGATAAACCAGAAAGAAATAGGCCTATAAGTTTGCTCAACAGCTAAAGCAAAATTTATGAAAGAGTATTAAAAATTAAATTGTTAAATATTATTGAGGAACGAAAAATCAACCCTAATGAGCAGTTTGGGTATAGACGAAATCATAGCACTGGCTTCGGTGTAACCCACCCCTCGTCCTACGGGCATTAAAAATGGAACTGGTCCTCCAGGTTGGGGGTTGTGCCGCCGGGGTAACTGCCCGGCCAATTACAAAAAACAAGAAGCTACGAAGCATCAACAAGCCTCGGATATGGACGGATCTACTGTTGACAACCCACGCAAACGATTTAAAGACAGTGAGCATGCACGTGGAATGTTAGATCCCTTAATAGACCACGTGCAGCCGAGCAACTAGCGGAGGCCCTAGACTGCTGCAAAGCAGACATAACCGCCATCCAAGAAATGCGATGGGATGGGCCGGACAAAAAGAAGATGAAAAACTGCGACATCTACTACGGCAATTGCTATCGACGGCAAAAGCAGCACTTATTTGAATGCGGATTTTATGTCGGGGGCAGACTAAGACAAGAAGTCGTGAGCTTCCAGCATGTGAGCGAGCGCCTCGTAGCAATCCGCATCAAGGCTTAATTCGCCAATATTAGCCTTATATGCGCGCATGCCCTCACAGAGGAGAAAGATGACGACACCAAGGATGCCTTCTACGAGCTCCTCAACAAGACCTACGAGCAATGCCCTAGTTATGACATTAAAATTGTCCTCGGTGATTTTAATGCAAAGCTAGGAAGAGAGGGTATCTTTGGTGGAACAATCGGAAAATATAGCCTGCACAACACCACCCCCGATAACGGATTCAGGATAATCGACTTTGCGGCGGGGCGAAACATTGTAATGGCTAGCACGGGGTTCCCACATCTCGACATACACAAGGGGACTTGGAGAACTCCTGATCAATCAACAGTCAACTAGACTGATCACATTGCGATAGACGCAAGACACTTCTCCAGCATTATGGATGTCCGTACGTTCCGAGGAGCCAACATCGACTCGGACCATTACCTTGTTGTAGCCAAGGTACGGTTGCGGATATCCCAAACTACGCCAAGACAAACTAATGCTGTGAGAAAATTCGACGTCAGACGGCTACAATCGCAAGAGATCGCCAAGTCCTTTTCCGATCGAGTGTCTCTTAATCTCTTAAAGGGTCCAATGCCGCTAGCATCAAGCATCGAAGACCATTGGAAACACTGCCAAAACGCCATCAGAGACGCCGCTTCTGATGTGCTGGGTTTCACTCGTCCACCACAACGAAACCCCTGGTGCGATGATGAATGCCGGCAAGCAAATGTAGCTAAGCAAGATGCATATAACGCGGCGCTGCTTAGAAAGACCAGAGCTGCTCTTGAGCTCTATGAGCGGAAGAGGAAACACGAACACCGCCTTCTCAGGAGGAAGAAGAAAGAGCATGAGGAAATTGAGAGATGATACTTCAGGAATGATGTTCGGAAGTCTTACCAAAAGGTAAAAATAACATGCCGCGGAAACAAAACCCGAACCGAAGCCTGTAGAGATGAACAATGAACCAAAACATCGTAGTAGAGTCGCAGTCGATGTTGAGAATATGAAAAGATCATTCCTGGCGATGACGAAACAAATACCGCTGTCAGGCAAAATCAACCGAATCAACCTTTCAACCTGGACGATGATGACCAACAATTCCGTCCACCCGACCTGGATTAAGTGAAGATAGCCATATCGAAGCTTAAGTCCAACTGCTGGAGCGGATGGCCTGATTGCCGAGCTCTTCAAAGAGGCAGGCGATGACTTGATAAGGATCATACACGAACTCATCTGTAAAATATGGCCGGACTAAAGAAAGGAGACCCTCTGAACTGCGCCAACTACAGAGGCATTAGTCTCCTTAACATCGCATATAAGATCTTATCCGCCGTATTGTGTGAACGCCTGAAGCCGTTCGTCAACAACCTGATAGGTCCATATCAGTGTGGTTTGAGATCGATACCCACCACCTATTCATCGATTTTAAGGCCGCGTATGACAGCATCTATAGAGCAATGTCTAGTTTTGGTATCCCTGCCAAACTCGTCCGTCTGTGCAGGATGACGATGGAAAATGCACGCTGCTCCATCAAGGTCGGTAAAGATCTCACCGAGACCTTTGATGTCCAGAAAGGATTTAGACAAAGCGATGCGCTGCCATGCGATTTTTTAACATCGTACTTGAAAGAATAGTGCAAAACTCACGAGCAAACACAAGAGGCACTATCTTTCAAAAGTCCGTCCAACTACTCGCATACGCCGACGATATTGACATAATCTGGAGAAAGCAGCGTGATGTCAGTGGCGCTTTCGCGAGTATTGAGACGGAAGCGGCGAAAATGGGTTTAGCGGTCAATGAGGGCAAGACCAAGTATATGCTGTCAAGCAAAAAGGACAACCAACACCGACGTCTCGGGCAGAACGTCTCCTTAGACAGATATAACTTCGAGGTAGCTAAGGACTTTGTCTACCTAGGCTCCGCTATAAACACAGACAACGACACCAGCGCTGAGATCAAGCGAAGAATAACTCTTTCCAACCGCTGTTTCTTTGGGCTGAGAAGGTAATTGAGTAGCAAAGCCCGCTCTCGGACAACAAAAGTCACCCTTTATAAGACCTTAATAATCCCGGTCCTGCTCTATGGCTGCCTCTGGACATTATCAAAAATGGATGAGGGTGTTCTTGGCTGCTTCGGGCGATCTTCGGTCCCGTCTGCATTGACGGTGAGTGGAGGAGGAGATACAACGACGAACTGTACGCACTGTTCAGCGACATGGACCTAGCCAGAAGAGTGAGGATCCAAAGACTGAGATGGCTGGGTCATGTAGAGCGCATGGACACCAATGCTCCGGTCCGAAAAGTCTTCGAATCCGCTCCCGAGGGACAGCGCAGTAGAGGAAGGCCAAGACTCAGGTGGCGCACGCAAGTGGAAGAGGACCTTAGCCAACTTAGCGTGCGAAACTGGAGGCAGCTAGCCAGGGATCGAGCTGGCTGGAGAAGCTTGTTGACTGAGGCCCAGGTCCACCCCGGATTGTAGCGCCACCTAAACTCAAACAAACTCAAACGTACCTCAGTTGGCAGAGGATGTTCTTCAGGTTAACTGACAAGATGTTTACTTCATGTCTTCTGGCGACAATCAAAAAGGCTTCACACAGAATGCCATACGTCATCTCTTTAGTTCGCACGTTCCTTTAAAATCAAAAAACATGCAAGCAAACTCTAGCACATGGCTTACACCTGAAATACGAGAAGCTATGAAACAACATAACCTAGCCTACCAACGGTGGAAACGTTTTAAACTCCCTTTCATGCAGTTTTCCAGGCTTTGAGACACTGTGTTACTATGAAAATTAGACAAGCCAAGAAGCGGGTGTACTCAAAGTGTTTCAATAAAACCGTACCAACGAAATCCTCTGTGGAAAAATATCCGAGAACTTGGTTTGGGCCATCCGAACTCAGTACGGATGATCCTATTCCCAACCGTAAAGGAACTAATTTCTTCCAGTTCACTAGAGTAGATGAGAACGACGTTCTGTGTGCCGTCTAACAGATAAAGTCTAAAGCCATGAGTTCTGATGAAATACATCCACACTTTATCAAAATGATTTCGCTATACCGATAGGAAAAAACCCTGCTACCCGTTCGTAACCACCGGAGTTTACACCTATTTCTATTCTTCCGTTCCTATCGAAGGTTACAAATGATCTGAGAAATGCTATGGATCACGACCTGGTATCCTTTCTTGGGCTTCTAGATTTCTCAAAGGCATTCGATACTGTCAATCATGAAAAACTTTTTTCAAAACTGAAACGGAATTTTCACTTCAGCAACTCCGCAGCTAGCCTGATCCTTTCATATCTAAGTGGAAGAAGTCAAGCCGTATCTATTGGGAATTAAACCTCCCGATATGTAAAGCTAATATCAGGAGTACCGCGAGGCTCAATTTTCGGACCTTTACTATTTGTAATGTTCATTTATGATCTCCCACAAGTAGTTCGACATTCATCCATGTGTACATTTATATGCTGATGATGTGCAGATTCAGTTGAGCTGCATGCTAATTTCGCAATGGTCCGCAAGAAATCACCTGCAACTAAATTCAATAAAGTCAAAGTGCTTGATAGTCTGCAAAAACAAGCTTGACAAGCTTCCCAGCTTTATATTTAGGTAACGCTGTTCTAGAATGTGTTGAAAAAGGGAAAAACCTAGGCATTTGGTTCAATTCTACTTTCACATGGGACCAACACATTCAAAGTACTTTATTCCTCAGCACGTAAGGTTTAGCTTAGCAAAAAGCTTACTTTTGCCCATAGCTACCTATGGATGCCCAATTTTTTGCTGCCACAACTCAGAATCGCGAAGAAATCTTACAGTGGCCTTCAACAATATGTTTCCGATATGTTAGCCTCCACACCTACTACAAGTTTTGTGCGCTAAAAACACTAAACCGCATCTTCCCCGCTTCAGCCTAACAAGGCTGTTGTACCTGATGGCCAAACTGCCGAGCTTTGCAATCGCAAGTTCTGATTCTGTCTGCGATTCAATGACCAGGATGTAGGATGTTGGTTGAGACTGGGAAAATCTTCAGTCTGTAAATTGCTATTGAAATGAAATTTGTATTTATTCTATGAATCCGGGAGCTATAAGTCCTATTTCCTTAGTTTTATAGAAGAGAACCCGTTAATGAAGTTTATTTAAGCCAGCAACTGAAGAAGGTATAATTCAAGAACTTTAAGGTCGTGCAGTGCAATGTTTTCTGCAGTATGCTAGTGTATTACAATGAGGTGAGTAACCTATACTAGATCTAAGTTCATAGGGCACATTGTCGTTCCGAACAGCCTTCAAAAGTTTCATATTCATAAAACATCGGCAAAGAAATTGACCTCGATATCGATTGTCAATCACCGACGACGACGAAGGACCAATCACTTAATTAACTACAAGATGAAGCCATAGAATCACTACAAACTGAAGTGCAAGCGGTCTTACAAAGAGGGTGTTCATCATCTAGCACACCTGAAGAAAATTTAAAAACTCTACTTAACTGGAAGCCACTTGATGAACACAACAAACTACTCCACTAGTTGAGTAAGAATTATAGGATCCCTCATGCCGCCAGTCACTGAAAAACAGATGACCTAACCGCCAGCAACCTATAATGGTTTATTTGTTACACACTAGCACAGTCTCTACTTAGTATACGAGTATTGCAAAAGTACATTAGGCAAGCGCTTAATGAATGCATTTTCCACCATTAGACGGTAGGTAGTCCCGCACTGTGCCAGTCATTTGAAGTGGGAGAAACTTTTCTCACGAAAATTTATTGCCTACTTAAACAGTTCTTCTTCAGCTGGAGTTCCAACAACTAAACTCTGGGGTCCCGTATTTTATTTTGCATTTTTTGTTTTGTTCTTTCCCACCCGCATTAGTCGTCTTAATTCACTTTCTTGACTTATGCAAAATAATGGCAAACAAAGCCTTCAAAAACGGGCAAAGATGGTGGGGCAAAAGAAATGGAAAAAGTGGAAAAGAAAAGAAATAAGCGATCGTAATGCCATCTTCCGTTTGGTAATGTTTCTTGGAATGCATGTGGTTCTCCAACGAAGTACAACTACTAGAAGAAAAAAAATTTCCAGAAGCGATAAAGAAAATAAAAACCTTCAGCCACCTGCCTCAGGCGATGGGAATCCCTGAGTAGATCTTCTTTCTTTGTTCGTCTTCCTCCCTCTGCACTTTGCGGATAAGAAGGTTCCGGCTGTGATGTCCTTCGGGTGGCATTTGCTGATGTCATTTACTCCCACAAAATATGCAACCTCCCACCGCGATTGTTGCCACAAATGCACAGGGTGACAAAAGACACACTAAAGAAAAAAACAACAAAAACGTGCAAAAGTTCATTCTTTACACACTCGAGAGGGTGGACGACTGGCAAACAAAAACAAAAAAAAAAACGAAAATGGTGGGCAAAACAACAGCAAAAAACGAGAAAATGAAGACGCAGAAGTCGAAGAATTTTTTTTTACATCTGGCAAGCGCGCGTTTATTTAAATTTATCCCCAGCACACTTTGTCGTGCGAGATGCGAAATGCATTTAAGTTTCTATAACGCTCAAGCGGTGGAGAAGGAGAAAACTTTTTCCAATTCCAAGTTTCTTTTCTTCCTCTTCTTCATGTCCTGGGGATGGTACCGTTCTATATATATTTTTTTAAAATGATCCTGAGCCAACTGAGTGGCAGTAAGTATTCTCCTTATCAGTGACTTAGGTAGTATCACCTTCGGGTGACCACAAGTCGACCAGTAGGTAGGCCTAGGGAGTCTTCATATCCGTATGGATGTCGCCATCCACACTCACATCCGGAGTCCTTCCTCACTTCGAGTGCCTTTAAATGGTTTGGATTGGCTTAAGCATAGTAAACCCTTCCAGCTCAAATGCGGAAACACAACTTTGGTCGCACTTGTACATTCTGTTTTAATCGCCAAGAGTTGCCCTTAACTGAAAGCAACAAAGCCAGAAACTGAAGGTGGAGGAAATTGGAAGGAAATAAGTGCATTCACTTGGTTCGCTATGAAACTTTTCTTATTTATCAAAGTTGAAGGCACAGAAAGTTTCCTTCTTACTTTCTCTTCATCCTACTTTTCATTCATCCTTGTTGAATCTTTTTGTTCATCCACTTTTTGCTAAATCTCTATTAGTATGGTTCATCCAAGGACACGAGGATGTAGAGGCAGATTTTGAAATGCTTAAGTTTGTGGATTGCTAAAAAGTTGAAAGTCTCATGAATAAATCTACGTCCAACTGTGCGGACAATAGTGTAAATTGATTATTTCATCTGCTGCTGAGAATCCGTGACCAGAGGACTTTCGCTAATGGTTTTGTTTAGCTTTTGGATCCTTTTTTCTTGATCTTAATACTTTCTGTGTTACTGAACCTTTGAGGGTACTTCTAAAAGCGCTGAGAACTCGTGACAGGTGGAGAGTTGAGAATGTTATCCGAAAGTCTTTGAATTTTGTCCCACAGACTCTGTGTGAACTCTCTTCTCAAGAGCTTGTGTAATGTGGTGTACAAGTCTAAGTAGCATGACAGCTCTTCTCAACTTTAACGCAGAACACTGACTGGACCTACTCCTGCCACCCTAGATTTTGACATCACCAGATGCATATGTATGTTGCCATCATGGTCCTCAATTCTAAGGTACACCGCTGCCCTTCTGATGAATCGGAAAAACCGAAGAGCAATTGGACTCACCAAAAGTTTGTAACAACCGAGAAGGCGTAAGATGCTAATGTTTTTTAAATCATTGTTAAAAGTTGTGAAAAAGTTTTGTTTCCCAGGATATCAGAAATTTATAGGATCATCCCAGGATTATTTGCGGACCCACAAAAGTTTCATGAGAAGCTTTGCTTTGGTAATTCAGTTAGAGAAAGCTGTATTCCCTATCTAAACCTTTGGTGGGTAACGAAAGTGATGATTTGTGATTCTGAATGGGCAAGCTATCGAGAAATCGTTTTCAGTTGGCGGTCCATTTGAGTAAATAAAAACCATTTCCATTCCAAATTGCAAAGTTAAACGTTTTGAGGCAAATATGTCTTCAAGGCATCGCCTGATTGGTTGCCCTAAATTAGCAATTAGAACCGCGTATCGGTGTCCTACCTTGTCGATATATTATCTTTATGCTTTCGTTGAATGCCACCGTCTGAGTCAGTGATATCGCGTTCGAAGGCCGATCCTTCCATCAGCGGATTGTTTAATTAGACGCCATCAACTGTTTTAAAGGAAGCATCAAATACCACTCGGGAATAAGCAGTCGATCTTCCCCACTGAAGAACTGGGTCATGTGACACAAAGCAATGATACAGATCCGTAATGGATTTTTGTTCCACTTCTGCCATATAACCTTGATCCAGGCAATCTTCGAAGTTATGGTGAGGCAAAATACTATCATACCCAGCTTCTCCCTGGACACGGGCAGTTCAACACATATCTGCACCGCATGGCAGTAAAAGCATCGCCCAGATGCGACTATTGACCTGAGATGGAGAATACCGCCGATCACACTTTTTTCGTTTGTACAAAGTGGAAACAACAACGACATGTATTAAACGACCAGCTGAGCCTAATTATCATGCCCAAAAATATCGTACTACGCCCAGTCAGAAATAACCAAAAGAAAATTAAGGGGCAGGTGGTGGACGGGTTGGGCCTCCTCACGCGTAGATTTGATTTACAATGACTCAAGCTGCATGGATTTCACTGACTCTTGCGGGTTGCCAGCAAGTTGAAACACCTGAGCGTATGAATGGGAGGTCTGAATAGAGGTCGACCGGGACTCCCCTTGGGGTACTTACTGTGGTTCGCTTTTAGGCTGAGAGGAAAGCTTCGTCGTTGCTGTCGCGTTGCTTTAAGAACAAAAACGGTGGTTCTAACCTGAAGTACGAATAATGGTTAGGCGATTCCAAGGTGGATTAAAACCAGAAGGCAAGAGAGGCAAGGTCATCCTCGAGACAGCTTGCCTGAATATCAGGCAGCAAAGCATCACTGCCCATTAAATTGGGATCTCTTTCAGGTTCTCTCTTCAAATGCAGAAGCGGCCCATGTGTTTTCGGTTAGCATCGTCGAGTACTCGTACAGCACTCAGAGGCATGACTATATGCTAACATCAATTAGGAAAACTAAACTTCAAAAACTTATAACATTCTTCATGGCTGCCCGAAACGAAGCGGAAACAAACCTCGGATGCATATGGATTTACTGCCGACAACACCTGCAAACAAATCAATGATAACGAACTTCGGATATGCACGTGTAATGTTATGCCCCTCAATTGGCAGGCAAACAACTAGCGGATGCCCTAGAATGCTGCAGAGTAGGTATAACCGCCATCCATAAAATGCAATGGAATGGGCCGGAAAAAAGAAGATAAAAAACTAGTAGACTACGTTGATTGTCATCGACGACCGATCTACCACTGCCAACATCAAGTATGGAAGACCTGTGACAACAGTGCCAAAAACCCATAAGAGGTGCCGCAGATGAGCTCCAGATTGATACACACCATCTATTATGTACGTATTTATCGATTTTAAGGCCGCGTATGACAGCATCTATAGATACGACTGCATAGCCATGTATAATTTTGAGATCCCTGCCAAACGCGTCCGTGTGTACAGGATAATGATTGAGAATGCACGCTGCTACATCAAAGTCGGAAATGATCTAACCGAGACCTTTGATGTTAAAAAAGGAGTTAAGCAAGGCGATGATGTGTCGGGAGATTTCTTTAACATCATTCTTGAAAGAATAGTGCAAAACCACTCGCAAATATAGTACAAGAGCTAAAACCTTTCAAAAGTCCCTCCGATTACCCGCATACGCCGGTCTGGCGGTCAACGACGGCAAGACCAAGTGTGTGCGGTCAAGCAAAAAGGACACTCAACACCGACGTCTCGGACAGAACGTCACCTGCGACAGATACAACTTTGATATATTTAAGGACTTTGTCTACCCACGCTGGGTGTTCAGTTAAATACCTCTAACCTTGCCGGCTACATCAATTACTACTCGAGGCTTAGGGGGAAATTTAAAAGGGTTATGAACAATAAATGTAGGCGCATACCAAACCCGTGCCCACTCCTTAGCTAAATCTTGCGCCGAATCCACTCTTGCGTACCCCTTCGAAACCAACCCCAGAATGTTCTCGTTCATCCACTTCAACAGATTAAGATTCTTTTTAAAACTCCTATCCAGGCCGATAAGCCGATTCAGTGCCATGGGGTAATTATCTGGAAGTTTAACACCGCCCGAAGCCCATAGCAGACTAATCTTGTAGCGTCCATCGTTCATCCTCAATGTCTGCTTCATAACATCTGTTGCTCGGCGAACTTCCTTACTTACGAGTTCTCTCTTCGGTGGCATCACTCCAAATTCTTCCGTCGTAAAATGGAGCTTTACAAAGTTGTGCAGCTCGTTTTCACTTTAAATCGCGTCGTGAAAGGCCAAATGCATAAGGGGTTTAGCCACCTGTTGAAAGCAAGACGCTCTAATGGTGGTTGTTGATTTACCGTAGACGATCCAACCCAGTAACGTTTTCAACGCACACGGTTCTTCATCCTTACCGTGTCGTTGTCCGTGTCCTAGCAAGAATTTTACCTGATAAACAGATCAGTCAGCGTATGTATCGATGAATTTTCCGTTGTGGTCATAGATGCGAATGGGCACCATCTTAAATAAAACCGTCATCTTAGCGTCGACATGCGAAAAATTAAAATTTGGTTGAGGTTCGAATGGCTCAGCGGAAGCATTTAACTCTGCGTTCTTCTTCTGAAATGCAGAGTGTTGCAGTTGATGATGATGCCTATTACAAACATTCAGCCCACAAGTCTTCTTCTTTGCGCAGGCCCTCCAGTTGTGTTGTGATTGATCCAATCATGTGAAGCAGATCCCCTTTTGTCGTACGTACTCCAATTGTTGTTCGGCTGACGAGTTCTCGAAGTTCTCGCTGCGCCAACGTACCTATGCTGTTTTCTTCCATACTTGCCACGCTTAGCCCCCTGTGGTGTAGATGAAGGTTTATGTGTTAGCACTGGATGTGATGTTTTAAATTGGCCTTGAGGTTTTTTGCCCACTGCAGATTCCAAAGGCCCGACCAACTCCGGTGGTAAATCGGTTACTTTGCCAGTGAGAAAGTCTGTAAAATCTTGTAGAGAGGCGCGGAGTCCTGGTACAAGCCTTCACCTAACTTGCAGGCCAGATCGGTCATCACGTAACCATTGGTGATTTCCAGTTCTCTCCTCATTGACTTGAGGTCAGCTATGAATCCATTGACCGTGACTGCCCATAACTGTAGGTTCGCATCACTTTTTGACTTCAACGGGGGCAGCCTAAGAAGGTCCGATGTCAACCCGTGCACCAGTACACCAGCACGTCCAAAGATAGTACGCAAAGAACCCATTATCGCCACATCGTCAGAAAAGTACTTCAATCGGTCACTCACCAACTGATAAGCCTCACCTCTTAGAGCCCTGCGCAGTCGAGCCAAATTTTCCTTACCAAAATAGTTTCCCTCGATGATTGTGGACCTAAAAACCTCCTCAAGGTAGGGCCATTCCCTCTTGTTGAACCCCGAGAAAATCGGTAGCTCTTGAACATTGGACCTATTTAAGATGGTCAGCAGGCTCGCCATATCTGACTGCTGCATCGAGGAATCCTGAAAGCTGACTCCACGGTTACGAGCTCCACTAACAGGCGTAGAGTGAGGATGCCTCACAGGATTCTCCACCGGTTGACGTTGTGCCTTACTCTCCAACAATGCCTGATGATTAGCTTGGATTTTTCGGATCAACTGCAGTCGGTCATCCGAGAGTTTAAGCGAACGTCGGCTGGGGCCTCGCTTATCCACCTCGGTAACCACATCAGCAGGAACAGGTTGAACATCTGCCAGTTTTAACCTTAACTCATCCAACTATTTCTGCATTGCCGCGAGTTCGGCATCCTTCTTGGCAGCTGTCGCCTGTGCTACTGCAGCCGCCTCCATTAACCCATCTAAAGTGGCCTCCAACTCATCTTGCTCAGACGTACAGGAAACGAAGATCTTACTCTCGTTCTGAAGTTCCACGACAGCATGACTGTCTTCAACCCCAGCTTCTGCCCGACATGAACTTTCACCACAGCAGAGTGGCTGTGTCGAACATACTTGGGTCAAAATTGGCACATGAAAAATGCAACCACCGCTTACAAGTATCGCAGCTTAACATCGATGTTGTGTCTGCCTTACGACACTTAGTGGCGCTACAGCTTCGCATACTTGGTGCTATTTGAATATCCACAATTCACAAAGAAGCAAATTGAAATTCAGGCAAGACAAGACACTAGCGCTGTATCAAACGAAGAATAACTCTCTCTAATCGCTGCTTCTGTAAATAGGACTGTAAAGCGATGCTGACTTCAACAAAAGAACTCTGATAAATCAGCTTAGATAGCCAGGTCACCTTTCAGCGCATGGACACCAGTACATCGGACTTAAGAGTTTTGCATTTCAACCCAGCTAACGCGATGAGGGGTTAAGTCAATGGGGTCTAGCCATAAAATGACTTCTGATGCCATCACCTACATACTCGTATCTGCTGATTTGCAACAAGTCCAGAAAATACACAAAAGTTGCGACATAGTACCAAGATTGGGCACGAACTTTTGCAATGATTCAATACCTTCTTAAGCCAAAACAGAAATCCAGACGTCTAAACGACAGAGCTGACTCAGAGTAAGGAATTTTACTATTTCATCTTACAACATTTTCTTCATAAAGATGTTCAGTGTCATGGACTGTATCTGATAGCAGTTTTTACCTACAGACATACTAATATTTTTTGAAGAAGTCGTTGATTCGTTTTAGTAACATCCAAGCATCTTGTCCTAGATAAATGTGTCAAGAGTGAGATCCATCTTTTCCAAGTACAAAATTCAATAGCAACTAGAATTTCATAAGGAAACTGCTGTTTCTGTTCAACTCATAGCTCACTCCTTTGAAGAAAATCAAGTTTGTCTTGCCCAAACCATCATGAATCGGAGGAAATGCAATTCAATGTCCTAGTCTCCTCCAGTAGTTCTGTTACAACACAAATTCTAAACAAGAACAAAAAAGAAAAAGATGAGAATCCTTAAATGGATACTCTAACAATAATTCAATTCATTCACTCTGTTAGCCGTTCTTATCCCGCTCCTGTTGAGTGCACGCCGACGACGATGGCATTATCTCTTCATTCTCACATAGCGGAAGAGGAAGAAGGATTCACTTCAATATATAAAATAATCCCAATAATATTTTCGGCGAATCACTTTATCTCTGCAGCTACAGGCTGGGGTCGTTCCATAAGCCAAAGGGCTCAGAACTAAGGACTAAAGACTCAATACTCCATAAAACTCGAACAAACCCTATACTCGTACAACTAAAGAAGACATCGAGTACACCAACAAGAAATCAACTAAAATAACATTGCGACCAAAAGCGAGACACTGTTGCTGCCATAAGAGGTGGATCTTAAGAATACTGCAAGCACATCAATTCGTTACTGGTCTATCTGTCCTCCTACACAACAATTGAATCGAACTCGAGAATGGCATAAGTAAATTGGTTTTGTCCTCGGTATTCGTATCTACACTGACTCAGACACACTGATATCGTTTTTACTTAATCCTTTTAATTTAATATGGAAACGGAGGAACGATGATAAAACGCCATCAACTCATCATTTTCACATTTGTGAATTCAGGACTCAATAGACTATGATCGGATGGTGGGATGGTGGGATGGCGGTTGATGGTGTTCAGGCTGAGGTGGTTCCTATTTGGATAGATAGTGGAAGTCAACAAGTCATAGGGAAACCGAACAGCAACTTGGTTGCTAAAGTAATCAATAAATTACACACCTGTCTGGTTTCGAATATTATATTACCGAACGAAATTCCTATGGCTCCTTGGAAGATAGTACCATCATACCATCGTAGCACCACCACCCACTGCACCGATTGCTTTGGCATTGTCGTACTAGTCGTATACAGCTCTAAAGGTCTGGCCCATAAGCTTGTCACCGAGTCACCAAGTCCTTTGTCATTCTTTTCCGTTTCCTTTTGGTTAAGCAGGAAGAAGAGAAGTAAGAGGAAACAAATCATGCTCATCTTCAACTATCTATCCTTGCTGTAGTCGGGCTATACAGTGGCGAGTGAAAATTGTGAGACGACTTTATAAAATGAATATAAATGCAGCAACGACTAATGGCGGAGGTAATTTTTTTTTCAGTCGCAATAGTGGGCGTGACCTGCGAATGGTACACTATAAACCTTAAGTGCTTTGGAGGTCGACTGTCTTGTAGACCAGCACCTACACCAGCGGCGTCAGATACATGCAGCCTGCTGGGAGCATATGCCGAATATTAGGTTAAAATTGCTGACTTGTAGCAGACGTTGGGTGCTATAGAAATAGGGTAGGCACCGAGGGATATCAACCTGGCGATATCCAGTGTTGCAACTATTTTCTACACATCAATTGTGCTTCTAGTACCTCCGTGCAGTTACCGTCGAGTATTGGTCAATGTCCGCCAGGACTGGAGTTGTTGAATTTAGAAGCGCGAGTACTGACCAGCAGACAAAAACATTAGCACTATAAACGGGACAGCGGATGAATTCCTCAGATGCAATCAATGGTGAACAAAAAATCCCAGAAAAAATGAGACCTTATCCGGCCTACTCCGATATATTTTGACTCCAGGCCAGTAACGATTTCCGAGACTAAGTCAGGGTTTTGGGAGAGAGATGGTGGCGTGAGAGCCCTTAATGAACCAACGGCAGCACTCACATCCCAGAACGGGTAACTGGCTTCGGTTTAACCGATTCCTCATCCTAGGAGTATCAAAAATGGAACTAGCCCTCCAATTTGGGGGTTGTGGCGCTGGGGTAACTTCCCTTCCATGGAAAAAAATGCAATAGTTCCGAAACATAAACAAACCTCGGATACGGATGAATCTAATGTTGATAGCCCGTGCAGCCAATTTTAGGACAACGAATTTTGGATATGCACGTGGAAAGTTAGGTTCCTTAATAGTTCATGTGCAGCCGAACAACTGGTGGGGGCTCTAAGCTGCTGGAAAGCAGACCTAACAGCCATCGAGGAAATGCGATTGAATGGGCCGGGCAAAAAGAGTATAAAAAACTACGATATCAACTACGGTGATTGTTAATACAGTGGCGCTGGCAGCCCGGTGTGGGCCATGGCCTAGCTTCCTGATACTCAATTATGTTGCTCATGTTGTCAATTTTGTCACATCTGAGCGGGGCCTAGCGTCTATCGCCGAATCCGAACGGCACTCCTTAGAAGCTTTTTTTTAGGAAATTTTACTTTCGGGAGTTTTCCATTGCCCGCCGAAAGGGTGTTGGCGATTTAAAAAATTGTTGGTTATGCCGGGGATCGAACCATGGACTCTCTGTGTGATAGTTCAATGAGCTTACCATCACGCCATCGTCACCACAGTGGATAGAGAAACACTTATCAATTTATGCTGACTCTACAGAGAGTACGGCGACATTGATTTTACCAGATTTCCATGGCCATTTCTAACTTGGCCATGCCATAATGTCGCTTGACGCCTGAGCTCCGCCCCAAAGACCCATCGAGTCTTACCCTCATGAACGGCGCAACATGCAAATGGGATAGCGCAAAAGGATAAGAAGAAGAAGATAAGCTTAATATGAGAACATGGACATACGAAAAACAAGGCCGACGGGTATAATCGGATCGGGAAGTACAACAGTTTTGGTAATACAGATTGTAAGCATAGCCTACTAGTCACCATGTTTGACAGTGGTCTTATACTTATCGACATCGAGGCGGGACGAAATATCTCTTAAGCAAGGACATGGTTTTTTCATCATTATATAGACAAAGGAACAGGGCGCTAGACGAATCATAAAAGGATAAACCACATTCATCACAATGTACGGCATACCTACGGTATTCTGAATGTGTGAACGTTCCAGGTGCGAATGTGAATTTCCCAAACGCAAAAACAAAGAAGAACAACTGCGAGAAAGTATTACAAAAACTGCAACCGCAAGGTACCGCCAGAATCATCGTCGAACACTAATCCCAAAATCACTCAATTACCAGAAATCTGTATAATGCAATTAATGCTCCCATGAAAGATTAGCTTGAATGAATGAAGAGTCCTTCACTATTCGTATTTTCTGCTAAAAAGTGCTGGAGAGATTCGATCGCGATACCTAGACCACTACCTATACACATACTTCAACCTCTCTCTATTGACTATCCAGAAATAGCTAGCGTAACTCCGATGCTGATGTAATTCTTAACAGTGTCAGTTAACTGACGCGGTGAGCTTTTCCCCGAAAGTCAGCTGTATATTGATAAAGGTTCGTTAACCTATCTTATTTTTGGATAGGTTTGGTGTTAGAATGCGAGTTTTCAGTTCTCATTATTTAGCATAGGTTTGCTCGGATCGCCTTTAAATGCGGTGTTATTGATTCGCTCAACTTGTTTCGAGTTCTGATTGATTGTTTCTCCAAAGGTTTTGGGCGACTTGATCTGAAAAGCCCTAAGCTGTCTTTCGTGATTATGGTTGACAAATTTGACAGAATCCTCACTGCTGGCCTGGCAATGGCAACAATGTAAGTTGTAAGTTGTCACTCCTCATTGCAAAAACTTACATCTTAGAGATAAACGTAGAGCCAATGGCAACGAACTAGCAAAGAAACGGCGAAGGAGGCAATGTTATTGTATTTGTACTGATAGACAAGCTACTCTCACAGCCTTGCTGAACTCACTTACGACTTCCAAGCCAGTTCAAGAATGCAAAATTTAATGTTACCTAGTACAAATTATGAATTCATTGAGTCTTATCTAGGTCCCAGGTAACAATTTCATCAAAGGCTGCCATTGATAGTTGAATTTCAATCTGCAGTTAGAAGCCTTACTAACGTCTGATTCAAAGACATTTCGGACCGGAGCGTTGGTGTCCATCCGCTCTACATGAGCCAGCCATCTCAATCGCACTCTTCTGGCTCTGTGTACAGTCCATACAGTTCGTCGTTGTATCTCATTTGCAACCTGTCAAACCAATTATCGTCGCATTTCGTCGCTGCTTTCATCCGAATTTGTCAATATCGGTGAGATCTTTATAGACCTTAATGGAGCGGCGTCCAGAAGAACAAGTTTGGCAGGGATGCCAAAACTGGGCATTGCTCTGTATGCGGTCTTGAAATCGATGAAAAGGTGGTGTGTATCTATCTTACCCGCATGGGTTTTCTCCAAGATCAGCCATAGTGTGAATATTTGGCTGTTCCTGGCTTAAAGCCACACTGATATGAAACAATCAGGTTGTTGACGAATGCCGTCAGGTGGGCACACAATACGGCAGATAAGATCTTACATGTGATGTTAAAATAATTTCAATGTCATATATAAGGCATTGCTCGTAGATCTCATAGAAGAGCTCTTTGAAGCTACATGTGGTATCATCATCTTCCTTCTTTGTTGTGCGTCTACCCCCAATAACAAATCCGACGACAACAATCGCTCATTGGACTATCACGCATAGGGTCCGTGGTTCGATCCCCGGCACCGCCAACAATTTTTCGAATCGTCATCACCCTTTCGGCGGGCAATGGCAAACTCCCGAAAGTTAAATTGCCTATGAAAAAGCTTCTAAGGTGTGCCGTTCGGATTCGGCGATAAACCGTAGGCTCCGCTCAGATGTGACAAAAATGACAACATGAGCAACATAAATGAGTGTCAAGAAGCTAGGCCATGGCCCATACCAGGCTGCCAGCGCCACAGCCTTCGATTATGTGGGTCGATTTTCGATGGCAGCATGTGCTTGGTTTAGCTCTCCCTTAGAGTCATGCCCATGTTTACCTCAATACTCACATAAGCTTTATTGACTGCTCGCTGTTTCCGTTCTATCGCATCACAATTCGCTGACTGTTTAGCAGTTTAGTCATCGGCTACAGTAGCTTTGTTAGACTTAGGCTTGAAAACTGCTTCCTCGACCTTATCTTGGTCGGCTAAATTAAAATTTTGTCACCGTTAAACAAACTGCAGAAATAATGTTTTCATTATCTCAGCACCAACTGTGGTTCTACTATCCTTGTAGATAAACTTTGTCGTATTCGTTTTATTTTTTGGTAAGATTTCCGAACTTTCTATTCTTCTGGAATCCTTGATCGATGGCTTCTTGAGCTAAATCTCTTTTCTTCAGTTTGTCTATCATCATTTTTTTGCGAATCAGATGCTAGTGGGGTCCACTGCCTTCGATGCTAGTAGCATCTGGCTCCCCGAAACGTCGAAGGAGACTCGATTGGAAAAAGGCCTGGCGGTCTCTTGCGAATGTAGCGAATGGTTTGATGGCTGTGGGGTGTTGCGGATATTCGCTTCTGTAACGTACGTGATTATTGTCCGAGTCGATGTAAGCTGGTCGAAACGTTTACACATCCAAAAATTTCAAAATGTTCAGCCGCAAAACCAACAAGCCTCTGTCCGTTTCCGGAGATCATGAACGTAGTATCAAAGACGCCCTCCATGCCTAGATTGGCATTTAAATCACCAATGTCTTGCACGTCATATTTTGGAGGTTGCAAACGCTGTATAACGTGCCTGAAGCCTAAGACTTGTTCCCTGCTTCTACCTCTGACTCCAAATCCGCATCCAAATAAACTCTGCGCCTGCTGTTCTTGTCGCACCTTAACTTTCCCCATAGTAAATGCGGCACGTTTTGGATGGCAATCATCTCAGCTTTGTAGCAATCGGCGATGTTTGTTAGTTGTTCGACTGCGGGCTGTTAAGGCTTCGAAAATTCCACGTTCGGAACAGAAGATAGCTGTCCTTCAATCGTTTGTTAGAGTCATCAACAAGGAGTCCGTCGCGTTAGCTGATTCGTCGCATTTTTTTGTATCTCTTCCAAATGAAGGCGAAGCTTAGAATTATGCCATTGATCATGTAGATCCCCGGTCTTCCGCGATTGCGGAACTAAAAATTCAAATATCAATTATTTTTTTCGGACCACTACTTTCGTACTCTACTGTATAAATGCTTAAGACATCTTTTTCTTCCTCCTTGTTGTCCCTCTTCAATGTTTTCCATTAAACGAAAAATAGTTTTATACTCGTGCACAGTCTTGAATTTTTGATTTATGTTCTCCTTAAGACGACAAACGGATACCACATCCTAGCATCCTTCCCAGAGACAGATATCTAAGAAATGACTATGTCCAGCATTGATATAGGTATCTTTAATAATGAATTTAATGTTCGCAAAACACTCGAGTTCATTGGGTTCTGTCGAGCCATCTTCTTCCACAGTCAATGGCCAACAGCTTAAATCATCAAATCATCCCAATATCACTCCATAGTCTTAGTTACACCTCCAACACTTACCACTGGAGACCATCAAACCAGTCCATTAGGCACTTCGATTTCATTTCTCAAATATTTTCACCTTTTGGTCATTGTAGAAAATGAAGGAACGAAATAATAAGGTGAATATCTAGACACGGATACCTCTCCCCGTTTTCGTTTTGTCGATGGGTATGGGCTGACGGAAGCCAACATAAGATAGAAGGATGTTGAAATTGGTAAAATAATTCCGCTTTTGCTCATTCCGGATAACATTCCACAAGAAATGCTTTGGAAGAGAAAAATTCGCATTATAAGCTTCATCAAATCTTGTGGATGGGGCAACATTGGTAAGTTGGTAAGGATGGCTAGGAGCAGTAGCAGTAGCAGTAGCAGTAGCAGTAGCAGCCTTATAAGTCATTACAATAGAAATGGTGAAGAGAATGGAGTAGGAATTATTGGGAGAGGTACGTGAAGGAGAAGGGTGAATTTGGATATCCAATTTGAACGAGCAAAGATGGAATGATGGAATAATGGAAATAATAATATCATATCCTTTAGTTGCGAGTGTTTTCCATGGCAAATTCTTTTCCACGAATAATTGAGCGAACCCTCGTACATTTTGCCTACCCTACTTTCAAGGGAGAAATCAAATTGATTTCTGAATACCAAGGGAGGGTAAATAGTGGTGCATGGCAGCTACCAATATTAAGCCTTTTATTGTTGGTCGATTAGTTTTGTCCAGGAACTATCATTTGACCGCTCAATTAATCCGTTCAATTCCTGGCTGAGAATAATTGATTCACTGACAGAGTAAGTAGGTGGGAACTAATGACTTGCGCTGGGGGGAGAACAAGCCATCCAAGTAAAAGCAATTAACTTTGAATATAAATCTTCAGCTATTTATCGTATCTTATCATTAGCATCACAAAATTAGTGCTTGCTCATACAAAAGGTGGTGGAAAAGCCATATTTCCAAGTGCTGCAATTTGAAAAAGGTCACGAGACAGAAATTTATGTTTACTTCTACATACTCGTATATGTATTTCCTATTCCGTTTGCTAAGGTGGGATTGGGTATGCCTACACACTGAAGGGCTTTAAAAACCTTTAACCTGGAGAAAGACGTTTAGAAACTAAAAGGTGTCCTCACCTAATATGTTCAGTTATAATACTCGTACAATCGTGCAGATCCCACTTTCCATGTTGCTACTGTCATTCGATACTTGATTCCGGCGGCAGTGGGCCTCTTGATAGATTAAGAGATGTCAAAACTCCTTACAGTACTAGCTCGCCTTTGCAATGTTCGAGGTATTTGGAATCGTACCATGGCTGGTTGCTCCGGATGTTCGGAAATTCATAGTACTGGAGTCCCTTGAATCGATCTCAATGTGGTCAGTTTGGATCAGGAGTTCTACAAGTCGCCTTCTGAATATCGCGATGTGGGAGCCGTGTGCTAGCTATGACAACGTTTTGTCCCCCTACAAAGTCGATTATTGAGTCTGAGTCTGTTATCGTAGGTGGTGTCGTGAAGGTATATGTTCCCATAGCACTCAAAGATGCCCTCCCTTCCATTAAATCGCCGAGAATAATTTAAAAGTCATAACTAGGGCATTACTTATAGACCTTGTTCAAGAACTATCTTTGGTGAAGTCATCTTTCTCCTCTCATTGATTCGTTTGCAGGGGTTGTCATATCCGAGGGGGCCCCTCCCAATTATCAAGGCTTATTCCATCAATGCGTGATGTCAGTGGCACTTTCGTGAGTATTGAGGGGGAAGCGGCGAAAATGGGTGTAGGGGTCAATGAGGGCAAGACCAAGTATATGCTGTCAAGCAAAAAGGACAACCAACACCGACGTCTCGGGCAGAACGTCACCTTAGACAGATATAACTTTGAGGTATTGTAGTTAAGGACTTTGTCTACCTAGGCTCTGCTATAAACACAGACAACGACACCAGCGCTAAGATCAAGCGAAGAATAACTCTTGCCAACTGCTGTTTCTTTGGGTTAAGAAGGCAATTGAGTAGCAAAGCCCGCTCTCGGACAACAAAATTCACCCTTTATAAGACCTTAATAATCCCGGTCCTGCTCTATGGCGCAGAGGCATGGACATTATCAAAAATGGATGAGGGTGTTCTTGGTTGGTTCGAGAGAAAAATTCTTCGGGCGATCTTCGGTCCCGTCTGCATTGACGGTGAGTGGAGGAGGAGATACAACGACGAACTGTATGGACTGTACAGCGACATGGACCTAGCCAGAAGAGTGAAGATCCAAAGACTGAAATGGCTGGGTCATGTAGAGCGCATGGACACCAATGCTCCGGTCCGAAAAGTCTTCGAATCCGTTCCCGGGGGACAGTGCAGTAGAGGAAGGCCAAGACTCAGGTGGCGCACGCAAGTGGAAGAGGACCTCAGCCAACTTAGCGTGCGAAACTGGAGGTAGCTAGCCAGGGATCAAGCTGGCTGGAGAAGCTTGTTGACTGAGGCCCAGGTCCATCCCGGACTGTAGCGCCACTTAAAGTAAGTAGGTATTCCATCAATGTCGTTGTCTATTAAAAAGCGAGGGTAAAGCAAAACAGAACTTATCATAAACATCATTAGTCCTTTCCCCTCTGATGGTTGCTATGATTTGTCCAGTTACAAGCTGCCGGTCATAGGTCTTGTTGAGTGTCAAGACTACAGGTAATCCATACCAGGACTTAAAACACGATACGGTATGAGGTAGGAGCCCCCTGAAATTCGGTCCGGGCCTAACTTGTTGAGGTAGGCCCCCTTGTGGGAGCGTCATGGTGGCTTAAACCTAAAACGCAGGGAGGATGACCCTGCTGGGCTCATACCTGGAGCAGAGTGGCTATAAGTCCTGGGTGCTGAGACCCTAAGATCAGTAAGAGGTTTTGAGTAGGTCTCGACTCCTACCAAGGGTGTGGAGCTATGCCTTCAACACAGTTCCACATTGGTAAAATCTGTAAGTGAGGTTGCGATGGCAAGACGTATACTTGCTAAACTTGCTCCACGACAGCCGTTCACGAAAAATAGAAGACACATCTGTCCATATCCGAGGCTTGTTTCTGCTTCGTTTTTTTTTTGTCTTTATCCATAGCAAGTCTCTGACTTGGAAATGTTTACCGGCTTGAGCTCCAAATATGTCGGAGTAGACCGGATAAGGTATCATTTGTTTCGGGATTTTTTTCACCGTTGATTGCACCTTCGGAACTTATTAGCTGTCCCGTTTTTAGTGCTGCTATTTTGACTGCTGGTCAGATCTCGTCCTTCTAAATTGGCAAGTCCATTTTTGGCGGATTAGCCTAGAACTTAACTGAAGAAGCACATTTTTATATCGAGGGCTTTGCTAGTAAATAGAACATGAGATACAAGTGCTCTGAAAATGCTAGAAAACGACATCAACAAAATTTGCCCCAAGAACCACAATGCGGTGTGCAATTTCCTGGAGATTACTAGTCCTGATATTTCAATCAGCAACAGACAATTTTTTTTTTTTGAACTTGACTCGCTAGAAGCGATTGAGAAGCACTTCGACCTTAAAAGATCTTTTGTGCTGGAGTGGTCAGCAGGAAAATTAGGCTTCCGAATGAAGTTAGAAACTCTACCAGCAGGAGAGTCTCTTATTTCAGAGATGTCGAGTTATTCTCTGAAGAAGGTGTTCCGCCTGATTCCATTGAGGGATGGACATTCACATAAAATGTGTTCAACTGTTTCTTCGTCTTCGAGACAGAGTCGGCACTCTGCAGAGTCAGCAAGTCCTATTTTTCTGAGGTGATATCTTAAAACGTTGTGTCCTGTAAGGTATCCTACTAGGTTTCTGATATCATGCCGATTTAGATTCGGACATCCGTCAATGCCTTCATGCCTTTGGAGGGTATTGAAGCAGTGCATGACTAATTTGGAGTCAATAACGCACGAGCTAAGGGCATTTATAGCTGCTTGACTGTCCATGATTATACAATAGATGTTTACACCTTTGCTATTTGGTAGATGTTTTCTACCAAACCTTTGTTTAAGTATAAAGTCTTTTGAAGGCGGTCTGTGACCGCGCTGATCATGTCTAGTTCTGGTACGTCAGAGAGTAGGATCCTTAGGTCCGGGTGTGCGTGGAGATCCAGCTCTTTGGCTTGTGCCAGACTAGTTGAGCTGCGTAGAGCCTCTTTACTGATGTGTAAATGTAAGGGTGTTAGTCCTATTATTGCTTCTATAGCCGCTGTTGAGCAGGTCCGAAAGGCTCCGGGTATGCCCAGGCATGCTAAACGTTTTCTAAGCTTAGCAATGGCGGTCTTTTGAGTAGTTTTGGTCCACCATACTACAGAAGCATATGTTAGGATGGGTCTTATCATCATTGTTTAGATCCATAGAGTGTTTTTTGGCGATATTCCCCATGTGGTTCCACACCTGCTGGGGCCTGCCGCGTTTGTTGCTTTAGTTATTTTATTATTTAGGTGTGTATTTTATCCAAACAGTTGTACTGCCGCATGATACACTATCCGAATTCAGGAGAATCGAGGTCGGTGCCGTGGAATGGGCAGACGTCTTTATCTTACAGGTATCTAAGTGTCCCGCAAATAAAATTTTTGTTGGATTGACCTTATTTCGTTTTGGATTAGTGAATTCGTTTGGCCTTCCGAGATGTATACTGCTAGTTAATGACGGGAAAAATCTTATCTCTAATCACCACCGGTTGCGTTCAGGAATAAGCATTTCACTATTGATAAGGTTCATAGAATCACCGACGTAATTAAGAAAGTTTTGCAAGAAAAAAGGATTTGCTCAAGCGTATTCTTTGATGTCTCGAAAATTTTTAATAATATATGGCGTATAGGTTTAAATTTCAAATAATGACAGGTATTGTAGCTGATCTGTTATAATATACAGACAAAGTATCTCGAGAATATAGTCAGACTCGGAAAAGAAAAATCGCAATTTAAAGAGAACTTAGCCGGCGTACCTCGGGGAAGTGTTCTCGGCCCAGTTCTGTATCTCCCATATACTTGAGACATACCACAAAAAAAGGGAACCGTTATAGCTACATTTGCCGACGACACTGATATGTTAACAATAGGTAAAACGATTGAAGAAACAACAGTGAAACTGCAAAGCCCTCTCGATATGGTATAAGAATAGACAATGGCTTGGCGGATATCCCTTAATGAAACCAAATCTGTTCATGTAAAACTTTGTGAACTAAATTTTAAGGAGTGATACACCTGTAAAGAGTTTAAAAAGGAAGTTAAAATGGTAACCAGACCATGGGATGTCAAGGAAGAAGGCAGCGTTAACGCCTCGGCTCGGCGCAAGCGTTCAACGAACGCCTTGCAAATGGGCGCTGTTACATCGGCTGGTACTCCTTTCCCTTAAGGGAGTACAAAACTATTATTGGCTGCTTCCGATGCATTGGTCTTCACCACGGCATTGCGAAGTGCAAAATCAAGTAGGTATGCCGCCATTGTGGTGCTCAAAACCGGCCAAATGCCGGAACTGGTTGCTGAAGGGGTGCTTTATGCGGCCGCTCTTGTCTGGGTGAGTGCCAGAAATTATTATGACGTTCGACTTCATGCAACTGAACTACCAGGGCGCTTTCTCCGTTATGGTTGATCTGGGGGCTCAATTGTGTGAAGGGAACTTTATATTGTTCTGGTTCAAAAATGCCTCTTGGACTAGACAGAATGACTGGCGAAATAGTGAAAGCCATTTGAAAAGACGTTACAGAATATTTAGGCTGTACAATCAGCAGATGCATTGAGATGAACTACTTTCTGTTGGGTTGGAAAAGGGCAAAGGTGGCCGTGAAGGCTTCTGAGAGAATAAGGTCTGACTCTAAAGCCTATCGGAGCAAGAGCCTGTTTCCGGTACTTGGAAAAGTGCTGGAAAGGGTTATGGTGTAAAGACTTCGAGATAATATGTCCGAATCAACGTCTCCTTTCCGATTCGGATCGGTAGGTCCGTAGACTAACAATGTCTTTGGCATGTTTATAGATTTTAAAGGGTCCTTTGAAAACTTAAGTTAGGGAAGTGTGTTTCAAAGGTTGCATGATGTGGGATTTCATGAAATCGAGCTTTGGAAAAGCAGAAGCGCATGTCCCTTGAATACGGGTGCAAATGAATGTGTAAGTGTAGATATAGAGCGTGGATGTCCTCAGGGTTACATTTGTTGTCCATTTATTTAATCCTCATGATGGACCCAATGCTAGGGTAGATATGCGAGAGCTGAAAGTGCTGCGCATATACGGATGATCTCCTACTTATTCTCGGAGCACGCTTCAGAAGAGCGTCGCAAGCAATGGGAAATGCGCTTATCCAAATTGCCGCGGCTTGAAATAACAGTGAGGGTGTTAGCGTGTCAGGTGAAAACTCTGTAATGATGTTGCTCAATGGCAACTCATTGGGTAACAGAAAAATCCTCTCTTGCCAAAACGTTGTCTTACTTGGCTGTTGTCCTGTTTGCCGCACTGTTTCTGCGCAGGCACTCAAGATGACGACGGGAGTACTCTTGCCTTAGAGGCTATCCGTCGTGGATTAGCCTTCAGAGTGACGAGGGGTAAACCATTAAATGAGCGTGATTGGGTGTCTGGCAATGGAGTCAGTCATATGTTATTTCGAGAGCGTAAGCACCTGTTAGACAAATGCGTCATACCTAAATGGGATAGCGACAAAGTCAGGATTACTTACCTCTTCCAGAAGGATGTCTCTTCATGAGGTTCAATCTTTACTTTGGCTTTCTTCTTACTGGACATGGTTCCTTTTATGCATTCCTGGATAAGAGGCCAGATTGAAGACTAGATACAAGTTCTCTGTGAATGTCCTTCATATAATGATGTTAGGGATCTCCAATCTACGGGCGTTAGTTTTGAGGACGGTGTTTTTGACGTTGGGACACTGACAATGAGCAAATAGCCAGGATCCAGGAATATGCGAACATAGTGTTTACTAGACGTCGACTTAGGTAGATATACCCTGAAGCTGGGGCAATAAGGTGCGCCTCGGGAGGCTAGGAGTCTCCGGAACTTAGTTCTGGCCTGACCTAGGAGTTGGCTCTCTTGTGGGAGTGTCATGGTGGTTGTAGGTTATACCTAAAATCGCGGGTAGGGCAGATCGCAAGAGAAACATAACAAGCATAGCTGCTCTTATAAAAGCAAATGTTTAAGCCGGTGTGGACGTCTGCTATACAACTATAATGTTATACAAAGAAAACGAATGTGGATTTTTGGCAAACTTTTAAGAAGTGCTCAGAAAAATCGTCCATGTATCGTGGTACTTCGTGGTACTCGTAAAGATGAAGACTTACATGGGGAAAATGGGATACCTACTGTCAAAGACGAAGCATAAAACTTTCAGAGCAAACACAAAATTGGAATAAACCAAACCTTTGGACATAGTGTTAAAAATAGGATAAATAGGCAATAGGTCTTCTCAGCACCTGACCAGTATTGCGTCCTCAGACAGCTTCCTCTGTTAGGGCTTCCATTTACATTTGGGACTCCTGAAAGAATCCAAAAGCTGATAATAGACCAAACGAATGTTCCCTGGAGTGTTAAAAAAGTTGGCGGTCTGTATGCAGTCCTTCTTCAGGAAGGACTATTAACTTGGCGCTTATATGGTGGGTTTTTTTCGAAGGACTAAGACCTTCCATTGAGAAAAATTTTAAATGAGCTCAACGGATACGTTTACAGACAGATAAAGTGAGACGTTCTGGAAAACCTATGAACGTCATTGCGTTTAGAAAACCTCGCTTATAAAGTAATAGGTGGAGTGAAAAGTAACCCCCTTGACCGCCAGAATGCGCTGCTTCTCCAAAAAAGGTTATGGTGCCTTGAAGTCTGTTCATATTTAGGCAGTCAGTGCATTTCAGTGCGATACTGTCTTTAGTTTTGTTTTGACAGCTGATTGTTCTTGACGTGTTTGGCATCATGTTGAGTATGGACAAAAACGATTTTCGTTCTCTCATAAAACATTATTTTTTGAGGTGTAAAACGGCGAAGGAAACAAAAGAAAAGTTGGATAAATATTATGGGGCTAATGCTCCGTCAGATTACACCGTCAAATATTGGTTTCGAGAGTTTCGTGGTGGCCGCAACTCCACTACCGATCAAGTCCGCAGCGGCAGGCCCTCCGATGCGGTTACAGAGGACAATGTCAAAAAAATACATGAAATGGTGTTTGCTGACCGGAAAGTGAAGGTGCACGAGCTAGCAGATACCACAAAGATTAGTACTGAGCGCACACGCCATATTTTGGGCACGCTGGGTGCCGCGCATGCTCACTCCTGACTAAAAACACGAACGCGAGAGCACTTCGAAATAGTGTTTGGACTTGCTGATGCGGAATCGGGCGGACTTTTGTCGCCGATTGGTAACTGCTGATGAAACCTGGATCCACTTTTACACACCAGAGAATAGAATGAGTAGCCGGCAATGGACTGAAGCCGGCACGAGTGCTCCGAAGCTGCCGAGGGTGGCTCAATGGGTCGGAAAGTTTATGGCGTCGGTTTTCTGGGTTTGCCATGGCATACTCTTCGTGGACTACATCGAAAAAAGAAAAACCATCAACAGTGAGTATTACTGTGCATTATTGGAGATATTGAAGGTCGAAATCGCTGCAAAACGTCCTCACATGAAGCAAACATTTTTGTTTTTGAAAGCCAATGCGCCCGCGCATAAGAGCATCGCAACCACGGCTAAAATCAATGACTTACGGCTCCAATTGCTGTCGCACTCACCGTATTCCCCCGATATGGCTACCTCGGACTATTATCTCTTCCCAAACCTCAAAAGATGGCTCATCAATAAAAAATTCAGCTTACGCGAGGAAATCATCGACGCCACGGAGGAGTATTTTGCAGACCTTCCGGAAAATTTCTTTTCGGACGGGATCAAGAAGTTGCAAAATCGCTAGAATAAGTGTATCAAACTAAAAGGCGACTTTATTGAATAAAATAAAAAAACAGTTTTTTTCATTCACATGGAGGTTACTTTTCACCCCACCTAGTAGGTCAATGGCAGAAGATAGAAAAAAAAAACTCTTATTAGCATCCTAAAAGGAATACGAGTAGGGAATCGTTGACGAGTGTATTAAATGTACAAATTTCATTACTATTTCGATGGTACGAGTAGTTAAAGAGCTCTTTGAACTTCGTATCTCTTACAAAACTGTTTCGCCTTGTTAATACGAATTCATTGCAAACTAATTAATTAAGTAACTTTGTAGCATCGTTATGTTTGATATGAGGAGGGTAGCTCTACATAAAAAAAAAAACACCACACTAACTGAAGGAAAAACCATTTTTGCAAATTCAATTAGCCAATCGTCCTTTTGAATGACTGATGTATTCTAGTGTACATAATATTTGTTTACCACCATTGTACGTTTCATTATGCAAAGTAAAGAGCATTCATTACAAAGCCCTTCGAATGAAAGACAGTCATGAGTCATGAGCAAATATTCGTAACTATTTGGCAAATCGAAATTAACAAAGGAAACCTGAGCTTCATTTCAGTGATCAGGAGGAATAACTTGTCTGAGTTTTGTTTGTTTTTGTTATTTTTATGTTCCTAGTTATTGTGTCCTTCGTTAGAGTATTTAAATTCATTCGTCCTTGTGAAGACAATGACAACGGCCCGCATTGATGGTTTTCCATTTGGAATCCGGAATCAAGAATCAAGAATCAAGAATCGGGAATCCAATTCAATTCAATTGTCAACTCTTTGTCGTTTGTTTATCTATTTATTTTTATCTCTTCTAATTCTTTATCTGTTCTTCATCTTTTCTTTTTTTTTGTCATTTTGATGTCGTCGTCTCTTCTTTCCTTTCACTTATTGTTCGTTGTGCACTCTCAATTGGAATTCCTATTTACAATTGCCTTTGATGACTGTTAGCAAAAGAGGATTGTGCTTGGATATGTGCACATGCTTCATCTAAATATCGACTCGACACACCGTACATACCTATACATGTATCGTTGAAATAAGTGTATCCTTTTTTTAAGGACACAAGTTGTACACGAGTAGCTTTTACACTCGTCGTACTCATCCTCAACTACTCGTATACGAGTGGTATGTATGTTATCCATAGTCGCACCCGGATTCACATTCATATGTAGGTACATCTGTACGAGTACCTTCATCGTGTTCGTTGAGTAGATTTTCTAAGAAAATTTCCGTCCGTTCGTCAATTCCAGTTGCCAGTGACAAAGTCTAGAGTTGGAGGTTCTTCAATTTCCAAGACTAGATGAATAGATGGATTGTACTCGGTATGGTAGAAATATGGAAATGGAAATGGTGTTGCCTTCGGATAGGTATGTGACGTGCTTCCTTCAACGTACAACTTATATTTGCCAGAAAGTCTTTTAGTAGTTCCCTTTGGCTCTGGCCTTTTTCAACAAAATAACTAAGGATCTTCAAAGATTTGTAAAGCTCATTTGAGGAAATCCGTGTGTGGGTATGTAGTCAAGCCGACATTTTTTTTTCCTATGATGCATAAAAGGATGGAGGTACGGCGGCGGTGTCTTCCCATCCCAGAAATATGAGTTCTATGCAGCGAATTGTCCTTTTGCTTGGGTGGCATTCCATCTGAAAGTTCCCAGGAAATGTGCACACGTTCAAAATGTCTTCTTTTGATTAAATGTATCTTTAAAAAAAGAAGAAGAAAAGAGCAAGCAGGAAACCTAAGGGAGATTTAAATTCAAATTGGTGATGTTATGGAACTTAAATTTATTTGTGGACGAACAGCAGTGTGTTGGATATCTATCCAACATGTAATTTTAGAGCAGATCAGGTGGAAATGTATTATACAATAGTATGTCCTCTCTCATTGTTTTGAAGAAAGATATGTTGTACTGATGCAAAGCGAAATTACTGAAGTTGCACAAAAGCCCATTCAGATTTTTACTCTTTTAGAGGTTTTTGAACTTGTAAATTGACAAGAGCGCTTAAAGAAATTTGATGAGGAAACTACAATAGTTTGAAATCATGCGGCGACTTTATTCGAGCTCTAGCTCCGATTGAAAACAAGACAGAAAATCTAACAAAATGACAGAAATTATAGGGCATAAAATGATGCTACGAACTGCCAAGGATAATAATCATAACAGAATGAATGGGGCAGAGTAAGAATTCTTTGCAGAAAAACTGTTGTGGACCTGGGTGGATCTGGACCTCGGTCAAATAACCTCCCAAGGCAGCTCGGCTCTTCGCCAGCTGCCTTCAAGTTACTCACGCTAAGATGACTAAGACACCCTCCCATTTTCGTGCGTTACCTAAAGTTTTCAGGCAAAAAGTTAGATAACCTAGGCTCGGTAACAAAATAAAAACGTGAAAAGAGTTTTGTACATAATTGGAGTAGTTACAAAGTTTCTAGTGTTGACACGTCAATTACAATTTTCATGTAGCCTGACATAACCGGATTTTTCAAAAAAAATATTTTTAAGACTTTGTAGCAGAAAAAGTGTCTTAATGTAAGGATTTCAAGACTTTCGAACAGATTGTGCTTTGTCTCCGCCTTCACTTGAGTGCGTCGAATCTTTAAAACAATGAATCCACTTTCGTACTCGTGTAGTAGCAAGAGTACCTAAAGATCTTAACGCTCACAAATCCGCTGGTCCAGATGGTATATCTCCTCTTCTTCTGAAGAGTCTAACGGTATTTATATATATATAATTTGATTCAATTCTTTATTATAATTCACCCACACAGTTACAATCTATAATTATTATACTATATCTATGAACTGGGCAATTATAATAAAGGGGGGTGTGCCTTGATGTTATGCACTTCCACCCAGGGTCCTTTGGTTCACATTGAAATACTGACAGATCGGAGACCATGTCTGGACTCAAAAAAAAACTCTTTAAGGACCCTCCCAACTACCATTCACTTACCCATATGACCTCCAGACACAGGCAACCAGAGAAGCCAGTCCGGGCAAGAAGTAGAAGGGGGTTGATCAGTTGGTTGCGGCAGGCATGCTTGCTTTAGCTCCGTCTTTCGCTCGCCGGAATGGGGGGGGATCTTGCCACCAACATAGACCAACCGCAGTTAGTTTTATTTTTCCATGCCTGGCTCCAGATGGAATTCGAGCAAAAATGGTTTAAAATTTGGGACCCGAACTTGTCCTTAGATATCTTCGACCTATTATCTCAGTCCATAATACTTCTTAGCAAAGCAAAAGAGGTGTGAGCTAGGTATAATGCTCAACCGGAACAACCCTCCACTAAGTGTCTAACATAAATTAGCTGGGACACACCTTGGTAGCTACTAGATCCGTAGGTGTATTAGTAACCACCCCTATGTTGTATATAAATACTTTTTTTTTTTTTTTTTTTCTTCACCTCGTCATGCTTCGCAATCAGTCCCTCCCCTTGTTTCTCGCCCTATACAAACCAAACTTTACATCTCCATATTAAGGACCGTATCCCTGAAAAGAAAAGAATGCCTTCCCAAAAAAATATTAAATCCTAAAATCTCGTCTAGCAGCAGGCACAGGTTATAACCACAAAATCTACACATTTTTTAAAGACCCAATTGATGAAAACAAAGAGAATCGGTGGTTCAGATGTACAATTCAAGTTTAACATTTTTATTTAATTCAAACATAAAAAATTTACGAAACAGTCTTGGGGCCATTTAAAAAAAAACTAAGTTACGAAGCATCAACAAGCCTCGGATATGGACGGATCTACTGTTGACAACCCACGCAAACGATTTAAGGACTATGAGCTTCGGATATGCACGTGGAATGTTAGATCCCTTAATAGACCACGTGCAGCCGAGCAACTAGCGGAGGCCCTAGACTGCTGCAAAGCAGACATAACCGCCATCCAAGAAATGCGATGGATGGGCCGGACAAAAAGAAGATGAAAAACTGCGACATCTACTACGGCAATTGCTATCGACGGCAAAAGCAGCGCTTATTTGGATGCAGATTTGTTGTCGGAGGCAGACTAAGACAAGAAGTCCTCAGCTTCCGGCATGTGAGCGAGCGCCTCGTAGCAATTCGCATCAAGGCTAAATTCGCCAACATTAGCCTCATATGCGCGCATGCCCCCACAGAGGAGAAAGATGACGACCCCAAGGATGCCTTCTACGAGCTCCTTAACAAGACCTACGAGCAATGCCCTAGCTATGACATTAAAATTGTCCTCGCTGATTTTAATGCAAAGCTAGGAAGAGAGGGTATCTTTGGTGGAACAATCGGAAAATATAGCCTGCACAACACCACCTCCGATAACGGATTCAGGTTAATCGACTTTGCAGCGGGGCGAAACATTGTCGTGACTAACACGCGGTTCCCACATCTCGACATACACAAGGGGACTTGGAGAACTCCTGATCAATCAATAGTCAACCAGATTGATCACATTGCGATCGACGCAAGACACTCCTCCAGCATTATGGATGTCCGTACGTTCCGAGGAGCCAACATCGACTCGGACCATTACCTTGTTGTAGCCAAGGTACTGTTGCGGATATCCCAAACTACGCCAAGACAAACTAGTGCTGTGAGAAAATTCTCTGTCAGACGACTACAATCGCAAGAGATCGCCAAGTCCTTTTCCGATCGAGTGTCTCTTAATCTCTTAAGAGGTCCAATGCCGCCAGCATCAAGCATCGAAGACTATTGGAAACACTGCCAAAACGCCATCAGAGATGCCGCTTCTGATATGCTGGGTTTCACTCGTCCACCACAACGAAACCCCTGGATCGATGATGAATGCCGGCAAGCACATGCAGCTAAGTAAGATGCATATGAAACGGCGCTGCTTAGAAGAACAAGAGCTGCTCATGAGCTCTATGAGCGGAAGAGGAGAGACGAATACCGGCTTCTCAGGAGGAAGAAGAAAGAGCATGAGAAGCGCGCGATCGAGGAAATTGAGAGATGCTACTCGAGGAATGATGTTCGGAAGATTTACCAAAAGGTAAAAATAACATGCCGCGGAAACAAACCTCGAACCGAAATCTGTAGATACAAACAAGGGAACAGGAACATAGCTCTTTCCAACCGCTGTTTCTTTGGGCTAAGAAGGCAGTAGCAAAGCCCTCTCTTGGACAACAAAAGTCACCCTTTATAAGACCTTAATAATCCCGGTCCTGCTCTATGGCGCAGAGGCATGGACATTATCAAAAATGGATGAGGGTGTTCTTGGTTGCTTCGAGAGAAAAATTCTTCGGGCGGTCTTCGGTCCCGTCTGCATTGACGGTGAGTGGAGGAGGAGATACAACAACGAACTGTACAGACTGTACAGCGACATGGACCTAGCCAGAAGAGTGAGGATCCAAAGACTGAGATGGCTGGGTCATGTAGAGCGCATGGACACCAATGCTCTGGTCCGAAAAGTCTTCGAATCCGCTCCCGAGGGACAGCGCAGTAGAGGAAGGGAGGAAGGGAGAGCCAGGGATCGAGCGGGCTGAAGAAGCTTGTCGACTGAGGCCCAGGTCCACCCCGGACTGTAACGCCACTTAAATGAATGAATGAAAACCAAACTGATTGTTTGAGAAAATTTTTTGATGTTCTAAGAATGAAATTATGCGTGATTTCAAAAGTTTTTTAAAAAGTTTGGAAAAGGTCGGATGTAGAGATATTTGGCGATAGTAATTAATATCTATGTGATTTCCTTTTTTGAAAAGAGGTGTAGCTTCTGCACACACTAATGATTTTGAAAAACAGAGTTAATATACCCTTTGATTAAATAGGTAGCATAAAATGTCAATTATATTAAATACAATTTTCTTAAGAATTATTTTGGTAATACCTTCACTTGTAAATAAACTTTTTTGTGATATTATAAGCTTGATGACTTCTACAGAAGTAATAGGATTAAAAAGAAAGCTGTTTGATTGTACTTTACCCGCGGGCACTGACTATGAACTGCAGTTACAGGTATTTTTCCATTTTGTGGAAGGTTTTATGCTATCAGAGATTTCAACGAAATCCTTATTAAAACTGTTAAATATACAACCAGCCTCAAATAAAATAACTTCATTGACTTCCAAAACATCTATTGATTTCGACTGTCGATTTTTACTTAAAATTTCATCAACAATTCTCCATTCCTCTTTGCTTTCACCTTTCGTATTATGCATCTTTTGGGTATAATAGTTATTTCGGGAATCAATTACTTTTTTATCAATGTCTTTATAAAACCTGGCATAGTACAGTCCGTTTGATAAGATCGTATACGGCAAAACTCGTTTATGAAAACCGGTTTGGAAGTGGCATTTGCATTAGCAGATAAAAAAATACTTCTGCTAAGATGCTTTGAATAAAAGAATTTAAAGAGTGTTCAATTTTTGCCAGAGACGGAAGTATTTTAAAATGAGTGTCGCGTTTGCATCACGTTATGAAGCAGTATTCTTGTACACGCATCCATAAGGGCCGAAAATGTCATACGAAGCAGCTGCTAAATGCATGAAAAAGTCAAAAGCATTTGTTAGCAAGTGGGTGCACCGTTATTCGCAAGTTAAAAATGTGGATGATTTGCCGGATCGTGGGTCTCCGCTAAAAACAACAAAAAAGTAGGACAAAATGATTCTACACGTGTTTGAAAAAAATCCTCTTCTCTCGTTACGTGGAGGACAAGGGATTTTACGTAAAAGGGGTCTAAATGTGAGTTGTGATACGATACGAACACGTTTACTAGCCAATAATGTAAAATTTCGAAGCACAATAAAGAAACCACTACTGTCAAAAAGCACGTAGAAAGACGACTCAGTTGGGCCAAGGAGAATTTGGACAGAGATTGGAACAACGGTTTTTTTTCGGATGAAGCTTCGTTTTGGACATGGTCTCCTTTCACTCATACCTGCTGTATACAAACCAATAAATTAATCCAGCGGACCGTCAAACACCCGGCAAAGGTACACGTTTGGGGATGCGTCTTAAAACAAGGATTTGGCAATTTGTTCATGTTTACAAATACTCGTAACTTAAACGCACCCAACATGGTCAAAATTTATAAGAAGGCTTTATTACCATCTGCCCAAAGGTGGTTTGAAAGAAGGAATGAGAATTGGTTACTGCAAGAAGATAATGACCCGAAACATCGCAGTCGTTTGTGCAGTGTGGGGAAAATGACGTCGATGTTTTAGATTGGCCATCACAGTCGCCGGATGCAATTCCCTTTGAAAATGTTTGGGCATTCATGAAGCTAAAGCTCCAAGGAAAGAAGATCTCGACGGTCAAACAATTATCACGAAAAATACGAGTTTTATGGAGATCTTTGTCTCAAGATAATGCTATAAGATTAGTAGAAAGCATGCCTCGAAGACTCCAAGCAAAAATTGATAATGGAGGAGAGTGGACAACATATTAATTGAAAGGCATTCAAGTAAATAAACAACATAAACCAGTACAATCGATTTTTTTTTATTATTATAAGTTCTTCCTTAATTTTTGCCGTATACGATTTTATCAAACAGACTGTAGGTACACAAGGTCGCTTTTAAAGAAGGCTAGTGAATTTAAGCATAAAAATAAATGTAAATATGTATGGGTTAGAGATTCATCTATATTTACTTATCAGTTCGTCAGGAAAAGGGAAGGTGTAATTAAAATTCATTCTTTTGAGGATACAGTTTGTCAAGAAAGTTTTTACACTTCAACGTAAAAAAACAGCAATTTCCATTCACTCGTTATAATTTAAGACACTTCTACAAAGTTTGTTTCAAATTTTTTTTTTATTTTACTCCTCCATATTATGGAAAATACATAACATAAACAAAAAAATTCATTCGCTTAGCAACAAAAATAAAAAATAAACAAAAGTAAGAGAGAACAAAAATTGAACTGTCAAGAAAGTCTTTACATATTTTATTCTGTCTCATTTTCGCAGTCCATGGATAGTTTCATAATGGTACCGTTATACGGTTTTTTTTTTATTTTCTGTTTTGTAACAGATGTGAAAAATGAAAAGCGAAAATGTTCATTGTTATTTCTGTTGTTGAAAGTGTTGGGACAATTTTTCGTGATTCGTTTAAATATGCCGACAAGAGAACTTCTTTTGACATAAAGCAGTTGGTCTATTATAATCTGACAATGGTAAAGGCGTTTTAAAAATAACTAAGATCTATCTAGAAAAACCATTTACAACATAATTAACCAAGCAGAACGTGAGAAGCGTTTGGAGAATATTGCACCAAAAGGTAGGCCAAAGAAGTTATCGAGCAGAAATGAGCGCTCTTTACTAAGAAAAGTGCACGAAAATCCTCAAATATCCGTTCGAGCGTTGTCCAGAGAAATAAGTAAGGAATGTGGTGTTCAAGTTTTCCACGAAACTGTAACGCAGGTGCTGAGAAAGAATGGGTATGCATCAAGAGTTGCACGGAGATAACCACTACTTTCAACTCATAATATACAAAAACGCTTATCATTCGCTACAAAGTACAGTACTGAACCAAACTATTAGGTCCTTCGTTGTAGGACAGCATCATTTTTGTAGTACTGTGAATGATAATCGTTTTTTCTGGTGAAATTTCTGATGTTTTCTATTGTTTCATTTGCGTTTGCAGACTCCATAAGTGCACAAACAAGACTTTTTTGGAATTGTTTTAAATTTTTTGTTTGATAAAAAATTTTAAAATATGGTATTGCTGGGGATCCTTAATAAATATCACCCCTATTACCGATGTTGTAAGCGACTGCAAAATACAACGACACAAACGGCATTCCCTTTGTCCTTTCCGAGTTTTATTGCTCGTTTTCTTGTCGAACTTTAAATATTGTTGAACGTTTTCTTTCAAAATTTGTTAACGATAGCGGAAAAAATGGAAGCAAAAATATTGTAAGTATTTCTATTGAATAATTTAGTTTGTATAATGTTGTAATTTATTTACAATTGCAGTTAAAATTAACAAATCAAAATCAATTCCAGACGCTCGTAGAGCTAATGTAAAAGAACGAGCAGTTGGCTAGAGGTTTTCGAAGGGAACACCCTTATGTGTTTTCATTACGTGTGTCATAAATACTATTCTCCAATTCGACATGATGAGATAAATCTATTTCATCTGTAAAAATATCAGTTTCGCTAAATACACGTTCGCGATTTGAGTTCCCTTTTCATGATTATAATATAACTCACGAGCGCTGAGAAGGCAAAGAAAACGATTCTTCAAAACACTAATGGTTCTTTCAACTATGTTTCTTGTTTCGTCCTTTGCGTTGAAAATACTCGTGTGGGTATACTGCTCCACAAGCGCATCATGACTAGCTCCGGGGTGCCTTCCATCAATGTACCGATTTTATGATCGGAAACATTTTTATATGAAAAAAATTATCTTCTCGGTAATAGTTATAAAAATACTTACTAACATCGCATTGATGCTATATAACCCTTTTCTATTATAATAAAAGTGCTGGTCTTCTTCTTATGGGGTGAAAATTCGTATAAATGTGCCATATACACATCCAATAACGCCAGGATTCTCCAGATTTTTCTCCATTTGTCATTTGAAAACGAATCCATTTAGAGTAAGCATAAACTTCCATGCCGGTTATTATTTCTTTAAAAATCTTCCTAACTGTTAATCCCAAATTAAAGTCGTTACCAGCACCGTGTTGATAACTTTCATCAGCAAGAATTCTTAAGGTGACTGCTAACCGCAATATGATTGGAATCGATGATGAACGTTGCCGAATCGTTATTTTGTCGCATATTTCATCCAACACGTACATAAACGGCTCTAAAAAAAAAACAGTTGTAGTACCTCTGAATACAATTACATTAAACAACTACCGTCCCATTTACCTGCTATCAGTTTTTTTCGAAAATTTCTTCGATATGAATCATTTATTTAGCGATTCTCAATTCGGCTTTACCACTTGCTTACTTGCAAATCTACCGAAAGTGCATTGACTTAGCTGATTGGGGAACTATATAACAGCCTTTAACCTCTCAAATTCCTTCTTGCATATTTTATTGACATACCTAAGGCTTTTGGCATGATGAACCATAGTTTTTTAAATAAACTATTTGATGGCGGTTTCAGAGGCTTTATACACAGCTGGTTTGCTTCTTATTTGAAGAATCGTAAGCAAGTGGTAAAGTTAAAAACTGTTTTCAGTTCTGACCAGTATATGAATATCGGAGTTCCTCAGGGCTCTGCTTTGGGCCCGACATTGTTTTTTATTTATGTTAATTCATTACAGCATTTACTGATGATACGAGTAGATACTGCTGTTTCGTATTTTAATAAAGGTTATCTTAATTTGTTCTCGGATGTAAATAATGATTTAGACATATTACGAAGATGGTTAAAACAGCATATTCTGATAAACAGTAGTAAAACCAAGTTTATGCGCTATTTAATGTGAAGGGTGATAATCTAGCGAAATTACCCACAATTGTTGTTTTAAGTGAGATTTTGATCTATCATTATGAACTAGTTTTGTATAATATTCCAGGTTATTCACCTCCTTATGCAAAATGTAATGACTCTTACGCAGCAGGTGGTGTTGCAGTGTATGTCAGAAATGGTTTTATATGTAATTGTTCCGTACTCATAGTTCCTAGTGCAGACATAGTCAAATTATTTATTACTTATGGTAACGAAGTACTGTGCATATACAGATTACATGACTTTGTTTGTCCTTATTGAAGAGTTTAATCGAATTATAAGTAAAATTAAAACCAAGAATCTCATAGTAGTAGGAGATTTAAATATAGACATTTAAAAGGAGTTTGATAAAGACACACAAAATATTTGCTTTTAATGTCTTTACATATGGTCCCAAGAGCCTTATTAATGAGCCAACTCGTATTTTTAATACAACGATGACTTGACTTGTATTGACCACATATTCATGCGGTTGCACAAAAAAACAAAAGTTTGTTTTATTCTAATGTTGATGACTGCTGAGTACCTGATCATTATATGCTTATTTTAAGCACCAATCAGGTCACTAACCCCATAAATACTCAGAGCCAGCAGCGTCAAGTTGTCAGAAGAAATTATACCTTGCTAAATTAACGTCTTAACATTGAATTCTGGGAGATTGTCTATTCAGAAAAAGACGCCTTAGTTGCTTATGATGTATTTCTTTCGGTCTCAAAAAAACATATAGATTGCTGTACTTCTGTGTCTTCACTTAATTCTGGAAATAGAAAGTATAAGCCTTTACAACCTTGGCTGAGGAGGTTTTTAAGTGTAGAATATATCAAAATAACCTAAAGCTGAAGAAATACAGTCTGTTTGATAACATCGTACACGAGCACGATTAAAGAAGAACTTATAATAATAAAAAAAAATCGATTGTACTGGTTTATGTTGTTTATTTACTTGAATGCCTTTCAATTAATATGTTGTCCACTCTCCTCCATTATCAATTTTTGCTTCGAGTCTTCGAGGCATGCTTTCTACTAATCTTATAGCATAATCTTGAGACAAAGATCTCCATAAAATTCGTATTTTTCGTGATAATTGTTTGACCGTCGAGATCTTCTTTCCTTTGAGCTCTAGCTTCATGAATGCCCAAACATTTTCAATGGCATTTGCATCCGGCGACTGTGATGGCCAATCTAAAACATCGACGTCATTTTCTTGTTTCCACGCACTGCACAAACGACTGCGATGTTTCGGGTCATTATCTTCTTGCAGTAACCAATTCTCATTCCTTCTTTCAAACCACCTTTGGGCAGATGGTAATAAAGCCTTCTTTTAAATTTTGACCATGTTGGGTGCGTTTAAGTTACGAGTATTTGTAAACATAAACAAATTGCCAAATCCTTGCTTTGAGAAGCATCCCCAAACGTGCACCTTTGCCGGGTGTTTGACGGTCCGCTGGATTAATTTATTGGTTTGCATACAGCAGGTATGAGTGAAAGGAGACCATGTCCAAAACGATGCTTCATCCGAAAAAATAACGTTGTTCCAATCTCTGTCCAAATTCTCCTTGGCCCAACTGAGTCGTTTTTCTACGTGTTTTTTTGACACGTGGTTTCTTTATTGTGCTTCGATATTTTACATTATTGGCTAGTAAACGTGTTCGTATCGTATCACAACTCACATTTAGACCCCTTTTACGTAAAATCCCTTGTCCTCCACGTAATGAGAGAAGAGGAACACGCGTAGAATAATTTTGTCCTACTTTTTTGTTGTTTTTAGCGGAGACCCACGATCCGGCAAATCATCCACATTTATAACTTGCGAATAACGGTACACCCACTTGCTAACAAATGCTTTTGACTTTTTCATGCATTTAGCAGCTGCTCCGTATGAAATTTTCGGTCCCGTTAGATGCGTGCACAAGAATACTGCTTTATAACGTGATGCAAACACGACACTCATTTTAAAATACTTCCGTCTCTGGCAAAAATTGAACACTCTTTAAATTCTTTTATTCAAAGCATCTTAGCAGAAGTATTTTTTTATCTGCTAATGCAAATGCCACTTCCAAACCGGTTTTCATAAACGAGTTTTGCCGTATACGATCTTATCAAACGGACAAGACAACCATTGATGAAAATCTTGTTGATTTTATGTTGTTGTTGCTGAAACTGCCGGTGTTGTTATTGTTGGGTTGAGCACGAAATATATTTTCCATGAACAGGTGGTGCGAATTGAATTGGAGATCATGGGTTTTCTCCAATATCGGCCGTAGTGTTAATATTCCGCCGACGGCGAACTTTCTGGCCTGAAGCCAGACTGACATGCATCAATTAGACTGCAAAACAACACTTTTCGGAGATGACTTGGTATATCCCCCTTACCAAGTCATCGCCTGCCGCTTTACTACAACTTTGTTTGACTAAAACTTAGATGCAGTCGCCTTCAGTTCATCCACGTCGGGTGGACGGAATTGTTGGTCTACATTGTCCAGGTTGAATGGCTCATTCTATCTGAGGGAATGGTTCGTCATCGTCGTTATACTTCCAAATCTCGTTCCTGAATTCGTTATTTGAGGTGGTGTTGTGCAGGCGATACCTTCCGACAGTACCACCAAAAATGCCCTCTCTTACTAGCTTTGCGTAAAAATCGCTGAGGAAAATATTATTGTCATAGCAAGGGCATTGCTCGCAGGTTTTGTTTTACAATTCATAGAAAGTATTTTTTTCTTGTCTGTGGGGCTCGCGCGGTTATAAGACTAATGTTAGCAAAAGTATCAATAATATGATGCTCGCGTTTACATGGCGTAAACTCAAGACTTCTTGATACACCCAAATAGGAGCTGCTTTTGCCATCCATATCCTTCGCTGCCTACAGTAGACCAATCATCTGCTGAGTGTGAAAAATTTAATGATTTCTGAAACCGAAAAAAGGCAAGAAATCAGGGCGAATCTTACGGCAATAACCTTTGGCTTCCTAGGAATAAGTGAAATGAGATGGAACAACACCGGTGAGCTTGTCACAACAAATGGTAATGCTCTAATATACATCGGAAAGGAAACTGAAGGTCAAGATGGAGTAGGAATTATAATGTCAAAGAAAATACGAAACTTTCTCATATCCTGGTTTCCAATATCAGAGAGGATTATCACAGCTCATTTCCTCGGCCGAGCTAGAAACATTACCATTATACAATGCTAGCCACCCACTGAAGATGCAGAAATAACCAAGAAAGACGAATTTTACGAACAATAAAATCTACGCTCAATAATACACGAAGAAGAGACATTGTCATACTAATGGGAGATTTCAACGCGAAAGTAGGAAACACCAATCAAGAAAACATCGTGGGAAAACATGGTTGTGGAGTACGAAACAACAATGGAGAGAGATTAGCCGAATTGTGTCAAACAAACTAGTAATCGGCGGCACCATCTTTCCCAACAAAGATATACACGTCCTCCTGGACGTCACCAGGAGGCCGCACTCGCAATCAGAATTCCAAAGTGTACCTACAAAAAACGAACTAGTGAACAACAACGAAAAATATGGATATCTGATGAAACATGGAACCATATATCTCAAAGGAAAGGAAAGAAACTAAAGCGGCAGCTAATCAACAACGCAGCTACTAGCAGTCAATACAACATCGCTGCCAAATAAGTAAAGAAAGCCGCTACAATAAACAAAAAACAGTTCCTGGAAAAATTAGCCATAGCCAGAAATAGCTGGGGGATAAAACAACTTGAGGGAGTTACACCAGAACACCAGTTCCAGTTGACACAACCAGTCAAAGACCCCAATGGCGTGCTACTACGGAACATAGATGCCCAAACTCAAAGTTGGAGGGAACATTTCGAAGAAATTGGCAATACCGTAGATGACAACAACGAATTAAGGTATGAAGATGAAACAAAAAGCCACACAGACTACAACTTAAGAATATCATGCCACCAAGTGTCAATGAGATAAAGGAGGCTATCATGAAATGAAGTAGCCGAATTGCTACGCGCTGACAGCAGAACATTAGCAGAACTTCTATACCCTCACATCAAAAAGACATGGGAAGAAGAAAGACTACCTTATCTTGGAAGAAAGGCATAATCGTGAAGTTACCAAAAAATGGCGACCTGAAAGAATGCAGCAACTGGAGAGGAATAACTCTACTTAACTCCATATACAAAATGCTTGCAACAATCATTCAAGGGAGACTTCAAAACAAAATCGAAGAAAATCTACGAGATAAACAGGCTGGCTTCCATCCACATAGAAGCTGCGTAAACCAAGACTCTGCGCATAATAGTTTAGCAGTCTATAGAATGGCGTACACTTCTATACCGGCTGCTCATCGATTTCCAGAAGGCCTTGGCACCATCAAAAGAGTTGTAATATGGTTAGTGCTCTCCATATTGTAAGAAAGGAGTACCCCAAAAATAATTAACATCATCAGAGCAATGTACGAAGATTCGGATCTCGCGGTACTGCATTATGGAATCAGCAGTGACTCTTTCACTACAAATGCAGGAGTAAAGCAAGGATGTCCACTCTCACCCCAACTGTTCACAATTATCCTGGATGAAATTATGAGAGAAGTCTGCGCGCAGAGACATGGAATAACTTGGAGTCTCACACGGCAATTCGAGGACTTAGACTATGCGGACGATATTTGTCTTCTATCACATAAGCTCAGTGACATCCAAGTTAAATTAGAACACCCCGCAAGATTAGCACGATGCGCCGGATTGGAGATAAATATCCAGAAGACTACCTAGGTAGTATAGATATAATAGCAACAGACGGTGGCGCAGAAGCAGACGTTGATAACAGACTTCGAAAAGGCATTTGGCCAATTATGACTTTTATGGAGAAGTTCCCAGATTTCCAGAAACACAAAGCTCGACTATTCAACTCATGTGTCAAGTCAGTACTGATATATGGCAGCAAAACCTGGTTGACTTCCAACAATATCATACAGAAACTTCAGGTATTCATCGACAAATGTCTCCGTACCATATGTCAAATATTCTGGCCAAACATTATCAAGAACGTGGATCTGTTGGAAATGACAAGAGAGGAACAGATTAAAAGACGCAAATGGAAATGGATCGAACGAACCATCAGGCAAAAAGCCGACAGCATTACCAGAACGGCGTTGGAGTGGAATCTTCAAGGCAAAAGATCCAGAGCCCGTCCCAAGAACGTCTGGAGATACTCCTGGAACTAGGAAAACTCAACCTCACTTGGAATAGTGCAAAGATAACTGCAACCAACCGAGTGAGATGGAGATGCCAAGTGGAAGCCCTATGCTCCCAAGTGGAGTGATGAAAACAGGAAAAAAAATCCTTCGCTGTGGTAAGGGTCGCAGTTTCTTATCCAGCTTTTTCAGGCCCGCCCAATCGCATTAAATGGATGTCTGCCTTGCAGTAGTCTATGTTCTCCGCTTGTTGTTCGGCTGCCTATTAAGGGACCTAACTTGGATATCCATTGTCCTTCCTTAGGTCATATAAGCCCGGATAAGGTGTCATTTTTTGCGGGATTTTATTTCACAGTTGGTTCCATCTGGAAAATTAATCTGCTGTCGCGTTTATAGTTCTGCCAATTTTGTCTGCTGGTCGGCCGCCGCGCTTATAAGTTTAGCAGGTCGAGGCCGGATGATCACGGACCATTCCCCAACGGCTACCACGTAGGAAAAAAAATAAACATATGTAGATAATATGTAGAAAACCGCCTTATAGATCCAGGTAACTCTTCTCGGGCAGACCCTATGATTCCTCCACAGTTTCTCTGCACTACCATAAGACCGTCAGCACCCTAAAGGCTTTCGACATTACTTGCCTAGTCCATAGAAGTTTGTTATCCAGGATGACACCCAAATATTAAGCTTCTTCGCAAAATTGGATTGTGATGTTTTTAAGCACTATATGAGTCAGAACAGATAGCTTTCTCTTTCTCGTAAGGATAACCTCAGTTTTAAATGGTTTAACTGACAGACAATTTCTTGTGCACCAATCGCTTGTCTTTTTTGAGGAGTATGGGCCATCAACAGCGGTATCGTTCGATTATGTGGACTTCGGCTCTTTTGTAACCATATTCAAGAGTTTTTGCAATATTTTTGCACACTTCTTGGAAGATGATCCTCTAAGTAATCCGCAATCTAATGAGTCATGTACTTTTTCGTACTTCTTGGATAATGGGTCCGGCGAAAATCCGAACCAGTTCTTTGTCCCTAGTTTTGCCACCTAATTTTCAGTGGTTGAGATACAGAAGCCCACCATGAATGAATACTTCTGGGATGATAAAAAGATTGCTGAGATCGACTCACACTAAATGTTCTAGCCAAACGTATATGTGATATCGGGGATATGTAGGTAAGGAAGGACTCCTTCGTTTTGTATCTGACTATCTGCTATGAACCCTTACAAAATCCATTGTCTAAGCAACTGCATGATAGAAACTACGTGCATATCTAACATTTGTTTGTGTATAATATTGCGTTGCGGGGCTCTAAACTTTTAAGACACATAGCATAAGCTGTAGACGATAATTATGTATATCTGCGCCAACAAAACCACATTTTCACTAAAAATTATAATACAATTCCCTTCTGACTATTAAATAATTCCCTTAGTCAAGTGTTACATTAATTCGGGAGGACGCAACCCCAATTGTCAAAGGAAAACACCAACAAACTTAATCCACCACGGAATCATCACACAATAACCACTCTAGCTCCACATTGCCGAGGAAGTTCCAGACAATCATAACCTATAACAACGTAACCAAACCACCGTGTTGTTGCGTCATGGCGATTAAGTTTAATAATCAGATTCAGCCACTCCATTAGGACTTGACAATTGCATCTCACATTCCCTAGCTCCAACCACCTTCAGAACTCTCTCAATCCCACTGTCAACCCCATGAGCACTCTGTTCATTGCTCCTTGCTCTCAGCAAAACTGCTAGAAACGATTTTATTGTGTGTCGTTGTCCTTCTGCTTTACGTTTTGGTTTTCATTGACCGCGTAAACAAGTGTCACGTTCCCTGGGTCGTAAAATTTGCATTTGCAATGCACACTCTGCAAATCGTTAGCTCAAATCTACACCACCACCTCCGGTATGAAACTCGAAATACGTTGGAGGCCAGCAGAACGAGCACACCGACAAACACCAAATGAACGTTCCCATGTAGGGCTTATTTCAATCTTTGAGCGCGTCCCCCCCCCCCCCCCCCCCCCCCCCAAGTTTTGGGCATTACCAAACACATAAGAATAGCAGTTCCGCGCGTACACACACAACTTAATTTACATTCGCTTATGCGTCCGTGATTCAAGCTGCAAAGTAGGTTCTATCAATTATTATGGTTTATGTGTGCGGCGGAGGGTGACGCGCTACGGCAGAACTGTTGGCGCAATAAGAGCCAGTTTATGACTCCCAAGGAAGTGGCGCGTACCGTAGTTCACATTTGGAATTAGATACGAGTTGTACGGCCGGCGTTTGTTGCTTTTGCGTACACAGAGTTTATAGTCCTGTCTAAAACACATGGAGGGCCTAGAGTGAGTTTTCATGTGTTTTTTGTTTTTGTTTTCATTCATTTAACGGTAACTGCAGCCCATGATACTCGTTTGTTTTGATTAAGTAATGCAACCGAAAACTATCTTGACTTCAACGGAAGTCTTGCAGCACTATGACAGGAACCAGGAAATATACGAGTACAAGGAAGTTGAACACAAGGGAGCACTTGCCACTGTGATAGGCGCAATAAGTTTTCGACTATCCATTGTTTTCTTGTTTAGTGATTGACGATTCAGATTCAGTCGTACGTCTGTAAAGTAAGGGAGAGCCAAAATTCGGTTACCCTTTGGGTGATCTTGGTCATGTAATCATTAGTCGCCAAAGGCAGGGACTCGTCTAAACCTAAGACAACGAAACTGTCGACTTTGGTAATTCAGAACGGAGGCTTTTAAAAACCAATAGCCGCTGTTAGACTTAATGACCCTAGGTGGTGTCAATGATGCTAATCTAAAAGGAGCCGCTTTTCCAACAGCTAAGCACCCCGCCACACGGTGAGTGACGGTGTCCTTACATACATAAGGACAGGATTAAGAGCAACATTAGACTTCTTTATCCCGAGATTAACAGTAAGCAAACTAGTAGCCACTTCTAAAGTGGCATGTTAATTGCGGTCAAACTTAGACACAATTTTATTCTGTCACTTTGCGAAGCCAACTAAAAGGTCCGAGCTGGAAAAACCTTATGTAAAGTCAGAGTTCACATATATGGTGCGGTAAGCACCACCTCAGCATACCATTTTCAATGTATTGACATAAAATAAATTCTTGAGACAATACAAACAATGCATAGATGATAGAAGGCACTGCTTCAAATTGATAATGTGATTGGAACAACTCATATTTTGGTCAATGATAACACCTAGGTAGTTAAAGTCCGCAATTCCAAAGTCGTCTGCAAATGCCGTGATTTTGCCCTCACACGGTTGTGTAAATACAGAATTAACTTAAATTAAAAACAGTATTGGGCCAAGCACAGATCCTTGAGGTACACCTACGTTAGTTACACTAAAATTACTAACTGACTATTTGAGTTCCATCCTTTAGATACGACTCAAACCATTTAAACATGAAACTGCGAAAACCCATTTTAAAAAGTTCGTCTAGGAGGACACTAGGGTTAACCATGCCGAAAGCTTTTTAATATCAACAAAAGTCCCAGCACAACTCTTTTTCTGACCCAGTCTCTCGAGAATTACGGATATTTAATCGCTACCACAGGCACCCAAATTCCTTAGGGAGTTTATTATTTTGAGAAGTTCAAAGCGCGATATTGTCTCAAAAAAGAAGAAGAAGAAGGAATCAAGTGTACTACGACGTTGTAGTTGGCGCAGTTAAGATGGGCTGCTTTTTTGTGGACTGGGCAAAAGATACGGAGATTCCATTTATCAGACGTGCTCGTTTGAAAAAGTCGATGTTCTTCTCATGTCTTCTACTTATAGACCTCAGGAGTGCGTTTCGTCCACTCAGGAGGAGGAGGAGGAGGAGGAAAAAGAAAGAGCATGAGAAGTACGCGGTCGAGAAAATTTAGAGATTCTACCCCAACAAAGAAATTCGGAAGTTTAACCAAACAGACACAAACTACGAAACGAAGCCTGTAGAGACTAACAAAGGAAAGGCGTAGTAGAGTCGTAGTCGATGTTTAGAATTTAGAAAGATCATTTCTGTATACTGTTTAGCGACGATGACCGTTGTCAGATAGAATGAGCCTTTCAACCAATAATTCCATCTACACGACCTAGATGAAGTGAAGATAGCAATCTTCTTCTTATCCTTTTATTAACCCTTTCCTCGTTATACGAACTTATGCGTAACGAGTTTCCCATTTTTACTGCATCGCTGCTGCTCCGCTTATGGGGTTGGCTAATGTCGCAGACCGCAGAACGCGTCTACATAATGCTCGGTCCTGGATCGCTTCAGGGGTTATCCCCAGGCGTTGTTGTGCATTTGCCATCTGAGAAATCCAGGAATTCTTTTTCCGACCTCGTTTTCTTACAGTTGGAGTGACCGTAGTTGATAGTGCCTTTTTAACCGGATTTTCCGCAGATCTTCTTTGAACGTGGCAATACCAACTTATTCTATTCGCCTCAAGCTGTTCGGTTACCGAATTCTTTATATGTAGACTTCCTCTTATACGCGAAGATCTAATACAATCGCGTTTAGTGACTCTACTAGACATCCTTAACATTTTCATTTTAAACGCATTTTGTTTTTAAACGCTTCGTACATTGTCCAGCACTGTGAACCGTATATAAGAGCTGGTCTAACAACCGTGGTGTAGAGTTTCCCCTTTAATTTAAGTGGAAATTTTCGGTCGCAAAAGATTCCCGAATTTTCCCGCCATTTCATCCATCCTACACTCACTCTGTGGTTTACGTCGTCGTCACATTTCGCTTCCATGTTAACGATTGATCCTAAGTACTTAAAGGTAGTGCTTTTCGGAAGAAATATTCCGTCTAACATTATATCCGGAACACGTCGCAACGGATGCGCAAATGGGCACGTCAGATGCTCCGTCTTTGAACGACTTATTTTAAACTCGTTTCTCTCTAGCGCATTTCTCCATGAATCTAAGGCGTTCTGTAAATCTTCGACGTTATCGCTAAGTATAACTGCGTCGACAGCGAAGAGAATTGGCGTTACATTTGCTTCGCGCATGCAGTCTTTTAAAAGATAGTCGAATACTACGTTAAAGAGGAAAGGGCCTTGATGCACTCCGACATTAACTGGAAATTCTCTTGTTAGTCCAGCAGAGCTTTTAACCGCAGTTTTCACGTTTCCGTACATGTCTTGTATTATTCTAACATACGTTTCCGGTACGTTTTGAGACCTCAGCGCGGCCCATATGAGATCTCTAGGCACTCGATCGAATTCTTGCTCGAGGTCGATAAATACCATGTGTAAATCCTTAGACGAATCTCGGTGCTTTTCCATTATTATTCGTAGGCTTTGGATAGCGTCCACCGTCGATCTTCCTTCAACAAATCCACACTGGCTATTATCGAGCTTTATTATTTGCCGAAGACGTTCGTTTAAGACTCTTTCGACGATTTTCATTGTGTGTGACATAAGCTTGATTGAACGGTATCTGTTGCATTCTCGAGTGTCGCCTTTTCCTTTGTATAATGGAACCAAGAAGCTACTTCTCTATTGATTCGGCATAGGTTGTCCACATTTTAATTTATTTAAAAGTTTCGATAGCCAAACGCTGCCGATTCCCTCCATCTTCGACCAAAACTCTGATGGAATGCTGTCTGGTCCCGGCGCTTCATATTTCCGATTGCTATACTTATTTCTTCGATTGAAAGGTCCGAAACTTCCTCCTCGAATAGACCAGCTGTCGGCACGATATCACGTGGAAACTGTTTGTTAAGCAACTCCTTGCAGTATTTAAGCCACCGATCACAAATTTCCGTTTCATTTGTTAGTAAGTGAGGATATTTGTTCCAACTCCTGGTACAGGTTTTCCGCTTCTGCCGCTCGAGTTCGAGCCAGGACTTTCTTTGCGATCTTTTTAAGACGCTCGTATTCAAGAGCCAGTCGAGCTTTTTCGATATCGTCGCTCCGATCGCATTTTGTCCACGCTTGGAATGCATTCTTCTTGTCGGCCACAGCTCGTTTGGTTTCGTCATTCCACCACCATGTTTCTTTTCCGACGTGATGGTATTTCGATATAGTCCCCAGATGGGACTTTGCGAGTGTTATGCATTCCTCGTGCATGCTGTTCCACATTTCTTGCGGGCTAAGTGAGTCCACGATACCGTTTATATTTTGAAGTACTTCTTTAGCCAGTGCGATAAATCTTGCGCTTCGTTTCTTCTATAGATTATACCATCGGATTTTTGGCTTACCAAACGATGCCGGTGTTTTCGGTGGTTCCGCTGAGAAAAATTCTGTAATGAGCAGACGGTGTTGGCTTACTAGCGATTCTCCAAGTATTACTTTACAGCCCTTAACACGGTTTCTCATCGACATTTAACAGAGGTGATAATCTATTTGCGTTTCGTGGCCTCCGCTGCTATAGGTGATAAGATGTCGTTGATGTTTAATAAACATTGTATTTAAGACGGTTAAGCCGTACGCTCTACACGCTACAAGGATGTCTTCGCCAGCTAAATTTCTAGTTCTAAAGCCTTTACCGCCGTGGCAGTCCTCATAATCAACATTTGTTTCTCCGACGTGGCCATTTAAATCTCCGCCTACGAAGAGCATCTCATCGATAGGTATATTTCTAAGCTAATTACCGAACTCTGACCAAAATGTATCTTTTTCCGATTGGTCGCATCCATTTTGTGGGGCGTACGCGCTAACAATGTTCCACGTTTCATTGTGTATGACGAGTTTAACACTCATCAAGCGGTCGCTTATTTTCAAGATACCAACGATGTTGTTTAGAAGATCCGCTGCAACAATGATTCTAACACCGTTTCGTCCATTGACCGTTCCATGGTAGAACATCTTAAATGCCTTAGTTTTTAAATCTAGAAATCGCGCTTTATTTCCTGTATTACACCACTTCGTTTCCTGTACGCACAGGATTTGTAGAGTTCTGCGACGCATAATCGCTTCCAGTTCTAAACTTTTTGAGGTCATCGATCCGACGTTCCAACTTGCAACTCTTCAAACCGACAGTTGATGACTTAGTAAGGAGTTTACATCAAATCCTCTGTAATGTAAAGTCGGACGAAGGGATGCCCAACTATTGGAACCTCAATATTGTTTGTCCGATCCTTAAGAAAGGTGACCCTCTAAACTCTGTCAACTACAGAGGCATCAGTCTTCTTAACATCGAATAAAAAAAAGCTGGGGCCGGTCAAAGACATTTACTGAAGCCACTAAAATCCTTCATTAAATGGGAAGGGAGAAGCGGTTTCAACACTTGACAACAAATAAAGATTATTAATTTGTGAGAAGTTACACAAATAAAATGATTAACAGGTAAAATGATAATGAAGAAGAAAAAAAAACAACCAACCGTTCGTTATAATAAAACGCGGACCAATTCTTTACTTAGACTTTATTTCGAGATTCCCAAATTAGAACTAAACTTAAAGTCTAACTTATCCTACTCCACACCTTCGTATCGATGCATTTGGTGTATAGCGCGTGCAAGGGTTTTAGGTTGCATAAGCAGTTTCCCAGTTCGAGTCGTGGGAAAATTGTGTCTTCCTTCAAAAGTTCAACGATTTCGACAGTATTAGTACGGTATATGCAGGATGCGTGTCCTCCCTTTAACAGTCGAGCAACACATTCATCTTCGTTGACTTTCTTCAGGGCGTTTTGTTCACAGACGGTCAGATTAGTTATAGTAAGGCATTTTGCGACGACACCATATGTCTCCTCGTGATTCACCAACATTCGGTCAAATGGTAGATTGACTTGCCTTCCATTGAGAATCGTCGCTCTTGTTATCAAGAAATTGTAAACAAACAGTTTAGGGATTGACAGGACATACAGCAAGATAGTGTCATTTGTAAAAACTGACGGAATCCCATACTGGAGCGCTTCGACTTCATTTGCATAGGGCAGCGTCTCGAGTTCGTTAATCACCCTGTTTACCTCTTCTCTGTCTAGTAGATTTGTATTAACGATGCCGCTCTTTGCCATTTGACACGCCCTAACCACTTCATTGATTGCATCTTGCTCGAATCTAGCCTTGCTGGATGCCGCTAATTTGTTTTTGGAACTTTCGATGACCCAGTTGATTTTTCTCGTTATTTCCTCAGTTATTGAAAGGACCCTCTCATTGATGCTATACTGCTGGTGGTTTCCTTCTATCAGGTCTTGTTCACTTCGCAGAACCTTATCCCAATCAGTTGCGTCTGGGTTTCCAGCCAACCATTTCCAGGCTGAGCCAATCCAGTTGATAGATCTCGTCCTCCTGGTCGTTTTTCCTTTAAGTACTCGTAGGTTGATGCGTTCACTGATCTGTGTCAGATGGTGTTCCGTTAGGTTTTTTGTTTTCTGCTTAGGAATTTCGCTGGTAACGAGGTCAGCCATTTTTTTCAGTATGTCTTCAAGCTTCTGTAGGTTGACCATGTGTATCAGCTTAAAATGCCCATCGATGATCCAGGCTTTACCATCCTTGATTGATGCGATTGGCGAATGGTACTCGAAAATGTGGAACCCTTGCACTGCACTTGCTAGTAATATTCTGCGTAATATACAATTTTAAATGATTATGGCAAAGATTACAATAAACGTTTCAGTGAACCTGCACGTAAAAGTGATAATGATTTTACAATTTAATTAAGATTTATAAATAATTTAACATTTTCAGAATATAACAATTCTACTCTGATTTTAAATTATGCATATTTAATAAAAATTAATATAGGGTCGTGTCCATACAATTAAATATATAAATTTTACTATTAAGGAATAAATTAAGTTTACAATGTTGGTTGTAAAAGGTTTTTCTCTCCTTTTTCTTAACCATTGAAATGGTTAAAATGTCAACTAAAGCTAATTTTTTTCAGCAACAGTTATATATAATAGTTTTTATTTTATTGTGTGAAATTTGTGCTATATGTGCTGGCGTAAAATTAATACGAGGGCGGGTCAATAAGTCCGTGACTTTTTGAATTTCTGACCTCTTAACTGAAACAGCAACACTGCTCCTGTCAACAGGCATCTGTCAGTTGACTCCTGTCAAAATTTAAACTTGCTGCGTCAGTTAGTTTGTGTTTGACAGCTATTTTTATCAGACTACTCACTAATTTGAGGAGAAAATGGAAAAAAGTGAATTTCGTGTGCTTATTAAGCATTATTTCTTGCGAAAAAAAACCATTACCGAGACCAAGGCTAAGCTTGATAAATACTATGGGGACTCTGCACCATCGATTTCAATGGTAAAAAAGTGGTTTACTGAATTTCGTTGTGGCCGTACAAGCACTGAAGATGCCGAACGTCCTGGACGCCCAGTTGAGGTCTCTACACCCGAAACAATCGAAAAAATTCACGATATGGTGTTGGCCGACCGAAGATTGAAAGTGCGAGAGATTGTGGAAGCCGTAGGGATCTCGCATGGCTCAGTGGTTTCAATTTTGAATGATCACTTGGGCATGAGAAAGCTTTCCGCAAGATGGGCGCCGCGTTTGCTCACAGTCGACCACAAACACATGTGCAGTTGCCATGGCAAAAATCCATGAATTGGGCTATGAATTGCTCCCTCATCCACCCTATTTTGCTCCGAGCGACTACTTCTTGTTCCCAAACCTGAAGAAATGGCTTGGTGGAAAAAGATTTGACTCCAATGATGAAGTCATCTCGCGCAAACAAAGGCCTATTTTGAGGACCTCGACAAATCATTTTTTTGAGAAGGGATAAAAAAATTTTAGAAGCGTTGGACAAAGTGTATAGAGCTCAAGGGAGATTACGTTGAAAAATAAAATTATTTTTTTATCAAAAAATCTGTGTTTTAATCCAAAAGTCACGGACTTATTGACCCGCCCTCGTATATGTATGTGCGTAATATTATTATGCGTGCGTAAGATTATCATTTGTGCGTAAGTGTGCTATTATGAGTTTCTAATTTGTGCCGTGTGTCTTTTACGACCAGTGGTTGTGACTACTGTTACCTTATTATCCTTCTCTACCACCTCTTTTCGATAGAGTGGCTTATGCTTGCCTTGGATTCTTTTGTACGGGGTGTAAATTATACTACCTTTCTTGAACTTTTTAGGTGTGGATCTTTTGGAATTTCGCCATTTATTGGCTATTTCCTGTTTTTTATGCAGTCTAGCTCTAAGGTCGCTGTTAGCTTTAATTTGAAAGTTTACTAGATTCTGGAAGTTCGGTTAAAAAAGATATCGGACGGCTTTTTGTTTGTCACTGAATGAATTGTGGTATTATACCTGTCAACTGCAATGTTTAGAAGTTCCCGTAAATTCAAGTCTTTGTATTCTGCCTTTAGACAGCGGTAAATTTCTAGGATTGTAGAGTGAAATCTCTCAACCTGTCCATTTACTTCACTTCGGTTTACTGGTGTCTGATACGTTTGTATGTCCAGCATTTTCACAAAGTTCAATACGATAGGACTGAGGAAACTTCTTTCATTATCAGTTACTATCACTCTCGGAACGGTAAAGTAATGCAATACCTTCGCGAACTTGTTTCTTAAGTAAATCGAGGACTTATTTTCTATATGTAAAAGCTTTGCAAATTTGGAGAATTTGTCGATACAGCTCATAAACTTCTCGTTCTGGATCTCCATTATATCAATATGTAAGATTTCGCAAGGATAGGAGGGCACAGGAGTCTTCTGGAGTTGCGGAGTAACTGGATGTCTGTCATACTTATTTAAAAGGCAGATCTCGCATGTTTTAGTATACTGCGTGATCAGACTGTTCATCTTTGGGAAATAGTACTTCTCTAAAATTTGTTGTTTGTTTTCTCTCGCATTCCTGTGTGCTCTCCTGTGTTCCTTGCTAATCAACTGCCAAATTCGCTCCTGGTTCCTAACGTCTTCCACTACTCTTTGTGTCAACCTAATTTTGTAATGTTTAAAGGTTTCAAGATATACCTCCTGCAAGAGACCTATATAAGGTTCAGGTATTTTGATTCCATTGATGGTGTTAGGATTAAGGTTGGATTTTAAAATCTGAATTAATTGCTCTTTTTCTAACATACTGAAGGCGAAGAAGCCCGGATGTGGCTGCTCTTTAATTTCTAGACCTTTCCCAATTTTTATAATGATTTGATTACGAAATACATTGAGTGGGACTTCCACATGTGGTATTAAATCTGAAGAGTCTTGCATTGCACTATGGACGGTCTCACTAGCAGAGTCCGTTGATTCATTATCCGCCCCAATCATTTCCGCACAGGAACCATTCTCTGCGGCTGTCACTGTTTGGGATTCTGCAGTGTTAGTACCAGAGCTACCTTCTTCGGCTGATTCCGTTAAGGAATCCATCATTGTATTCAATTGAGGTATTGGTAGGCAACTACTATTAAAGGTCTTCAGCCTAGAAAGAGCATCGGCCACCAAATTTGATTTACCTGTTTTATAAATTAATTCGTAGCTTTACTCTTCTATGCGAGCCTTCCATCTCTTGAGTTTAGCGTTGAAGTTGCTATTTCCCAACGCGAATGTTAATGGTTGGTGATCCGTGAAAATCCGCACTTTTTTAGCACCGTATAGGTATGATCGCAAATTATCAAGAGCCCAAACGATAGCCAACATTTCTTTTTCGTTGGTTGCATAGTTCTCTTCGGTCTTATCAAGAGTCCTGGAGATATATGCAATTGGTCTATCATTTCCGCCCTCATCTTAAGATAAAACTGGGCCTATTGCGTAGTTCGAGGCGTCAGTCGTTAGATTAAATGATTTTTGGAAATCAGGAAAGGCTAGGATTTCCGCAGATGTTAAGAGAATTTTCAAATCATTAAAAGCTCTAAGTGCTTCATCGTTTAAATTGATCGGAACACGAGTGGATTCATTCACCTTAACTCGAGCATGCTCACCCCTTGTAAGGTTAGTCAAAGGCTTCGCTATCTTCGCATAATCGCGAATAAATTTCCTATAATAAGATGTTAAACCTAGGAATGATTTGAGTTCTTTAAGATTCTCTGGGGGTTTAATTTTTTGGATCCCATCAACCTTTTTAGTATCTGGCTTGATGCCGTCAGGAGTCTGACCAAGACGGTTTCGAGGTTTCTCAGGTGATCTTCTTCACTATTACCAAAGACGATTATGTCATCAATGTAGATGTAACAAATTTTGGCAATATAAGGTTTTAGCACATCGTCTATCATACGTTGAAATCTAGCAGGGGCACTTTTCAGCCCGAAGGGTAGTCTGAGAAATTCGTATTTACCGTTCAAGGTTGAAAAGGCAGTCTTTGGGATGTCTGTCGGTTTCATCGGTATTTGATGGAACCCAGAAGTCAAGTCGAGAGTTGTAAAGAATTTAACTTTTCCCAGACTGGCAAGAGTGGAATTAATGTCGGGGATAGGATACGTGTCTGCAATAGTTACCTTGTTCAATCTTTTATAGTCGATGACCATTCGATATTGTTTTTCGACATTTGGCTTTGGCTTTTTCGGAACCACCCAGATCGGCGAATTGTAAGGGCTTCTGGAAGGTCGAATTATGCCCTCTTCAAACAACTTAGATATCTCCTTTTCCAACTCTCCTCTCAGACAGGCGGGATAGGGATAGCTTTTAGTATATATTGGTTCATCGGTGCTCGTTCTAATGTCGGCAAGGACACAAGTGTCAACTACTACTCTCACGTCGATGACCAAAAGGACCAAAAAGTGAATCGTATTTCCTTATTAGTTCATATAGTCTGGCTTTAACGTTTTCAGGGAGTTTGGGGTCTATTTTTGAATTTAATATTATGTTTAAGGGTCAATATATTTTTCTTTCTATCAATGAGTGCCTCCATTTCCTTCGACGTATCAACTCCTTTGATACCGTCAAAGGAATTGAGACCTGGTAGGACATAAAATTTGACAAGAGTTTGACTATTCGCATATTTAAATAGTTCCCTTCGATGTATTCCGAGATACGTATTTTACCACCGGCTGACTGGACACTAAAGGGTTTTTCTAGACTAATTGTTTGTTGTTTTATTCGGTCGGTAATAAAATTTTTGTTCGTCCCTGTATCTATTAGAAACCTCAAGGTTGCTCCATCCCGTGTAACATATTCTATATATGGTACGCTGGATGGGCGTCCGACATAAAAATAAAAACATCACTGGTTTTCTCCAAGTATTTTTCTATTGCTTCGTCCTTGACAATAACGGTGTTGAAAAGTCTTTGATGCTTTTGAGGGTGGTTATCTGATCTTGCTCCTCTTTTCAGGGAATTCTTGTTTTTAGGGCGATTGGCATAATCTACTTGTTTTGTTTGAATTGAACGGACCACCTCCATTTTTTCGTTAGGTTTGGGACCTACCCTCGGAGAGGGGCCATGTTCACGAGGAGGGTGCCTCTGCCCACCGGTATGTCGTAGATTAGGATGAAACTTCCTAGGTGGGACAGTAGGTCCCTCTTGAGAATGAAAAGTTTGGTTAATAGGGGAAGTAATCGTATTTGAGCCAGTATTGGCGTGGATTGAATGATTCCTAAAGTTCAAATTCTGCATTTCGAGACAAGCTGAATAAGCTTCAGGGAGAGTTTTTGGTCTTTGAACTATTAATAGCCTAGACAGGTCGCCGTTGAGGCCACGGATAAAAACATCTTGTGCTCTATTTCTGTATGTTTCGGCTAGTGCATTAACTGTTTCTTCCGTGTAGGATTCTGTTTTGAGCTTGTTGACCATCAGGGAAAGTTGATGGTTAACTGCTGCATAAAATTCATCCAACTTGCTTGATCTTTGTGAGAGCTGATTAAGTTGGTGTTCTAAAGTTCGCATGTCCCTCGTATCCGCATAATGCAGAGAGAGACACTGCTTTATTTCCTGCCAATCGTTATAAAATATGTTGTATGAAACTAGGGCTGCATCCGCAGAACCCCTAACCTTTCCACGTATGTTCTGCAAAATCGCACGATACAGTGGTTTGGTTCGGATGATCTCAAAATCTTTTAAAACTCCCTCCACAGCATGAACCCAAGAGACGTATTGGGTTGGGTTTCCTGTGAAAACCTGCAACTCCTTTACGCTATCCGGGAGCCTGCTAGTTTCCTTGAGATCTGCTTCCGTTTGAGATGGGCAAAGTGACGCTGGCGTTATTGGCTCATTCACTATGGTAAAGCTTCGTGATTCCTCCAAAAATGCTAGGCGATTTTGTAAGCTCCTTAGTGTATCTTCAGAGATAGGAGATGATACTCTCCTATCTTCCAAAGCCTTCAACCGAGTTTCCGTTGCTCTTAGCTGGACTAGCACGGTATTAAGACCACCGGTAAGTTCGGTTACTGCGTTTTGCAGAGAATCCATTTTTGGCAAGCGATAAATAAGGATAAAAGGAAATTAAGTCTTACTTGTAATCAAGAGATCGATTGGACTCTTTGCCACGGATGGTACAACCACCGAGGTCAAAGCACTGATTTTATATTCAAATATTTTAATTTAATTTAGTTAGCTCAAAGCAAACTATTGGTTTAAACGAGCACAGGCACTGATTTTCAACAAATCACTTTTTTGTTTGAACGCACTTACGCACAGTGAAATCACATGGATTTTAATATATTTTTTTGAATCACAAAAATTAATAATTTTTTTCTTAGCATGGATTGCAAAACAATTTTTATTTTTTTTTTTTTTGATTTTCAAAATTTCTTAAAACTACTTTTCTTTTTTGTAACCCACACGAAGCGTAGTTATAGGATTTTCAATTTTTTGCCTTTTTGAACAGCACAAATTTAACTTTAGTTTTAATCTTCTTTCTTCTATTATTTTTAAATCATCTTATAATTTACGAACACTGGTCTTTGGTTTACTTTTCTTTCTTACATTTGTAAGACTATCATTTTTTGTTGCGAATGTTAACACTCAATTTCGTTGCACCGCGATCTGTAAGGTAACCGTAGGGACAGATTATTTAAAAAACAAAATAAGGTGCACGCAACCGACTTAAATCAGTGCTTTGCATTGGAGCCGGTCCTGAAGGGATCGTATTTGTCCTCTTTGGTAACTCGCCGCCTTTTTAGGGGCAAGCGGTGACCTGCTCGGGTACGATTGACCTCACACCTCGCATCTTTGCTCTTTTGCGGCTTCTCACTATGTTCCCATGGAAATAGTACAGAGTATTGCGTAGATAAGTGAGCTGGCTTTTTAGGCTTACAACTACTTGCACCCAGTAGGGAGTTCTACACATGTCCTTAAATAAGGACCACCGCCAGGAGTATCAAAAGATGGAGGTTGGACCGGTCCCTGCTCGGGCGCCAGTTAAAGATGTTGGCACCACAACATCTAAAAAAATACCCAATTAGAATAAAAAAATATAAATTAGAATAAAACGCGGACCAATTCTTTACTTCGCCTTTATTTCGAGATTCCCAAATTAGAACTAAACTAAAGTCTAACTTATCCTACTCCACACCTTCGTATCGATGCATGTGGTGTATAGCGCGTGCAAGGGTTTTAGGTTGCATCAGCAGTTTCCGAGTTCGAGTCGTGGGAAACAATTGTTAGTTTCCGTCACACGCGTCGTGTTACTGCTACTTACGTTGGGTTGGTGAAATACAATGTCCACAAGTGCATGCATGAAGTCAAGGTGACTTCTCATCTTTCGACTTGTGGAATCGTGGCGCGTTAACTGAATGTAATATATGAACAAATAAATAAATAAATAAATAAATACTTACTTTACTTTAGGTGGCGCTACAGTTCGGGGTGGACCTGGGCCTCAGTCAACAAGCTTCTCCAGCCAGCTCGATCCCTGGCTAGCTGCCTCCAGTTTCGCACGCTAAATTGGCTGAGGTCCTCTTCCACTTGCGTGCGCCACCTGAGTCTTGGCCTTCCTCTACTGCGCTGTCCCTCGGGGGCGGATTCGAAGACTTTTCCAACCGGAGCACTGGTGTCCATGCGCTCTACATGACCCAGCCATCTCAGTCTTTGGATCTTCACTCTTCTGGCTAGGTCGGTGTTGCTGTAAAGTCCATACAGTTCGTCGTTGTATCTCCTCCACCTCTCGCAGTCAGCCGACCGAAAACTACTCGAAGAATTTTCCTCTCAAGGCAACCAAGAACATCCTCATCCATTTTTGATAATGTCCATGCCTCTACGCTATAGAGCAGGACCGGGATTATTAAGGTCTTATAAAGGGTGACTTTTGTTGTCCGAGAGAGGGCTTCGCTACTCAATTGCCTTCTTAGCCCAAAGAAACAGTGGTTGGCAAGAGTTATTCTTCGCTTGATCTCAGCGCTGGTGTCGTTGTCTGTATTTATAGCAGAGCCTAGGTAGACAAAGTCCTTAACTACCTCAAAGTTATATCTGTCGAGGGTGACGTTCTGTCCGAAACGTCGGTGTTGACCGCTAAGCCCATTTTCGCCGCTACCGTCTCAATACTTGCAAAAGCGCCACTGACATCACGCTGCTTTCTCCCGATTATGTCAATATCGTCGGCGTATGCGAGTAGTTGGACGGACTTTTGAAAGATAGTGCCTGTTGTGTTTGCTCGTGAGTTTTGCACTATTTTTTCAAGTACGATGTTGAAAAATCGCATGACAGCACATCGCCATGTCTAAATTCTTTCTGGACATCAAAAGTCTCGGTGAGATCTTAACCGACCTTGATGGGGCAGGGATGCCAAAACTAGACATTGCTCTATAGAGCTCTTCTCTATAGATGCTGTCATACGCGGCCAAAATAAATAAATAAATATATAAATGAATAAATAAATATTTAAACAAATAAAAATAAGTATATGAATAAATAAATGTATTTATATATAATAAATAAATGAGTAAATAAATAAATAAATAAATATGAATTTGAAACAAACTTATATAGCACTCCTACGAGACTAAGTTTGAAATCAAGTAGATATCAGATGAAGATCAAGAGATATTATATTAATGGTTTAGTTTTTCAATTCTATCTGAAACCATTTCAATGTTAGCCATTTTATGAAGATCCTCTGTTCAAAAAAAAAAACCATGGAAGTATCATTTTGAGCAATTTGTTTTGTGCTCTTTGCAGCTTGCGCAGATGGCTTTTTGCACACTAACCCCAAACAGGAGATCCATAAAATATAATTGCTTGGAATATTGATTTAAAAATTTATAATTTGTTGGCTTCACTAAATTTTGAATTCCGGCATATAAATGGGTAGAGAACTCTTATTGTCACATTAACCTTTTTAGTTATTTATTGAACATGCAGATTGAATGTAAGACGCTTATCTAAATAGATGCCAAGATACTTAACAGTCGATTTCTACTCAACTTGGGTACCGTTGATTAGAAGGTTGTTAGTAGGAAGTAAGCAGGCTTTTCTTTTACGAGTAAAAAGCCTGAGTCTTTGAAGCATTAATGTTTATTTTCCAATCGCTACAATATACTTCAACAGCATTTAAAACAGATTGCAAATTAGTTTTAATGTTTAAACCAATTGCATCTTAAGAATAAATGCTAGTATCGTCACCGAATAAGGCAATGTTACAGTTTGTCAAGTTGGGTAAATCGGAAGTATATATATTAAAGAGGACTTGACCAAGAACAGATCCTTGTGGGACACCTGCATTAATCAAATGATTGTCTGAAAGACTTTGGTTGATGGATACATTGAAATTTCGGGATGACAGGAACGATTGAATAATTTTAACTATGTACAACGGAAAATTAAATCTTAGAAGTTTATGTACTAAACCATTATGCCAAACGGTGTCGAAGGCTTTCTCTACGTCCAAAATTACCATACTAGTGCTTTTGCCCTCTGAAAGGTTATTTTTGATATCTTTTGTGATACGATGCACTTGGTGAGTAGTGTTGTGAAATGGCCTGAATCCATATTGCTCCGGGGGCAAACTTGCATTTTCGTCAACAAAAGATACAATTTTTTCCAGCCACTTACTAAGAGAGCTTAGCAGACTAACTGTCCTGTAGCTACAAGGTAAATTCGGAGCTTTGCCCGGTTTCGAGATTGGAATTATCTTTGCTACTTTCCACTTATTAGGAAAGTATGCCAATCTAAGACAGTTGTTGAACAAATCCATTAACTTCATAAGGGCAAAATCAGGGAGATTTTTGAGGCACTGATTCTTAATCCCATCTGAGCCAGACGATTTTCTAGCCTTGAAATTACGAAAAATATCCTTCAATTCATTTAGATGTATAAGCTTAAAGTTACTACATAATGACTGTGAATTGAGGATGTTAAGTGATTTTTCTACGGTAGATTCGATATGCGTGACTGGAATTACGTTTCTACCAATCGAATGACTTTTGAAAAAGTTGATTGCCAGCGCATTAGCTTTATCACAACAAGAAGCCAACGAAGAATTGCCAACCTTAAGTAGAGGAATGTAAGTGTTCTTTTTCTTCACTACCTTAACGATATTCCAGAATGGCTTGCTGCCCTTATTTAGACCCTGTAATCTATCGTTCCACGATTGGTTTCTATGGTTCTTTATTGCATATTTTATCAAAGAATTTTTCGAGATAAGACACATTTCTTGTACGTTTCCACCTGGATCTACAAGTGTTTCTTAGTTTTATCATTTGGAGAATAAATTGGGGAAGAACGTTGGATGCACATCTTGCGACCGTTTTCTTTGGCACTGAATGTTATACGCCTTCTAAGATCGCAGAGGTAAAAGCTTCTACATTTTGATCGATTTCAGATATGTTGCTGTTTTGAACTAGAGAGTTTTCAAGAATAGTTCTTATTATTCTTCTAAATAAGTTCCAGTTGGCATTTTTGAAGTCATAGACTTGATTTGCGCACTACACTGGAGAAGCTTTCACGCAACACTTAACAGGTAGATAGTCGGAACTGAGTTGTTATGGGGGAAGTAAAAAGATCAGGCATGTTAGTAAGATATAAATCCAACGTAAAAGGGTTTCTGTTCCTACTAGATGGGATGTGAGTAGGACTATCGGGAAAGAGGATTTCACACGGATGTCTTACGTTGAGGTCTCTAAGAATGTTACCCCATGCATTTGACCTCATACAACACCAGTGCCTATGCCTGCAATTAAAATCACCACCTATTAGGAATAGATCGTTAGTATTAACTAGCCTTAGGAAGTCACTCCGGAGATGAAATCTTTTTGAGGTGTGATTACTCAACCCGGAAAATAAGCACTATAATTTTTCAATGTGTGTCCATTAACAAATGGGACTTCAATACCAATGGCTTCAATTAATTTCAAATAAGTAATAGGAAGTACCTCGTGCTTAATGGTACGTTTTATTAGCACGGCAACACCACCACCACTTCTCTCTTCCCTATCCAAACGATAACACTTATAATCTGAGTTAGACAAACGATCATTTGAATTTAACCAAGTTTCACAGATTAAAGCTACGTCAATATTGAATGTACTAAGGTAAGAGTTAAAGAGGAAAGAGTTTCCCTCGAATGCTTCTAGCATTCCAACATATCATGTTTAAGCTACAAGTCATTACTTAGAATTATATAAATTGCAAGTTGAGTTATAGCGTTGAATTATTTCGCCTTCGTATAACAATTACCGAGCATGGAGATCATCTCTGCAGTGAGTGCATTTACTTCTTCTAAAGAAAATAGATCTGTTGTTGGTAGACTTGGCCCACGTATTCGATGCATTGCAGATGGTTGCAGCTTTCGGTCTCACGCCAGCTGGTGCATTGCGTTGATGAGGGAGTGAGGGAAACTCCATGATGTTAGCTTCAAAAGTTGGTTGTGCCCTTTTAATACGCTGTGTTTTGTTTTTGGCCGATAGCTTTTCCCTCATTCCCAGAAAGCTTTTACCACAAACACATGAAAAGTCAGTTGATTTGTGTGTGCCATTGCAGTTGGCGCATTTAATATTTTTTTAAGCGCATTCAATAGTCTTGTGCGACAGTTTTTTTTTGTGGCAGTGTTTTTCGCCATGTCCATACAATTGGCGGTTAAAGTACTGCGTAACTCGGTTCTTGCAAAATCACCATTTAACTTGAGTTTTATATATAGCTTTAAAGTTTTTTTTAAGTTCTACAAGTCGGATGGAACCAGTTTCAAGAAAAACTAAATAAAATATATCCACGAACCGTTCATATTGTTTTTTTATAATGATTTTGATGTTCTGGCACCTCAGTCCGAGTGATACGAGTTCGCTTTTAAGCTCTTCGGGAGATAATTCCTCTAGCCCATACACTTGCTTACTTACTTTAGGTGGCGCTACAGTCCGGGGTGGACCTGGATCTCAGTCAACAAGCTTCTCCAGCCAGCTCGATACCCGGCTAGCTGTCTCCAGTTTCGCACGCTAAGTTGGCTGAGGTACTCTTCCACTTGCGTGCGCCACCTGAGTCTTGGCCTTCCTCTGCTGCGCTGTCCCTCGGGGGCGGATTCGAAGACTTTTCGGACCGGAGCACTGGTGTCCATGCGCTCTACATGACCCAGCCATCTCAGTCTTTGAATCTTCACTCTTCTGGCTAGGTTCATGTCGCTGTACAGTCCATACAGTTCGTCGTTGTATCTCCTCCTCCACTCACCGTCATTGCAGACGGGACTGAAGATCGCCCGAATAACTTTTCTCTCGAAGCAACCAAGAACACCCTCATCCATTTTTGATAATGTCCATGCCTCTGCGCCATAGAGCAGGACCGGGATTATTAAGGTCTTATAAAGGGTGACTTTAATTGTCCAAGAGAGGGCTTTGCTACTCAATTGCCTTCTTAGCCCAAAGAAACAGCGGTTGGCAATAGTTATTCTTCGTTTGATCTCAGCGCTGGTGTCGTTGTCTGTGTTTATAGCAGAGCCTAGGTAGACAAAGTCCTTAACTACCTCAAAGTTATATCTGTCGAGGGTGACGTTCTGCCCGAGACGTCGGTGTTGGTTGTCCTTTTTGCTTGACAGCATATACTTGGTCTTGCCCTCATTGACCGCTAAACCCATTTTCGCCGCTTCCTTCTCAATACTCGCGAAAACGCCACTGACATCACGCTGCTTTCTCCCGATTATGTCAATATCGTCGGCGTATGCGAGTAGTTGGACGGACTTTTGAAAGATAGTGCCTCTTGTGTTTGCTCGTGAGTTTTGCACTATTCTTTCAAGTACGATGTTGAAAACTCGCACGACAGCGCATCAAAGGTCTCGGTGAGATCTTTACCGACCTTGATGGAGCAGCGTCAGCGGAGCTCCATCGTGATCCTGCACAGATGGACGAGTGGCAGACATTGCTCTTTATAGCTCGTCTTTATAGATGCTGTCATACGTGGCCTTAAAATCGATGAATAGGTGGTGGGTATCAATCTGAAGCTCATGGGTCTTCTCCAAGATCTGCCGTAGTGTGAATATCTGGTCGATGGTGGACTTTCCTGGCCTGAAGCCACACTGATATGGACCTATCAGGCTGTTGACGAACGGCTTCAGGCGTTCACACAATATGGCCGATAAGATCTTATATGCGATGTTAAGGAGACTAATGCCGCTGTAGTTGGCGCAGTTCAGAGGGTCTCCTTTCTTGAGAATCGGACAAACAATGCTGAGGTTCCATTTATCGGGCATACTTTCGTCCGACCATATTTTACAGATGAGTTGGTGTATGCTCCTTACCAAGTCATCGCCTGCCGCTTTGAAGAGCTCGGCTGTCAGGCCATCCGCTCTAGCAGCTTTGTTGGACTTAAGCTTCGATATGGCTATCTTCACTTCATCCAGGTCGGGTGGACGGAATTGTTGGTCATCATCGTCCATGTTGAAAGGTTGATTCTGCCCGACAGCGGATTTTGGTTTGTCATCGCCGTTATATAGTCTGCAGAAATGGTCTTCCAAATCCTCAGCAGTGACTGCGATTCTACTACGATGGTTCCTTGTTCATCTCTACAGACTTCGGTTCGGGGTTTGTTCGAACCTCATTCCTGGAGTAGCATCTCTCAATTTCCTCGATCGCGCGCCGGTATTCGTCACTCCTCTTCCGCTCATAGAGCTCATGGGCAGCTCTGGTTTTTGTTTGCAGTGCCGCATTGCGTGCTTTTTGCTTAGCTGCATGTTCTTGCCGGCGTTCATCATCGAACCAGGGGTTTCGTTGTAGTGGACGAGTGAAACCCAGCACATCAGAAGCGGCATATCTGATGGCGTTTTGGCAGTGTTTCCAGTGGTCTTCGATGCTTGATGCTGGCGGCATTGGACCTCTTAAGAGATTAAGAGACACTCGATCGGAAAAGGACTTGGCGATCTCTTGCGATTGTAGCCGTCTGACGTCGAATTTTCTCACAGCATTAGTTTGTCTTGGCGTAGTTTGGGCTACAACAAGGTAATGGTCCTAGTCGATGTTGGCTCCTCGGAACGTACGGACATCCATAATGCTGGAGGAGTGTCTTGCGTCTATCGCAATGTGATCAATCTGGTTGACTGTTGATTGATCAGGAGTTCTCCAAGTCCCCTTGTTTATGTCGAGATGTGGGAACCGCGTGCTAGCCACTACAATGTTTCGCCCTGCCGCAAAGTCGATTAGTCTGAATCTGTTATCGGAGGTGGTGCTGTGCAGGCTATATTTTCCGATTGTTACATATATTTACAACAGCACTTTAAATGACCTTGATGTTGATATGTCATGAGTAAAAAATTTGAGGTTTTTCAATTTTAATAAATTACACAATTTTTGATGCAATTCAACACTATCAAGGTTTATCTTCACACCAATACTCATTTTTTTCACAAAATAGTTGTCTATTTTAACTTCACGGAGAAGAGCACGAGTTTCTGTTAAGTTCTTTTGCAAGACACATATCGATGGGATTTTAATTTTTTTGTTCGTTGCGGGTGGACTCAAAACTTCATCACAATCAATGTCCTCGTTGTCTGAATCCGGTAGACACAGCCGCGGCGCAAAGTAATTAGTTCTAGAGTTTTTAAGACCAGAACTCATTTTAAATAGTTTTTTATTTGAAGACCTGAGGTCTTAGGCGAACGATCGCGTTTGCGAATTTTGGATTTTTTTTATGTTTTTCTGCGTGAGGGGTTGAGAGAAAAGACTTTCCCGGTCAAAGCTCCGAACAGAACTCAACTCAATCAAGAAGGCTGGGCGGACAATTTTTACGGAATCTCGTTGGATAGCTGTTGTTTATCATATGAAGTCCCAAAGAGGACTCAGAATCCTTAAATTGAAAAGCTAGTGAAACATTGCTAAACAAATCTGCATTGAAGTTCCCACAAATCATGCTGTCTCGATATATAGCAGAAAATTAAGATTGTTCGACCTTTTCTAGATGATCGTCATTATTTCAAGACACTTGGATTCTGCGTAGATTCTCCACATTAAGTGTGGACTCTAAGCATTTTACCATCGAGTGAAATTGAAAACACCATTTTCCGTAGATGATCACCTTCCTTATATCGATTATCTTGAGCTCATTACTACTCTGATGATCATCACAACAGCGAGAAACGATGAACTTTCTTTATTCGTTCTCAAATATCCACTTCGTAGTGTGCATGAATTTCTTCTCCTACAGTCTAGGTAACCTGACGTTTTTATTTTACGACAAAATCTTAACCATAAACGTTTCCGTATTAAAGAAAACTAAAACAGTGCCCTAGAGCATGGAACACAGGAAATTCCCAGTTAACATTTGTTAAGTGCCTTATAAGAATCGAATAAGAGTTTAACAAATGGCCTTCATCAAGCCATTTGAAGGAAGGAATCTCGTCTTCCTGACAAGCACCGCTTTTACGATTACGACAATTTTTAGCTGTTTTTCTGGAAAGAATATTGGCGTCCGTGATAGGGATAGGAGGACCTACATTAACCACACCACCACCGGCATGCGAAACAGATTACATCATAACACCTCTCTGGTTTGCCAGCTTCATGACGACACTGTCATGCCACAGCCGTGTTCATCTCTATGCATCACTGCGTTAAGTTGGTCGTGTTATCATCATCGTCTTCCCATAGCCTGAAGTTCTATTCGTACCCCGTTCGCCATCTAATACTCATTTACCATAAACATTCCATCAATTATGCGCCACCACCAGTACTAGATGGATGTGTATGTGTATGTGTGGTTGTGGAGGGATAGAGAGAAGCCCTAATGAAGATACCAAGCTTTGGTATGAAATGCCACGAGACATTAACCCCATGTCTTGGGTTTTGGAATTGAAGAACGAACACTAAACACCCACTATGTGGCTGGAAGCAGCGGCTAAACTCAGAGTTGGGGTTGTAGGTTGTATAACATACGGTGGTTGTTGGTGGATTGAAGGTGCCCCAGGCAACCTTCGAAGGAAGGATTCCAATCCATTCATCTGTGACTGTTTCGTTATTTTAAAGTTCATTACGAGTAAAGCAGCCATTGCTATGTACGAGTATATTCTGAGATTGTTCCGTAGAAAGCACAGAAACAACACTCGACGAGCGAGAATATCTGTATCTATGTTGATAGTCATGTCTAAATCTAGTGATATTATAGAGTTTTATAGAATCACAGAACAACGACTCTCGAATGGGCCAAACTCGAACCCTTTGTAAATAGTTCAGAATGGAAACTGCACCATGGAACGGTGTGAACGTACATATGTAACCCTACGACCAAGAACATCTGCAAGTATCCGTACTATGGCGTACGATGCTCCTGCTCCGTCGTACTCGTTGTCATTGTGTCGTGCTCGTGCTCGTGCTCGTCATCGTCGTCTTCTTCTTTGAAGGGTAAAGTTTTCCGTTTCTTGATTCAACGATTTTACCTCTGCACAGTCAATTAAACTTCCACCAAGGCAATGAGCACAGAAACGAACGCAGAATTTCCACCCAGCCCTGGTTTTGAACCTAGAACGTTTCTGTTGATGTAGAATTAAGAATTGGAAATTGTTTTTGCAGAATCTACAGGGTGATATCAGAATGACTATATAGGTAGAGGGATACCGGTTGAAGACGACATCTCTACAAACGACAACGCCCGAATTGAATACGATTTCTATTCCCAGCCATCCTCTCGAAGTAAGAAAGACGGTGATAGTTTCGAAGAAGCAAACTACTGAAGACGAAGGTCCTTGCAAAGGCAAAAGGACATTGCACCTTTAAGTCGACCGACGAATTGGTGACTCTGCAGGGTCGTCTAAGGTCGGCAAAGGCAAGCATGATGTAATAAATGTTGTGTAAGGTTATTCGGCGAAAATATGCAATTGAATTTTTGAAATTGTCCTTAAGGGAGCGGTGGTATGTCCCCAGAAATGGGTGGTAGCTGCTGGGGTTCCCCTGAAATTGGGAGTGCATTGATATGAGAAATTTTTTGAAAGCTTAATTAATTTCAAGACCCGACAATTTATGAGCATGAGCTCGAGCATATAGACGAAATAAGTTTACGAGGATGCGGGCGGTATTTTCAGAGTTTGAAAAATTATGTAAAATACATTTGTGGACCGGACAGTGGGTGCTGTCTGTGCTTTTAAGAATTACTTTCGTCTTCAGGACGAAGGGACATTTTGGTAGAGAATTCATGGAGCGTCTGTTGTCCACAGCTGCACAGCAACGACATGGGGTGAATGCGAATGCAAATGCGAATGCAAATGCCATGAAAGGAAATTCAAATTTCATCATTTTCTTCTTCGTTTGTGGTTGTGTTTAGAGTTATTGCAAATGGTTTTGATTTTCTTTCCTTTGATGTGGAAGAACTGTTCTCTGCAGTTAGTGGAGCTTGAACTTATGTGGTACGTTGCTTCTTGGGAAATGAGTTCAAAGCTGAAAAGTTGAAGAATGTATTTAATTGAGTTGATTCTTCGAAAAGAAGATGATAAAGTTTCGATGTGATTCACATGAATAGCTGTGACGTTGTAAAGGTCAGTGTTAGGTTGTAATGCCTAAAATTCTAAGCCAATACGAATTCCCATTTATTTTTTCTGATACAGAGTGAGCGGTTGATGAGAAAAGAACGAGTTCCTATCCCTATTCATGAGTTTTAATATCTAAATCTCTACTAGAAACCAGGCAGGCAGCATGGTTAAAACCCCTCTGCGTGGGTATTTTTCTCTCCAAACTTCCGCTAGATTAAAAAAGAATATACATTGGCTAGGTTGAATGGTTCATCCTAGAAACGGTGCGGGTAAACGGTCTGCTTATTCCTTTTAGATTTGGAAGTCTGAAAGTATTTTGAGTTTACATCTGTTCGATGCCAAATTTTCTCACAAAACTTCTTTGGAATTTTGTGCGTTAGGTTTGAGTGACGTAAGTTTCTTGGAACCTTTGGAATTCTAGAAGACAACATTTTTTTATTGCGTTCTTAATACCATGCCAGAATGAGCCATTCAGCCTGAATAATGAAAGTAATCAGATCCATCCACCCAACCAGAATAAAGTGAGTATAGCAATACCAATAGCTATTCCTTCAGCCCAAGAAGACAAAGGATTAATGGGGCCGAAGATCCTCATCATCTATTGTATAGTGCAGAAGTATGGACGTTAGCGAAAGTGGGTGAAGATATCGTTCGCTGTTTGCACTTTTATCTGGGTAGAAACATGGACATTATTCACTTAAGTTGACTGCGACATGTAAGTCGGATAAAAACCAGCGTACAAACCCGATGTGTCTTCGATGCCAATCGGGAGAGACAACGTTGTAGGGAACGACCTCACATTTCGTTGTCTGCGAACCGTACCTGAACTAAATTGGAGTGAGCAGCTGGAGTTGGTTAACCAGGGATCGAGCTGGCTGGAGAAGCTTGTTGACTGAGGCCCAGGTCCCCCTCCCAGACTTTATCAAAGTAAGTTAGACCTACCGATCTTATAGCCACACTTATAGAGGCCAATCAAGTTGTGGACTAAGGGTTTCAGACGTTCGAACATTATGGCAGATGAAGTCGTATACGCAATGTTGAGGTTTCAACTGGTTTCGAAACGGCCACTCGAAATCTAAGTGTTTTCTTTTTACCGGGAAAGAGGGAGAAACAGGGGATATTGCGTGACGTATGAGATATTGTTGCAGAATGCATGCATGTGTGTTCGATTCAGGAGGCTCCAACCACCGCTTGCTGGGGTGGTAAGAAGTAACCTATATGACGGTGATTCCACAGTGGAACCGGTTCCAAAGGGTTAAGCCTAAGCCATTATGAAGCAGCCCAAGATTTACTGCAACAATCTATGCGCGAGCTAAAAATTGGCGTTGCTATACCTTGCGAATAGTACAGAATCGTAAACGGAAAAACCTGGATGTCCGATACGACAAATAAAGCCGTGGTTTGGGCCTACGGAGAGGTATCTATTCAAGAATACTTAGCCCGGCCTAACAATTACTTTACCCATGCTAAGATCAACGGAATCCATGTTTATAGCTGTTACATTCCACCCAGTCTTACAATCGATAGCTACGAAGCGGTAGTCGATAGACAAGTCTCGATGTCAGAGGCCACAAACCTTTTTTAGTTGCAGGTGATTTTAACGCCTGTGCTATGGAATGGGGAACCACGGTAACGAATCGAATATGGGTCAACTTTCTAGAGACTCTCTCTTCTTTAGACGTTTTAATAGCCAGCACAGGAAACACGTACACCTTTAGAAGAGCGGGGACGGGGTCCATTATCGACATAAGTTTTATGAGCAGAGACCTGCTAAGAATAGCTAAAGGGCGAGTCAGCGACCACTACACGCACAGCGATCACCGGGCCTTCCTAGTTAATGTTGGTTTGGTGTTAAGGGCCTGTACCGGTAACCAGGGTACATTACGATTATTCAGGTGGAGAGGAAACACCTAGACGAGCAATTACTGAGCTACGTTATTGGTGAGACAGTAGTAAAAGCAAGCACCGGGACGGAGTTCATAACGCAGGTATCGAAACAACAAACTTATGCATGTAACGCGACTATGTCTAAAACAGGGTTCAAAAAATATACACAACCGCTTATTGGTGGAATCACAAGATCGCGGAACTAAGGTCGGCGTGTTATCGTGCACGAAGAGCTTGCTAGTGGTTCTGGAATGCCAATAACACCCTACAGCTATGGGATTCATATCGAGAAACACGGGCTCGATTGAAGCTCACGGTCAAGTGCAGCACGCGACAATGTTTTAGGGACCTCTACGACTAACTTAATGAAGATGTATCGGGTAAGGCAAACATCATTGTCACAAGGAAACTAGAAGGTCCCCGAATGCAATCGCATACGTGTCCGATGTTACTTCGTAAAATGGTGAAAACTTTTTTCCCTCAGCACGAAAATGGGATGCTCTTCAGCGATAGTGCGTGAGCGTAAACTTCTCAGGGTATGTGATAAAATACAAGACCGAAAGGCTCCGGGACTTGAAAGTATACCGGATCGACTGTCGTGCGAACTCGACCGAGAATATGTGTAAAAATGTACAACGCTTGCCTTCAGAAGGAAACAAACCACATGGTGAATCCTCGTCATATAGGCCTCTTTGTATACTCGACACTATAGGAAACATCCTCGAACGAGTAATATATAGTGATGTTGCACTTCTTTTGTGTGCAACAATTACCAGAAAAAAGTAAAATATTAGAGAGAATAACCATGAAGAAGGATGGCAACGATTAGTATAAGGCCTCGTAGAAGTAGCATCTTCCGACAGGTGCTGGTTCCTTAAATGACTAGAATGAGCCTCTGCAGCCGAACATCTTGCAGCTCTGCTAATAAGTCCTACTTCACGCCTCCCCGTGGCGCCATCTGGGAATCTCACTAGAGATTGCGAAGTGAAGGGGGCAAATGGCGAGTTTCCTGCGCCATAAATCAGGATTAGTGTCGGAAAAACAAAACAAGACCTTATCCGGGCTACTCCGACATATTTGGAGCTCAGGCCGGAAAGGATTTCCAGGACTTAGTCAGGGTCTTGGAAAAGAAATGGTGGCGGACGAGCCCTAAATGGGCCAACGAAAGCGCTCAAATTCCGGAACGGGTTACTGGCTTCGGTGTAACCGACCCCTCGTCCTAGGGGCACTCAAAATGGAATTGGTCCTTCAGGTTGGGGGTTGTGCCGCCGGGGTAACTGCCCGGCCATTTAAAAAAAAATTAAGTTACGAAGCATCAACAAGCCTCGGATATGGACGGATCTACTGTTGACCACCCACGCAAACGATTTAATGACAATGAGCTTCGGATATGCACGTGGAATGTTAGATCCCTTAATAGACCACGTGCAGCCGAGCAACTAGCGGAGGCCCTAGACTGCTGCAAAGCAGACATAACCACCATCCAAGAAATGCGATGGGATGGGCCGGACAGAAAGAAGATGAAAAACTGTGATATCTACTACGGCAATTGCTATCGAAGGCAAAAGCAGCGCTTATTTGGATGCGGATTTGTTGTCGGGGGCAGACTAAGACAAGAAGTCGTGAGCTTCCAGCATGTGAGCGAGCGCCTCGTAGCAATCCGCATCAAGGCTAAATTCGCCAACATAAGCCTTATATGCGCGCATGCCCCCACAGAGGAGAAAGATGACGACACCAAGGATGCCTTCTACGAGCTCCTCAACAAGACCTACGAGCAATGCCCTAGCTATGACATTAAAATTGTCCTTGGTGATTTTAATGCAAAGCTAGGAAGAGAGGGTATCTTTGGTGGAACAATCGGAAAATATAGCCTGCACAACACCACCTCCGATAACGGATTCAGGCTAATCGACTTTGCGGCGGGGCGAAACATTGTCGTAACTAGCACGCGGTTCCCACATCTCGACATACACAAGGGGACTTGGAGACCTCCTGATCAATCAACAGTCAACCAGATTGATCATATTGCGATCGACGTAAGACACTCCTCCAGTATTATGGATGTCCGTACGTTCCGAGGAGCAAACATCGACTCGGACCATTACCTCGTTGTAGCCAAGGTACGGTTGCGGATATCCCAAACTACGCCAAGACAAACTAATGCTGTGAGAAAATTCGACGTCAGACGGCTACAATCGCAAGAGATCGCCAAGTCCTTTTCCGATCGAGTGTCTCTTAATCTCTTAAGAGGTCCAATGCCGCCAGCATCAAGCATCGAAGACCATTGGAAACGGATGGCCTGACTGCCGAGCTCTTCAAAGCGGCAGGCGATGATTTGGTAAGGAGCATACACTAACTCATCTGTAAAATATGGTCGGACGAAAGTATGCCCGATGAATGGAACCTCAGCATTGTTTGTCCAATTCTCAAGAAAGGAGACCCTCTGAACTGCGCCAACTACAGAGGCATCAGTCTCCTTAACATCGCATATAAGATCTTATCCGCCGTATTGTGTGAACACCTGAAGCCGTTCGTCAACAACCTGGTCCATATCAGTGTGGCTTCAGGCCAGGAAAGTCCACCATCGACTAGATATTCACACTACGGCAGATCTTGGAGAAGACCCATGAGCTTCAGATCGATACCCACCACCTATTCATCGATTTTAAGGCCGCGTATGACAGCATCTATAGAGACGAGCTATATAGAGCAATGTCTAGTTTTGGCATCCCTGCCAAACTCGTCCGTCTGTGCAGGATGACGATGGAGAATGCACGCTGCTCCATATTTTAGGCAATATTCTGCATATGAAAAAGTTATCCTGCCGCTGGGTGCCGCGCATGCTCACTCCTGACCAAAAACACGAACGCGAGAGCACTTCGGAAGATTGTTTGGACTTGCTGATGCTGTTGATAGAACCTGGATCCACTATTACACACCAGAGAATAGAATGAGTGCCCGGCAACGGACTGAAGCCGGCATGAGTGCTCCGAAGCGGCCGAAGGACGCTCAATGGAGAACCATCAACAGCGAGTATTACTGTGCATTATTGGAGCGATTGAAGGCCGATTTCGCAAACCTTCCGGAAAATTACTTTTCGGACGGGATCAAGAAGTTGGAAAATCGCTGGAATAAGTGTATCAAGCTAAAAGGGGACTATAGTGAATAAAATAAAAAAAACATTAAAAAAATTTTTTTTTCATTCCCAAGGAGGTTACTTTTCACCCCACCTAGTACTAGCAGCTAACAAACATGTCTCTGATCTTTTTCTTCTCACGAAAGACAAAGATAGAGACTATCTCGTTTCGTTCCCGTTTCCGTTTGTCATTTCACCATGACTTGAGTGTTGTCATTGTAGACATTACATAAAAAGACTTGAGTCTGCAATCGAAGCAGCGTTTGTTCTAGAGGAACACTAGTACGGTTTTCGTAAGCTGCGATCAACAATAGCTGCTATTAACGCGGTAACAAGTAGAGCTAACCGCAATAAAACGAAAAATTGTTAGAGGAGCCACTAAAAAATACTGCGCAATAGTAACGCTGGATGTGCAAAACGCATTCAATTCGACAACGTATTATGCATAGTCTCCATAGAATGCATGTATCGGTGTACCATATCCATCTCGAGTTATTTCACTGACAGTGTCCTTTTCGACACTGACGGAATTAAGAAGTACCACAAGGATCGGTCTTGGGTCCTCTGCTATGGTACTACATATCTTACGTCTACCAAATCCACGGAAAGATGAATCATCGGTTTCGCGGATGACATCGCAGTCATGGTCGTTGCAAAAATTCCTCGAAGAAATAGAACTTTTCCGTAATGAAATCGTAAAATTATTCAATACTTGGGGAGGGTGATTAATTCTCATTTAACAAATAAGCACCACTTGAAATACGTTTGTGAAAAGTCATCAAAAGCGGTCGGTGCACTGTCAAGACTCATGAGAAATGTCGGAGAACCAAAACAAAATGCTACTGGTAGCGCGTGTCGCTTATTCCATACAGTTGTACGGCGCAGAGATATAGTCAAATGCAGCGAAAGTAAAATCAAATACTCGCACTGCTTGTGCGCTTTAAGAGTCGGAAGCGCATTTCGAACGGTATCACACGAGGCCATACTCACCGTGTCTTCTATGCCGGTCATCGACTAACTCGCCAACGAACTGAAACCACTATACAGCGGGCGAGTACAAAATGGGAGGTTAGACACCCACAGAAACCAGCATAGCGGTCTGGAAACAACAGAGGGATGAATCGTAGAAGGAAGATGGACACATTGGCTGATACCGAGGGACCTGGATTGATCGAAAAAATGGCGAAACAAACCTCTGCTTGACGCGATTTCTACCGGGTCATGGCTCCTTAGGGAGTACCACTTTCAACTAAACTACGAGACTACATCATATTGCCCTCGATGAGATAATACATATCTCAGAGAACGTACAACTCGTGTTTTTTCACTGTGTGCGTTATGAAAATGAAAAAGTGATACTGCGGACTAAATTCGACGAATTTTTGCCTGTAGAAAACAAAGTTAGACACATAATCTCCAGTAAACAAAATGTGGTAAGCGATGTGGCGACAAGAATTCTTAGCGATCTTAGACGCCTAGAACGCATACGTAACGTGGATGTCAGCGAAACAGCAACTGCTTTACACTGATCCTCGCGAAGTAATACCTCGAATGTTCGAGGGTGCTATATTGAGGAGGCTTATACGTCTATAGTTGGCGCCAGAGGGACGGTTTCATTTCTTGTGGATCGAGCAAAAGTTGCTGTTATTGCATTAATCAGGGAAAACAGTCATCTGACCAGACTTTGGAATCAAGTTGGTGTATACTCTCCACAAAGTCACTTCCTTCAGTATGAATTCGTATGTGTACCTTGTCTGCAACAGGATACTGATGTCAGTCAACTACTAGGAGGGTTCGAATGAATGAATATGGTTAAGCGTTTCATGATCGGTAAACTGTCATGCTGGTGTTAAATGGTGTTAGTCACGCGTGTTTCTTCTTCGGTCATGAAGGCTCCGTTCCAATATAACCCCCAATAGCCATGTACGATGACTTTTCTGTCATTTATCAAGGAACGTAGTTGCCCCAGCTCAAAACCATTATTTTTAATATTTGAGTGACCATCCACATTTACGTGAATTATGGTGATGATTCATGATGCGAGCATGAAGTTTATCTAGTGTGAGGTATTTGCCATTATCAAACTATCTCATCTGTCTCAATCAATCTCAAAATGTCTGTCTTAAGTATATTACGTGAACTTTCGCTCTAGTTAGTGTGATCTGGCGATTTTGGACCAGTTCGTGTGGCAAGAGATGAGTTTCTATATGGATTCTCGGATCTTTCTTTACACTCTCCAGAACCATAACCGCCCTAATAAGGACCAATCTGATTACCGGTAAATATTTGACTTATCACACAATGCGAGTACCTTGTGGTACCTTGTTGAAAGGTCATCGCTGAATTACGAAGTTTGCTTCTTGCGACTGTTAAGTCTTCTATAACACAACGACGTTCTTCATTTAAGTATTTATTATTCAAAAATTAGGTACGAGTATTACATCTCTTTTAATTAAGAATAAAGTTTCAAAGAATGTTGGAGCAAGTAAGGATCCGTGCGGCAGTGCGTCCCAGCTTGTCGTAAGAGGCGACTAAATGTGACACCAATAATATACAGGCAACTATGACACCAAAAATGAGCCTGTGACACTTTAAAACCTTAAAACTTCCCCACAAGTTTGTATGCAATCAGTGGGTTCCCGCGTCTGGAGACTACCGCTGGGATAAAAGAACAGTCAATCAATTCGAAATGAGCATACAAGTGTCAAACCACTCAAACTTTAGATACACTCCATGGAAATGATCGCAATTAATAGCACTACCCCGCTGTGCACCACGATTGCAACGCACTCGGGTGATCCCTTGGCTTGTGTCAGAGCCCGACGGATTCCGGGGGCGGGCAAAGTGAAGTTTCCAAAATATTTTCCTAAACTTGGGTTTGCAAGTTGGAACGTCGGATCGATGACCTCAAAAAGTTTAGAATTGGAAGCGATTATGCGTCGCAGAACTCTACAAATCCTGTGCGTACAGGAAACGAAGTGGTGTAATACAGGAAATAAAGCGCGATTTCTAGATTTAAAAACTGAGGCATTTAAGATGTTCTACCATAGAACGGTCAATGGACGAAACGGTGTTGGAATCGTTGTTGCAGCGGAACTTCTAAACAACATCGTTGGTATCTTGAAAATAAGCGACCGCTTGACGAGTGTTAAACTCGTCATACACAATGAAACGTGGAACATTGTTAGCGCGTACGCCCCACAAAATGGATGCGACCAATCGGAAATAGATAAATTTTGGTCAGAGTTCGGTAATATGGATGAGATGCTCTTCGTAGGCGGAGATTAAACGGCCACGTCGGAAAAACAAATGTTGATTATGAGGACTGCCACGGCGGTAAAGGCGTTGGAACCAGAAATTCAGCTGGCGAAGACGTCCTTGTAGCGTGTAGGGCTTACGGCTTAACCGTCTTAAATACAATGTTTATTAAACATCAACGACATCTTATCACCTATAGCAGCGGAGGCCACGAAACGCAAATAGATTATCACCTCTGCAAAATGTCGATGAGAAACCGTGTTAAGGACTGTGAAGTACGAGTAATACTTGGAGAATCGCTAGTAAGCCAAAACCGTCTGCTCATTACAGAATTTTTCACAGCGGAACCACCGAAAACACGGGCATCGTTTGGAAAGCCAAAAATCCGGTGGTAATATCTATTGAAGGAACGAAGCGCAAGATTTATCGCACTGGCCAAAGAAGTACTTCACAATATAAACGGTATCGCAGACTCACTTAGCCCGCAAGAAATGTGGAACAGCATGCACGAGGAATGCATAACACTCGCAAAGTCCCATCTGGGGATTATAGAAAAACCATCACGTCGGCAAAGAAACATGGTGGTGGAATGACGAAACCAAACGAGCTGTGGCCGACAAGAAGAGTGCATTCCAAGCGTGGACAAAATGCGATTGGAGTGACGATATCGAAAAAGCTCGACTGGCTCTTGAATACGAGCATCTTAAAAAGATCGCAAAGAAAGTCCTGGCTCGAACTCGAGCGGCAGAAGCGGAAAACATGTACCAGGAGTTGGAACAAATATCCTCACGATCGGCGGATAGAAGACAAGCTATCCAAGAAGTTCAAACGTCGTACAGTACTAATATGCCAAATATTTTTAAGCTCGCTGCACACAGGCGCAAAAATTCAATGGAAATAACCTCGCCGAAATACATTAAAAACGCAGACGGTCGCTTACTAACAAATGAAGAGGAAATTTGTGACCGGTGGCTTGAATACTGCAAGGAGTTGCTTAACAAACAGTTTCCACGTGATATCGTGCCGGCAGCTGGTCTATTCGAGGAGGAAGTTTCGGACTTTCCAATCGAAGAAATAAATATAGCAATTGGAAAAATGAAGCGGGGGAAAGCGGCGGGACCAGATAGCATTCCATCAGAGTTTTGGTCGAAGATGGAGGGGATCGCCAGCGTTTGGCTATCGAAACTTTTAAATAAATTAAAATGTGGACAACCTATGCCGAATCAATGGAGAAGTAGCTTCTTGGTTCCATTATACAAAGAAAAAGGCGACACTCGAGAATGCAACAACTACCGTTCAATCAAGCTTATGTCACATACAATGAAAATCGTCGAAAGAGTCTTAAACGAACGTCTTCGGCAAATAATAAAGTTCGATAACAGCCAGTGTGGATTTGTTGAAGGAAGATCGACGGTGGACGCTATCCAAAGCCTACGAATAATAATGGAAAAGCACCGAGATTCGTCTAAGGATTTACACATGGTGCTTATCAACCTCGAGCAAGAATTCGATCGAGTGCCTAGGGATCTCATATGGGCCACGCTGAGGTCTCAAAACGTACCGGAAACGTATGTATACTAGAATAATACAAGACATGTACGGAAACGTGAAAACTGCGGTTAAAAGCTCTCCTGGACCAACGAGAGAATTTCCAGTTAATGTCGGAGTACAACAAGGAAGCGTACTTAGCCCTTTCCTCTTCAACGTAGTATTCGACTATCTTTTAAAAGACTGCATGCGCGAAGCAAGTGTAACGCCAATTCTCTTCGCTGACGACGCAGTTATACTAAGCGATAACGTCGAAGATTTACAGAACGCCTTAGATTCATGGAGAAATGCGCTAGAGAGAAACGGGTTTAAAATAAGTTGTTCAAAGACGGAGCATTTGACGTGCCCATTTGCGCATCCGTTGCGACCTGTTCCGGATATAATGTTAGACGGAATAGTTCTTCCGAAAAGCACTATCTTTAAGTACTTAGGATCGATCGTTAACATGGAAGCGAATTGTGACGACGACGTAAACCACAGAGTGAGTGTGGGGTGGATGAAATGGCGGGAAAATTCGGGAATCTTTTGCGACCGAAAATTTCCACTTAAATTAAAGGGGAAACTCTACACCACGGTTGTTAGAACAGCTCTTATATACGGTTCACAGTGCTGGACAATGTATGAAGCGTTTAAAAATATGTCTAGTTGAGTCACTAAACGCGATTGCATTAGAACTACGCGTATAAGAGGAAGTCTACATATAAAAAATTAGGTAACCGAATAGCTTGAGGCGAGTAGAATAAGCTGGTATTGCCACGTTCAAAGAAGATCTGCGGAAAATCCGATTAAAAATGCACTATCAACTACCGTCACTCCAACTGTAAGAAAACGAGAGCAGAAAAAGAATTCCTGGATTTCTCAGATGGCAAATGCGTAACACCGCCTGGGGCTAATTACTGAAGCGATCCAGGACATTAGCAAACCCCATAAGCGGAGTAGCAGCGATGCAGTAAAAATGGAAACTCGTTACGCATATGTTCGTATAACGAGGAAAGGGTTAATAAAAGGATAAGAAGTTGGAGCAAGTATGGAATGAGACTTATCTGTTCGGAGGTTGAAACAAAAAGGGAACCGATTACATCGAAGATGTCACAATTGACATTTCGTTTGACAACTTATATATTTGTAGTTCTTTGGGCTTGAACACAATGACCTTTTAGATACAAAACAGCTACAATCTGCAACAGCATTATTCGTTTGTTTCTATAAATATAAATGAAACTCGTTAGGAACTCACAAATTTATTCGCTTCTCCACCCATACCTCCCCCCGATTTGAATAAGTCTAGAGTTATATAACCAAATCTACTAGGTTATTGACACAAGCATAATTTGTGGCATTAATTACACATGCATACGAAAAATATAGTACATACGTATGAGTTTAAATCTTTTCCATATATGTATCTAAACGGAAATAGAAAAACATGGAAATGAAAATGTATTTCGGGTGACTACTTGCTTTCATATTAAATTTTAATTTGCTTACATCAACCTTTGCAATCAAAATATTGGCTTTGGATCGAGATATGGGAACGATGTGTGTGTCTTGTACACGCCAGGGTATGTTACATACATTTTCAGAAGGAATCATGATTTATGATTTTATTTTGCTTCCTTGTGTACTGGCACCTAATCCCTGAGGGTAATACGAACTGGTGGGGGTATGTACACCCGTACAACCTTAGGTGGAAAATTTGATTTACGATTTCGGAGTGTCTTTTGTTGGTATTTGTTTTGCTTTTCTTTCTTTCTTTTTTTGTTTCTTCTTTTGTATTCCGTTTATTTTGATTTAATGTATTATTTTCTGTTCAAGTGCCAGCAGCAAAATAATAGAAAAGATAAATATCTCAGGTTCAGCGCACTAGTTATTTTTGGGTTGGATTGCTTAAAGGGTTAAGTAAAAATTGTTTTTAAAATTAGTCGTGGTTTTGCGACAGCATTCCTCAACGTTACATAGTCAGACTTACTCCAACTGCTCGCTAGGAAGTAGTTTTTCAAGATCAAACTGTGTGGAGTATTTGGGTTCGATGCTAGCCTGACATGGGTGATTAATGAGAAATTATGTAAAGATGCTCAGTCTAACCTATTTCTTTCGGAAGAGCTTAAAGAGGTTGGTTTGCCCTAATAATTTATACGCGCAGGGCTGTTCTTCAAATTACTTGAAGTCGTAGTGGGCGAAATTAAATGTGCATCTGACAAAAAAGACTAAACGCTGGTCATTTTAATCGAAAAGCGCAACTTCGACTTAAAACGTAACTAGATCTGTTGCCTACCGAGTGTATCATGCAAAGCCAAAAATTTGTACCAAATTTATCATGCCATGCATGGGGTATAAATTTGCTTCTTGCTTTTGTGGGAGATAGTTGTTCGTATATAGTGACATTTTCATCTGGCCTAAAGCAAGATTTGCGATTGCCAATAAACCGAAGTCAATGTAAACTTATCCGTTTCAAGTCTAGTAGACCTTTCTGCACGCACGTCAAAACGAATAAGGGTATTCACGCCTCGTTGTTTCTAGTCTTGTATCATTGTAAAAGTGTAAAAGTGTATCATTTTCTTACAATACGACAACAAAATACACTGGCTATCATTTTGTTACACTTTTACACTTGAGCAATGCTCCAACTCTATTGTTACGGAAAGTATAACATTGCATTGGAAATATTTTTTTGACAGCTTGTTATTGTCGTTTGGTTTCCTTATTTATAAAGTTTCTGTAAATGGAAAGAATTGGCAAAGATATGGACGGAGGAAACGTGGTCGTAAATAAAAAGCGCCGAAGGGAAAAGTCGGTTTAAAAATGGAATAATGAAGAAATCTATCTGTAAATAAACTTAGGCTTTAGATTCACAATTATTTTATAAACGAAATCAGCTAATTTCGACTTAAGACTCAATGTTGCCACAAATATGCAAGAGGACGTTCAGTCTTTGTTGTAAAAAAATGCACTTTTATACTTTTACAAGACAAATACAGCAAAGCGTGAATACCCCTAATATATTTCATTATTTCTTTAAATCGGTATCGTGGCATGTTTTTTGGAAAAAAAAAATCAATTCTCTACGTTTCGCTCCATAAGTCGTTTACAGCTATGTTTTTGGATCCAAAAGCAATTATACGAAACAAAACAGAGATGAAGACATAAGCCAGTTTTGATGGCCAAGTTGCCCATGTGCCTCAGCTTCTGTATACTTTTGGATGTGTTTCAAAATATTATCATCAAGCAGCAGTCGCCAAGCTGTCACAAATTCATCACTAATTCGTTATTTTGCATAATGAGTTGGTTCTGGACATTTAACCAAAATGTTATGAACAGCACGGCGACCTGGTGTAGAGAGACCTGGGTTTTGGGAAAAACCCTTCCAACGAACTCCGCCTGCTGACAACATATATTGTTCATTGTCCGGTGCTGATGGAACTTCAAGTCGTATGCTCTGTGCGCGTTGTGCTTTATAAAATTTAAGTAAAAACTAATTACTACTTACGTATTTCTTTCTTACACATGTAAATAAAAAAAAAAACGTGTAGCCAAACAACTAGAGTAGGCCCTAGACTGCTGCAAAGCAGACATAACCGCCATCCAAGAAATGCGATGGGATGGGCCGGATAAAAAGAAGATGAAAAACTGCTAAGGCTAAATTCACCAACATTAGCCTTATATGCACGCATGCCCCCACAGAGGAGAAAGACGACGACACCAAGGATGCTTTCTATGAGCTCCTTAACAAGACCTACGAGCAATGCCCTAGCTATGACATTAAAATTGTCCTCGGTGATTTTAATGCAAAGCTAGGAAGGGAGGGTATCTTTGGTGGAACAATCGGAAAATATAGCCTGCACAACACCACCTCCGATAACGGATTTGGGCTAATCGACTTTGCGGCGGGACGAAACATTGTCGTAGCTAGCACGCGGTTCCCACATCTCGACATACACAAGGGGACTTGGAGAACTCCTGATCAATCAACAGTCAACCAGATTGATCACATTGCGACCGACGCAAGACACTCCTCCAGTATTATGGATGTCCGTACGAGAAGTCCGAGAAGCCAGCATCGACTCGGACCATTATCTTGTTGTAGCGAAGGTACGGTTGCGGATTATCTAAACTACGCCAAGACAAACTAATGCTGTGAGAGAATTCGACGTCAGACGGCAACAATCGCAAGAGATCGCCAAGTCCTTTTCCGACCGAGTGCCTCTCAATCTCTAAAGAGGTCCAATACCGCCAGCATCAAGCATCGAAGACCATTGGAAACGGATGGCCTGACTGCCGAGCTCTTCAAAGCGGCAGGCGATGATTTGGTAAGGAGCATACACCAACTCATCTGTAAAATATGGTCGGACCAAAGTATGCCCGATGAATGGAACCTCAGCATTGTTTGTCTGATTCTCAAGAAAGGAGACCCTCTGAACTGCGCCAACTACAGAGGCATCAGTCTCCTTAACATCGCATATAAGATCTTATCCGCCGTATTGTGTGAACACCTGAAGCCGTTCGTCAACAACCTGGTCCATATCAGTGTGGCTTCAGGCCAGGAAAGTCCACCATCTACCAGATATTCACACTACGGCAGATCTTGGAAAAGACCCATGAGCTTCAGATCGATACCCACCATCTATTCATCGATTTTAAGACCGCGTATGACAGCATCTATTGAGACGAGCTATATAGAGCAATGTCTAGTTTTGGCATCCCTGCCAAACTCGTCCGTCTGTGCAGGATGACGATGGAGAATGCACGCTGCTCCATCAAGGTCGGTAAAGATCTCACCGAGACCTTTGATGTCCAGAAAGGATCTAGACAAGGCGATGCGCTGTCATGCGATTTTTCAACATCGTACTTGAAAGAAAAGTGCAAAACTCACGTGCAAACACAAGGGGCACTATCTTTCAAAAGTCCGTCCAACTACTCGCGTACGCCGACGATATTGACATAATCGGGAGAAAGCAGCGTGATGTCAGTGGCGCTTTCGCGAGTATTGAGATGGAAGCGGCGAAAAAGGGGTTTAGCGGTCAATGAGGGCAAGACCAAGGATATGCTGTCAAGCAAGAAGGACAACCAACACCGACGTCTCGGGCAGAACTTCACCCTCGACAGATATAACTTTGAGGTATTGTACGAGTAGTTAAGGACTTTGTTTACCTAGGCTCTGCTATAAATACAGACAACGACACCAGCGCTGAGATCAAGCGAAGAATAACTCTTGCCAAACGCTGTTTCTTTGGGCTGAGAAGGCAGTTGAGTAGCAAAGCCCTCTCTCGGACAACGAAAGTCACCGAGACCTTAATAATCCCGGTCCTGCTCTATGTCGCAGAGGCATGGACATGGTCCACCCCAAACTGTAGCGTTACTTAATGTAAGTAAAGTAAAGGACAGAATCCACCGCAAGCTGCTGAAATTTACGTGATTTATATGGTGGAGAAGCCTTAAAAGAATGACAGTGCCGGAATGAGCTTGAGAAATTTCTATGTCACTTGCCAAAATTTATTGCAGCTTGGTTGGGAATTGATGTTACATACACCATACAGCTATGACCTTGCTCCATCAGCAATCAGAAAAAATTCGTCAATTACTTAATTTCCAACCGATACACATCTATTTTTGGGAACTTTGGATTAGCACGCCGAACACATTGGATGTGGGGTTTTAGTGAATTCTCAATTTTTCTATGGGGGAGGTTGATTAACTTGACCTGTCAAGTGTGAAAAAGCATCATAGTCAATTTCAATTTTCAATTTCCTCTGGACTTATTGTCACGCTTAAAAAGAGGCGCTTTTAACCACCAAGAAAGGTCCTTTGAATCTATAGAGTTATGATACCTTAAGTGTCCTTCATTAAACTGGATTTGATGGGTTCTCGCGGTTGACCCTATGGCTGAAATTGAAGATTTTCCGATTGATGCTTTAGCGTTCATTCGATCTTCATGTAAAAAAGGAGACGAGGTATGCAAACTCTCTATCTCAGAGTTATCACATTACGATCCATCGATATGTCTTTACAGGTTTGCTCTAATTCAGTAACGGTTCGCAGAGTTCTGCCATTTTTATTAATGTCATTAGCGTATGGAAGAAGTTGGACAGATTTTTGAAAAGTTGTACTTCAGGTCAGTTCCGTTAAATTTTCCCAAAAATAATGTCAAACAAGTTACATACATATCGCCTTGCCTTAATCCTTTTTTGGCATTTTCGATCTTCGTTGTCCGTTTTATGAGGACTTAAAATCGATAAGGAGGTGATGCGTATCAATTTGGAAGTAACGGGCCTACTAACACCGCACTGAGAGAGTCTAATCAAATCGTTCATAAATGACTTTAAGCATTCACACAAGATGAGATATATTTTTAGAATTCAACATATGATGTTGAGGAGATTCATACCCCTTTAAATGATGCAGCGAAGATGGTCCCTTTCCTGTCAATGGGGAAAATCGTGCAAAGGTCCCATTGCTTTGGCATACTTTCTGCCGATCAAATCTTAGAAATGAGATGGTATCTACAACTGCCGACTGCCTTAAATAACTTGGCAGCTAAGCAGTCCCGTCCAACCGACTTGTAGTACTTAAACCTTGCTATTACGATCCTCACTTCATTTTGGTCGGGTGGTTGGATCTCTTCACTTCAACTGTCCACAGTAAATTGTATTCTTATTTTCTTTAGCTCAACACTCGCGGGTATAGTTGGCAGCTCACATTCAATTGGACGCGACCAGTATTCAGCGGTTACCACGAAGAAGCGCTGAGCATCAAGAGGTTGTGCCAGCTTAAAATCTCCCCATTAAGTCTAGCAAGCGATAATCTTTGTGAAAGTCTAAATCACGATATATGGAGTAAAGCTTATCAAATTGTACCAATGAGGCTAACCGGCCGCCACAGGCAATAGCCAACATGTCCCATACTGATGCAAAAACAAAGTTGAGACCCCTTTTCTTCGCCAAGAAAATAGTACTGGTTGGTCCAATTCATTACGAGCGTAACTTCATATCTATGATTTAGCCCAGTTTGGATGAAATACCAAATAAAGCCTTACAAATCGCTTAAAAAAATATGAAGGGAACTTGGTTATCGAAGTGTTACACGCATCTCTTCTATGGGGCGTTCTTCCGAGCCTTGAAAGCAACAATGATTATTACTATTGTCGAGCGGATAGAGATTCCTAAATGATCCTTCGTGTTATACGATCGGGATAACCTGAATAAGCACGAAGTCTATCTTGAACGTATGTCACGCTTAAGAGTGGATGCAATTAAAGTTGCAACAACAAGAGATCGGGATGGTATACGAATTAGCAACCGGCTTTTTCTGATTGAAATACTGAACTAAAATTATAACGCGGTACAGTTGGAATAGAATCCACCTTCATGACTCTCACTATGCAGTTAAAGCATAAAGCATTGTGCCACAAATCTTGGTCTTAGGCCCTCATATTATAGATCATAATGTTAAATGAACACATACGAGTACAGATTCTACGATATATGTTGATTACTGGATTTGTTGATTACATTGCCATCACAGAGAAAAACCGGAAAAAATTCAATCGAGCCATTATACGACCGAAAATTAAGGCAAAAAATACCACAATGTCCCAAAGGTAGTAAAAATTGTTGATCCTTCGTCAAAAACATTAGAAATTCTGCCTAATCCTCCATCCCAACGCTCATTTATAATGCCAATCTGCTTGCTGCACACTTTGTGGCCAGCTCAACGCTTCGAGATTGTGCTTTGTCTCCGCCTACACTTGAGTGCGTCGAATATCCAATGGGACGCATCCACTTCGCACTCGTGTGGTAGCAAGAGAACTTACAGATCTTAACGCTCACAAATCCGCTGGTCCAGACGGTATATCTCCCTTTCTTCTGAAGAGGTGTTCTTCTACGGTGGCAAAACCACTGCGTAAGCTTTTCCATCAATCCTACTCTTTAGGACCCTTTCCGAAGAGATGGAAAACAGCATTTGTCCAGCCCGTCCCTAAAAAAGCGAATCTTCTTCTCCCTCCTTTTACATACCCATTGCACTTACGTCCCTTCTTTCCAAGATCATGGAAACGATGACAAGTCGTCAGCTCATGAATTATTTCGAAACAGGAAAACTTCTTAATGACCGCCAGTATGGTTTTCGTAGCAACAGGTCCACTGGTGATTTGGTGGCATGTCTCACCGAAAAGTGGAACCAAAGTTTGCATCAATCTGGCGAAAGCAAGATAGTTAGTTGCACTTGTTAAGGCATTTGACAGAGTTTTCCATCCGGCTTTTTTGTCGAAAATGCGTGCTTTTGGGATCCACGACTCTCTTCTTCAATGGATTAGAAATTACCTTTCGGAACGTTCAATTCAAGTTATCTTGGATGGTTTAAAGTTTGATATTCACAAAATAAATGCTGGTGTGCCCCAGGGCTCTGGTCTTTCACCGACACTTTTTTTAATTTTCATTTATGATCTCTTGTCTGCTGCTTCTAATCCAATTCATTCCTTTGCTGACGACAGTACTCTCTGCTTTTCATATTCGAACTCCCATCCCTGCTATTCAGCTGTAGAACGGAAACGGCAGCGCATGTTAAGCTCATTAAATTCCGATATAAACAGCATAGCCAATTGGGAAACTACCAGCAGAGTGAAATTGAATGCTTCCAAAACACAATGCCGTCTACTGTCTCTTAAGCGAAATTCAAATACCCAGCCATTATCCATGAATGGCACTTGCATCGTTGAAACCGAAAAACTTTCCATTCTCGGTATGTGTGTCAATGACAACTTACGTTGGAATGACCTTATATTCGAAGTCGCCAAAAATGCTGCGAAATGTCTAGGTTTCCTAAAGCGATGTAAGAAATATTTCACCCCTTCTGATCTGGCTTCAATAGATAAGGCTTTCATCTGCCTAGAATTGAAGTACAATGCTCACATGTGGTCAGGTGCTCCTAAGACTTCTTTCCACTTGCTAGATAAGATCAAAAACCGTGTGATTAAACTTCTAGGTAATATCAATATTACACAGTCGGTTGACATCCTCAACCAACGACATAATGTCTCCTGTCTCACCCTGTTCTATCGCTATTTTCACCATCAGTGCCCCTCGGAAACCGCCAGTAGCATTCCGCCCTTTCAAACCTCCAACCGTGAAACCCGTCTCGCTATGAATGCTCATCAGTACACCCTCATGGAATGACCTGCCGAGCTCTTTATTCCCTAGTCATTATAACCTCCAAACATTCAAGACCAACGTACACCGGTACCTCTCTTTATTTCCTCCCTAACTTTCCATCGCCCGCCCAAAAAAAAAAATTGCCATGGCTGTGGTATCAAACACTCTAGCATAAGTTGAACTCCACAGCAACGAACCAATACGAACTGCCGATAACTGGTTAACTAGCATTGATTTGCAACTTGCGGATCATGTAACTGAGACGTGCCTCTTATACATATAAGTTTCGCTCCTTTTTTTTTGTGAATACAAACATATTTAACCTACTAGCATTAAGTAGGTATATAAATTGCGGAACATCTGCTTTAAAGAAATAATAAAGTGCCTCATGGTTCCATACTCTTTCCAGTTCTTTTTAATTTTTCTCTTAATCATCTATCTGCTCTAGGGACAATAGACGCTCACAATAAAAAACATGTTTCCTGCATAAAATTAGAGATTAATCAGTCTATGTCGTTTAAAAAGCGCGCCATTCGCAATTCGCATTGTTAAACAATCCTTTGAACTCCGTCATTACTTCTCAGGATTCAGAATCTCTCCTCTGCAACCCGATGCCAGCATAATCAAATTTCTTTTGTTCTAAATAAGAATTCAAGAAAGAAATAACTTCACGGCTTACTTCACACCGGAAAGGTGGTATGCTCTTGTCTAGCGCTGGGTTATAGGATATATTCGGGCGCATTGCATACAGACTACCAAGACAAAATCAATCAAAGGATTCACCGCCATCTCTTTTTACATTCAAATTGGTTACTCTACAAGATGAAGAAAAAAATAGGAAAATCGAGGTAAAAAGAAGCAGCTATGCAGTATGCAAGTGCTCAGACAACAAAGAACGAAATTCTTTGTGGCAGATAAATCGTTTTGTTGTCATCCTAGATCCCAGATCCCACAAGCAACAACAACATCATGGATTTGCAGATACTATAGAAAATACGAATGGAACTAGTAAACCAGGGACTGTTTCCCCCAGAAATGCACATGCAAATTGATACTACGGATAAGGGAGAACTAGCGAGAAGATGTTTTCGAAAAAACATAAAATGGGAGAATTCCTTTGAGAGACTTAAAGGATAAGGAAGACTCCTTCCTTTTTTTGCGATTGAGTGCGTTTGCCTTTTATGATATGCAGTTGTGTCAAGGAAATAAAACAACTAAGAGTATTGTTACAGTTGCGTTCGAAAGTCGACGACTTTTAGACACCTTTTGGACGTATTTTAGAATCAATTGATTCATTCTTGCCTAAGGGATGGGTGACTTTAAGCCGATTCCATACCGCAGGAGAGTTATATACTTTTAGATACTTTTCTAGCCGTGATAAACACTCAAAAAGATAAACCACATCGATCAGGGCCTATTATGGTCTTGAAGAAGAGATGGTGGCGGATAAGCCATTTTTGAACCAACGGCAACACTCACATCTCTGAAAACGAAACTGATCTTGAGGTCGGTGGTTGTGCTCCGTGGTAACTGGCCGGCCATTAAAAAAACAAAGCTCCGAAACACAAACAAGCCTCGGATACGGCAAACGAATTAAGGACAGCGAACTTCGGATATGCACATAGAAAGTTAAGTCCCTGAATAGGCCACGTGCAGCCGAAAAACTAGCGGAGGTCCTAGACTGCTGCAAAGCAGATATTACCGCCATTTAAGAAATGTGATGGGATGCGCCGGACAAAAAGAGGATGAAAATCTACGACATCTACTACGCCGATTGTTATCGACGGCAAAGCAGCACTTATTTGGATGCGGATTTGTTGTTGGAGGCAGAATTAGGCAAGAAGTCTTGAATTTTCGGCATGTGAACGGAAGCCTCATACTAATTCGCAAATGGCTAAATTTACCCACAGAGAAGAAAGACGACGATACCAAAGACTTCTTCTTGAACAAGTCCTACGAGCAATGATCTAGATATGACATTGAAATTATCCTCGGCGATTTTAGTGCAAGTCTAGGAAGAGAGGGCATCTTTAGTAGCACTGTCGGAAGGTATAGCCTGCACGATACAGCGGAGCGAAATATTGTCACAAGGGGACTTCAAAAACTCCTGATCAATCGAATGCCAGCCAGATTGACCAGATTGCGATCGAAGTAAGACCCTTCTCCAGAATTTTGGATGGCCGAACGTTCCGAGTTCCGAGCCAACATCGGCTAGGACCATAGTAGGGATATCTCTAACAACGAAAACGCAGTCAAATGCTGTAAGGAATTTCGTCGTCAGATGCCGCAAGAGATTCGAAAATTTTACGAAAAAAAAGTTAAAATATGCCAAGGACATAGAAGAATGTAGAGAAGAACAAGGAAACATCGTAGTAGAGTCACAATCGATGCCTGCTGTCAGGGAGAATAAGCCTTTTAACCTGGACGATGGAGACCTATAATCCCGTCCACTCGACCAGGATGAAGTAAAGAAGCCATATCTAAGCTTATGTAACAAAGCTGCTGGAGTAGATGGCCTGACTGCCGAGCTCTTCAAAGTGACCACCAACTTATCTCTATAATATGGTCGGATGAAAATATTCCCAATGAATGGAACCTCAGCTTTGTTTGTCCGATCCTTAAGAAAGGAAACTCTCTAAACTCTGTCAACTACAGAGCCATCCACCTTCTTAACATCTTATCTGCTTTATAGTGTGAATGCTTGAAGCCGTCGACCAAATCTTGGAGAAATCCATGAGTTTCAGATCGATACACACCATTTATCGATTTTAAGGCCGCGTATGACAGCATCTATAGAGACGAGGTATACAGAGCAATGTCTAGTTTTGGCATCCCTGCCAAACTTCTTCGCCTGTTCAGTATGAAGATGTAGAATGGACGCCGCTCCATCAAGGTCGGCAAAGTTCTCACCGATACCTTTGATGTCAAAAAAGGATTAAAACAAGGCAATTTCTTCAGCATCATTCTTGAGAGAAAAGTACAATACTCACGCGCAAACACAAGTTGCACAATCTTTCAAAAGTCCATCTAATTACTCGCATCCGTCTATAATGTTGACATTATCGGATGAAAACAGCGTGCTGTCAATGATGTTTTCGTGATTGATTGATTGCGACGGAAGCGCCAAAAACTGATTTAACGGTCAATGAGGGGCCAGAAAGGATACTCGACACCAACGTCTCGGACAGAAGGTCACTCTCGATAAATATACCTTTGAGTTAGTTAAGGATGTTGTCTAAATAGGCTCCGATATTAATTCAGACAATTGCACCAGTGACCACACACCAGCTTGACCACATCAATTTTTCGGGTGATCTTCGGTTCCTTCTGCAAAGGCGGTGAGTGAAACGCGAGACACAACGAACTAAAGAGCGACATCGAATTAGCCAGAAGTGTGAAGGTCTAACTGCTGAGATGGCTGGGTAATGTACAGGGAAACAGAGCATCTCTAGATAAGTCGTCTTGCCTAACAGTCCATAATGGCAGCTTTTGTGAGGTAACGAGACGTTTAATTGGCGCCAACGTCTGTAATCCAGGGTAATAACCCGGGAGCCCCCCTTAGGCATGGGCCCCGTTTTCGTTGGAGTACTTCTAAGGGTGAGTGTTTACCAAGTGACTCAAAGTGACTAGACGCGTTGACGATGGCAGCGAGCCGTATGTACACACGAGCATACAACCTCATCCATCTCCCTCTCTGGTCAACAGCTGTCAATGACATCCTGCATAGATGGGTACCCTACTTTTAGCCGAGGCACTACTCGCCCAAGCTTGATGTCAGCATGATTCTGTTCTTGATTGTGGCACAATTTCTTATGGATGCCGTTGCATATCTAACCCGCGTCACCTGATCTTTTTTTTGTTTTTTTTTTGGGAGAAATCTTATCCCCCAATCACGGGCCACTGCGACCTTAAAGATTGTCTGTACCACAGAACTAGTATTAGAAGGCGAAGAGAAGCTTAACTCTTTTGTTGTAGTTGAGAACTCCCTTAGTAATGGAGATTTATCTGAGGAAGTATCGTCTCCTCTCTCGTTTGAGCCACGCAGAACAGTCTTTTTCTATGCAAAGACGACATTCCGTTTCTTAAGTAAAACCGGTGTGAAAGGGTTTGATAACTGTTTTGGCCTGACGAAGCCCTGGATGTTTTCTCCAACCGATATACACATTCCGTTCTTTATTGCTAAGTTCATTGCTAAATACGGGATGTAACAGAACGGCTCAGGGCCGGTGAAAGAATCAGCTTAAGTTTAAATACTTTTACAGACAGGTATTGAAGCAGTGCAAGACTGATTTGGAGTCATGAATATACGTCTACCAAATTTCTGGCACAAAGCCAATGCAGATCAAGTTCTTAGAATTCACCCATGCCAACATAGGTTCCTTTCGTTAATAATCAATATATTGTAATCAGTTGGAAGCAAGTATCAAAAACGAGTAGCTTAATTAATAAACTTTTGCCACCACAAAGATTTCCGTGTTGATTTGGGTTCAGAGTAGATCCTTAAGTTTGTTCAACAGCTGTGAAGGTCCCTTGTCCCCCAAATCAACTTCGAACAATAACTTTTTTATCTTTCGCTGCTTCTGAGTCACCAAATCGCTCGGCTATCATATTCTTCAGATTCTTATATTTTTGGCTACGGGTGGGTTGACGACGACGTCAGATAGCTACGTGAGTACATGCATCTCAATCGCGCCTACCACTGTGCTAAATTTGACCCAATCTCTGGTTATATTGGATGTGTTGAACTGTGCCTCAATTATCGCAAACCAAATTTGGGGTTTTTCGTGCCAAACGTACTGCAACTTTGGTGATCATCTCCTGTGTACTCTAATTCCGGGCTGGTGTGTATCGTCTTCCTAATGACACAAAAACGTAATTACATTTTAAACATATCAGACATTGGGCACATTAAACACAAATTAAAGTGAAAAATAATTAATCTATTCCATAGTAATAAACCTAAACTTGAAATTTCAAAACCAATATTTTCAAAAATATCAACGCACATATCGAAAAATTAAGCACATTCTAAATTTTGACATACGTTTGTACCTTATGACCTCCAAGCATAGGCATCTCGAAAGGCCAATCCGTGCAAAGAGTAGAAGGGGGCTAGGCCAATTCGCAGCGGTAGGCATGTTAGTTTAAGCTCCGTTCTAAGCTTGTCGGAAAGGGGTGGGGGGGCTCCAAAGAGGAGAATATGTAACAAGGCATAAGAATAGCTTTCTCACAGTTTTGAAATGGCATGACAAGCGTGATGTGTTCATAATTTCAACTTATCGCGTAGCTGAGATGGAAGAGGTTTCAGGAAGGTTTGAAAGAAAAATAAAACTGACAGGTATAGTAGACTATAACAAGGCGAAAAAAGGCATTGATGTTACAGAACAAATAAGCAGTTATCAGTCCTCACTCCGGAAAACCCTAGTTTGGTTTAGAAAAATTACTATGGACACATGATATTTTTCACAGTCGTTGTAAATACAATGATAGTGAATAATAAAGTAAACCAAAGAAAGCTATCCCTCTTGAGGATACAAGAATGTATAATTCGACAGTTCCTCAAGTCCTTCCAAGTTCCATTGGGCAAGGTCCTCCGTTACACCCGAGGAAAATACACATTCCGCCAGAGATTCCGAGAAAAAATGGAAAATTGGCTTTCAAGCGTTGTGTACTCGGCTATAGAACACTAAACGATAGCCAACAGCCAGCCTCGAAAGCCAAACAGGTAAGCACTGAGTGCAAACTTTGTTAAAAAGCATATTGCCTTCCCTGCTTCAATGTTAAGCACCCATAAAAAGGAACGTCCCAGAGTCATTCATATAAATTTATTTATGTTATGTAATTCAATAATAAATATATAATAATGAACAAATAATAATAAGAATTTAGAGTAGCTTAGAGTACCTGTGTACGGCCAGTAAGTTAGTATAAGATTGTTTAGTAGTTTTAAGCTAGCATTTAAGCATTTTCTGTTAGAATGTAAGTCGTAATGATAAGTAAAATAAAATGCATTTAAACTGAACTGATGAACAAACGCGTACTCATTTTATTTTATTAGGTTTGAGCCTAACGCTTTATTGGCTGCTTGAATGTGCGTTAGTAATACTTGGAGAATCGCTAGTAAGCCAACACCGTCTGCTCATTACAGAATTTTTCACAGCGGAACCACCGAAAACACGGGCATCGTTTGGAAAGCCAAAAATCCGGAGGTATAATCTATAGAAGGAACGAAGCGCAAGATTTATCGCACTGGCTAAAGAAGTACTTCACAATATAAACGGTATCGCAGACTCACTTAGCCCGCAAGAAATGTGGAACAGCATGCACGAGGAATGCATAACACTCGCAAAGTCCCATCTGGGGACTATATCGAAATACCATCACGTCGGCAAAGAAACATGGTAGTGGAATGACGAAACCAAACGAGCTGTGGCCGACAAGAAGAGTGCATTCCAAGCGTGGACAAAATGCGATCGGAGCGACGATATCGAAAAAGCTCGACTGGCTCTTGAATACGAGTGTCTTAAAAAGATCGCAAAGAAAGTCCTGGCTCGAACTCGAGCGGCAGAAGCGGAAAACCTGTATAAGGAGTTGGAACAAATATCCTCACGATCGGCGGATAGAAGACAAGCTATCCAAGAAGTTCAAATGTCGTACAACACTAAAATGCCAAATATTTTTAAGCTCGCTGCACAGAGGAGAAAAAATTCAATGGAAATAACCTCGCCGAAATATATAAAAAACGCAGACGGTCGCTTACTAACAAATGAAAAGGAAAATTGTGACCGGTGGCTTGAATACTGCAAGGAGTTGCTTAACAAACAGTTTCCAAGTGATATCGTGCCGACAGCTGGTCTATTCGAGGAGGAAGTTTCGGACTTTTCAATCGAAGAAATAAGTATAGCAATCGGAAAAATGAAGCGGCGGGACCAGACAGCATTCCATCAGAGTTTTGGTCGAAGATGGAGGGAATCGGCAGCGTTTGGCTATCGAAACTTTTAAATAAATTAAAATGTGGACAACCTATGCCGAATCAATGGAGAAGTAGCTTCTTGGTTCCATTATACAAAGGAAAAGGCGACACTCGAGAATGCAACAACTACCGTTCAATCAAGCTTATGTCACACACAATGAAAATCGTCGAAAGAGTCTTAAACGAACGTCTTCGGCAAATAATAAGGCTCGATAATAGCCAGTGTGGATTTGTTGAAGGAAGATCGACAGTGGACGCTATCCAAAGCCTACGAATAATAATGGAAAAGCACCGAGATTCGTCTAAGGATTTACACATGGTATTTATCGACCTCGAGCAAAAATTCGATCGAGTGCCTAGGGATCTCATATGGGCCACGCTGAGGTCTCAAAACGTACCGGAAACGTATGTATACTAGAAAAATACAAGACATGTACGGAAACGTGAAAACTGCGGTTAAAAGCTCTGCTGGACCAACGAGAGAATTTCCAGTTAATGTCGGAGTGTATCAAGGAAGCGTACTTAGCCCTTTCCTCGTCAACGTAGTATTCGACTATCTTTTAAAAGACGTGCTCATTTGTGCATCCATTGCGACCTGTTCCGGATATAATGTTAGACGGAATAGTTCTACCGAAAAACATTATCTTTAAGTACTTAGAATCAATCGTTAACATGGAAGCGAGATGTGACGACGACGTAAACCACAGAGTGAGTGTGGGATGGATGAAATGGCGGGAAAATTCGGGAATCTTTTGCGAACGAAAATTTCCACTTAAATTAAAGGGGAAACTCTACACCACGGTTGTTAGATCAGCTCTTATATACGGTTCACAGTGCTGGACAATGTACGAAGCGTTGAAAAACAAAATGACGGCAGCGGAAATGAAAATGTTAAGGATGTCTAGTGGTGTCACTAAACGCGATTGCATTAGATCTACGCGTATAAGAGGAAGTCTACATATAAAGAATTCGGTAACCGAACAGCTTGAGGCGAAAAGAATAAGCTGGTATTGCCACGTTCAAAGAAGATCTGCGGAAAATCCGGTTAGAAAGGCACTATCAACTACGGTCACTCCAACTGTAAGAAAACGAGAGCAGAAAAAGAATTCCTTTATTTCTCAGATGGCAAATGCGTAACACCGCCTGAGGCTAATTACTAAAGCGGTCCAGGACCGAGCAGTACGTAGACGCGTTCTGCGGTCTGCGACATTAGCCAACCCCATAAGCGGAGCACCAGCGATGCAGTAAAAATGGGAAACTCGTTACGCATAAGTTCGTATAACGAGGAAAGGGTTAATAAAAGGATAAGAAGAAGACTGTGCATTAGTATATGGATAGGAACACCTTTCATTTCCTATTCATTTCGGGCAAACCCGAATGGCATGAATTTAGGTTGGTTGCAAAATGTTGGTGTTTGCTCAACTCAGTGTCGATCTTTAATTCATCCGTATATCACTTGAGGTGGAGCCATTTCGTAACTAAGCTATGCACTTCTTAGCCTTGACTTAAATTTCTCATTCACAGCCCCTGAAAGACGTCTGCAATCGCCACGTCTCGTAAAACTTATTTTCAATCAAAACTCGTCAGCACTCCTTGCCTACCGCGCGCGGCAAGAAGATTTCGAATCCTCCGTAACATTGAATTTTCAACTCGAATTCATAACATTCAAGTCACACGAATAATTCTCTTATAAAATACTTATTTCCATAATCCACTCGAACATCTGAAGAAATTAAAAAAACCGAAGCAATTGTGGAAGAAAAAAATATCAAGGTTGCATATGTGAGACACATGGCTTGGATAGATCTGCCACAGATAACATATGCATAGCTCACCTCATCCTTGGGTCCAATCAAAACTCATTATACTTTCAGAAATCTGATTATGCACTCAAAAAAATGAATAAGAACGTCAATAACGCCCCAGACATGCGATTACGAGAATATACGTACACAGCATAGCATAAATTCTAAAAGCTCTAAATCAATCTCTTGCTCTGTGCCACTTTTCTTATATGTACACGTATGTCTGTATGTAGTGACGATGATGACAACGCAACAACATAAAATAAAAAAAATCTGTCAATCATCGTTTCCATTCCATTTTGAGAATTTCTCTCAGGACATATCCAATATCCACTGTGGATAGAAACAATAAACTCTCGTCGTCGTCGTCATCGTCGTCATCGTCAACGAGCAGAGCAAAGTACAGCACAGCAGAGCAGAGCAGAGATGGATGTAAGGCAAACTTTGTGAAATTTAAGTCATTCGGAGATGATGGCAAACAGCAATTGTATCTCTGGCCGACTAGCTGAGCATCGCAGTATCATAGTACAATATCTCAGCATCAGTACCTACCAATACCAGTGCTGTTAACAATAACTGGAACATGCCCGTCCCGGAGCAGTTTCACATCTCTAGCTTCTATTAAAGAATTTATTTGTGCCAAGGATAAGGGGAATGAGTATAGTATGAGGAAGACCGACAAGATAGAGACTCGATGTCATAGCAATTGGATTTGTTATGCATGCATATCAGGAGGGTAAAATCTTCAACATTTATCGTAGTCGTTGTCGTCGTCATTGTCGGGCGTTTGGCATCGTCAATCTAACTTCGGCCTCACCCTAGTTTTATACTTCAAATGTGGATCCTGGTCTAAACTTTTAGTGAATTGGTAGGAACCTACATATATATAGTATACATACGTACGGGTATGTTGGTCTTGGATGCATGTAACATAACGTAAATCGAAGCATCAATTGTCACACGTCAATAACATACACGTTAGATACGAATACAAGGATTCGTATCTGTTCGCAATCACTTGGGGGAATAGATGCACTTCGCATGAAAATACTTCACGTACTTGGAGCTGTTTAATGTCATCGGAGATTTAGAGTATTTGTAGTTTTCTTGTTTTATCACTTCATTTATAGGGCTTTTGCTGTAGCTGAAAGATTTGAATCGTAATGCCGAGAGCGCTGAGTACGATCTAATCCATTAGCGTCCTTGACGTTGCCAGAGTTTATCAGATTTCAGTATGATACAAGTAAGCTGTGACGCAGCAAAGGCACCTACCAACTGTTTTATGATGCCCTTCACTATTGATTTCATTGAAAATTCATATAAACGATCGATTTGTATGATTGGTAATCCCGAAAGGAATCTCTTGGATATTACGCTTAAAGAATACCAGCTGGTAGACATTATCAACATACATCGAAATGCTAATTAGATACAAAGACTGAACCTAAGGAGGAATCCGATGTAAAACTACTCGACACGCTTTAAGTTCTTGCTGCGGATGAACAGAAAATAGAGGATGCTGTTCAGAACCTGAACGGTCGGTGGTCGCGGCACATTTCCTGAACTGACTTTTACAGTAAGAATGCAGGCAAAAAAAAAACACTACTGTGGCGCTGGCAGCCCGCTTCTTGACACTTATTTGTATTGCTCATGTTGTCATTTTTGTCACATCTGAGCGGGGCCTACGGTTTATCGCTGAGTACAAACGGCACTCTTTAGAAGCCTTTTCAGAGGCAATTTCAATTTCGGGAGTTTGCCATTGCCCGCCGAAAGGGTGGTGACGATTAGAAAAATTGATGGCAATGCCGGGGATCAAACAACGGACTCTTTGCGTGATAGTCCAACGAGCTAACCATCGAGCCATCACCACCATCAAAAGAAAATAAATATTTGGGTGTCATCTCAGAAAGTTGGGAATGAGTTGAGTTTGGAATGTATCAACAGACAGAAATATTTCAAGGAACAGCTTCAGTGTTCCTTTGTTTGCGACTAAATTACATGGTTGATGGGATAGATAGATATTTTCACATGATGTAATGTTCTCAGGGTGTGTTAGAGGAAGATGACGAGAATAACGAGAAGCCAATAGCATTTTTCTCCGAAAAACTTAACGAGTGTCAGCGCAGGTATAGCGTAACTGAACAGGAATGCTATGCGGCTGTGCAATCGGTTAAATAGTTACGTCCGTACATTGAACCATCACTTTTCACAATCATAACCGATCACGCCAGCATTAAATGGTTGATAAGGCTTAAAGATTTAGGTGGAAGGCTAGCACGCTGGTCGGTAAAGCTACAAGCGTTCACCTTTGACATTCAGCACAAAAAAAGGCACAGAATATTGTACCGGATGCACTTTCCAGGGCGTCCAATGGGAAAATTTTTAATGTTGCTACGACTTCTTTTTATCGATCTCGAATTTAAGACACCTGAATACCAAAATCTCATAGAAAAGATTAGGACAAATCAATACAAGTAACCAGGATAAGTTGTACGAAATGCAATTGTTTTCATGAAAATAGCTCAGAGAGACGAGAATAACCGGTTTTCGGAATTCCAGTGGAAGTTGTGGGTACCTAAAAAATTGGACTTAAGCTTCGATATGGCTATCTTAACTTCATCCAGGTCGGGTGGACGGAATTGTTAGTCATCATCGTCCAGGTTGAAAGGTTAATTCTGCCTGACAGCGGTATTTGGTCCGTCATCGCCGTTATACAGTCTGCAGAAATGATCTTTCCAAATCCTAAGCATCGACTGTGATTCTACCACAATGCTCCCTTGTTCATCTCTAGAGGCTTTGGTTCGGGGTTTGTTTCCGCGGCATGTTATTTTTACCTTTTGGTAAAACTTCCGAACCTCATTCCCGGAGTAGCATCTCTCAATTTCCTCGATCGCGCGCTTCTCATGCTCTTTCTTCTTCCTCCTGAGAAGCCGGTGCTCGTCTCTCCTCTTCCGCTCATAGAGCTCATGAGCAGCTCTGGTCTTTCTAAGCAGCGCCGCGTTACATGCATCTTGCTTTGCTGCATGTGCTTGCCGGCATTCATCATCGAACCAGGGGTTTCGTTGTGGTGGACGAGTGAAACCCAGCACATCAGAAGCGCCATCTCTGATGGCGTTTTGGCAGTGTTTCCAATGGTCTTCGATGCTTGATGCTGGCGGCATTGGACCTCTTAAGAGATTAAGAGACACTCGATCGGAAAAGGACTTGGAGATCTCTTCCGATAGCCGTCTGACGTCGAATTTTCTCACAGCATTAGTTTGTCTTGGCGTAGTTTGGGATATCCGCAACCGTACCTTGGCTACAACAAGGTAATGGTCCGAGTCGATGTTGGCTCCTCGGGACGTACGGACATCCATAATGCTGGAGGAGTGTCTTGCGTCGATCGCAATGTGATCAATCTGGTTGACTGTTGATTGATCAGGAGTTCTCCAAGTCCCCTTGTGTATGTCGAGATGTGGGAACCGCGTGCTAGCCACGACAATGTTTCGCCCCGCTGCAAAGTCGATTAGCCTGAATCCATTATCGGAGGTGGTGTTGTGCAGGCTATATTTTCCGATTGTTCCACCAAAGATACCTTCTCTTCCTAGCTTTGCATTAAAATCACCGAGGACAATTTTAAAGTCATAGCTAGGGCATTGCTCGTAGGTCTTGTTGAGGAGTTCGTAGAAGGCATCCTTGGTGTCGTCATCTTTCTCCTCTGTGGGGGCATGCGTGCAAATGAGGCTTATGTTAGCGAATTCAGCCTTCATGCGGATTGCTACGAGGCGCTCGCTCACATGCCGGAAGCTCACGACTTCTTGTCTTAGTCTGCCTCCGACAACAAATCCGCATCCAAATAAGCGCTGCTTTTGCCTTCGATAGCAATTGCCGTAGTAGATATCGCAGTTTTTCATCTTCTTTCTGTCCGGCCCATCCCATCGCATTTCTTGGATGGCGGTTATGTCTGCTTTGCAGCAGTCTAGGGCCTCCGCTAGTTGCTCGGCTGCACGTGGTCTATTAAGGGATCTAACATTCCACGTGCATATCCGAAGCTCATTGTCATTAAATCGTTTGCGTGGGTGGTCAACAGTAGATCCGTCCATATCCGAGGCTTGTTGATGCTTCGTAACTTAATTTTTTTTTAAATGGCCGGGCAGTTACCCCGGCGGCACAACCCCCAACGTGGAGGACCAATTCCATTTTGAGTGCCCCTAGGACGAGGGGTCGGTTACACCGAAGCCAGTAACCCGTTCCGGAATTTGAGCGCTGCCGTTGGCCCATATAGGGCTCGTCCGCCACCATTTCTTTTCCAAGACCCTGACTAAGTCCTGGAAATCCTTTCCGGCCTGAGCTCCAAATATGTCGGAGTAGCCCGGATAAGGTCTTGTTTTGTTTTTCCGACACTAATCCTGGTTAATGGCGCAGGAAACTCGCTTGGTAATTATGATGTCAAAAATTTGGAATTTTTAAGCTCCCATTTAATCGAAATTTCTTTGAAAATATAGACTACACTTTCATGGTATACAACTGTTTATAAATTAATTCACAATGTTTCTTCTTTTAGGCGACCCTAATATTGAAATTTTAACATGAAGCACTTTTGCTGACTCTTACCTTGCAATAATGGCTCAAAACGGCCTGTATTCCTTTTTGAATGAGATTTCTAGGCCTATTTCCAGTACATGAATTGACGATTTTCAAAACTATGAACAACTGATTTCTGGTGTTAACTTCAATCTAAGTATAACTGATTATTGTATGACTGGTATATGGCTAAATGATATTAAGCGTACTAAGACTATTAAAAATAAATCTTCAGCTTACGTTTCAAAGATAAGATTTTACTTACTAAACATTGAACTACTCGTACAATCAGAAAACTGTGAGAAAATTTATTGTGAAAGTGATCCATCGAAGGCTTATGATTTGTTTCTAAATATTTTTCAAAATTATATAAAAAAGTTTACTTACACTGTTGTACCCAAGAAATCTGAGTACAAATTAAAACCTTGGATTAACAATTACTTATTCAAGAGAATCAAATTTAAAAACAAGTTATGAGCTAAAGATCAAAGGCTTAAATTTAGATCCAACAAAATCAGTAAAATCGTAAATAAAGAAATAATGGTGGCTCGAGATAGATACTATCATTCAAAAATACAGGGCGCCTGAGGCAACTTTAAAAAAGAATGGATTTTTATAAATAGAATAATTGAGCGTTAATGATCCAGTGCAAATTTCTAACATTTTGGGTGTATAACTTAATTCATGCGGTTTTTTTTTTTTCAAAATTTGAACGTTTATTTAAGAAAAACATGTGCAATAGTATTATTCAAAGTATTGCTTATCTGAACATATGACTTTTTCCCATCTTTATGGCAATTTGTGGATCCCATCCCAAAAGAACTGCGCCGGCCTGGCAGCCAAGAATGAATCAAGCCAATTTTTGATATTCTGCTCTGATGTGAACCGTATTTCAGTGAGGGTGTTCTGCATCGACCCCAACAAATGGTAGTCAGAAGGGGCAAGGTCTGGGCTATAAGGCGGGTGGGATAAGGCTTCCCATCCATTGTTTTCCAAATAGTTCTTAACCGGAATAGCAACGTGGGGCCGAGCGTTGTCATGATGGAAAATTATTGCCTCGTGTCTGGTCGCATATTCCGGGCGTTTTTCGGCTACTGCAGTCTTCAAACGGATGAATTGTATTCGGTAGCGTTGTCCATTGATGGTTTCACCCGGTTTTAGCAGCTCATAATACAGCACACCCATCTGATCCCACCAAATACAGAGCATTACCTTTGCGCCATGCATATTCGGCTTTGCCATTGATTTGGCTGGTTGGCCGAGTTTCACATATGATTTTTTGCACTTGGGGTTGTCGTAATGGATCCATTTTTCATCACCGGTAACAATCCGATGCAAAAATGACTTCCTTTTGTGGCGTTCCAGCAGCATTTCGGACATGCAAAACCACCTTTCGACGTCTCTCGGCTTGAGTTCATGTGGAACCCAATTTCCTTGCTTTTGAATATATCCAGCTGTTTTTAAACATTTGGAAATGGCTGCTTGAGTGACACCCAAAGATTCTGCGAGCTCTTCTTGTGTCCGGCAACAATCTTCACAGAGTAATGCTACCAGTTCTTCTTCTTCAAACTTTTTTGGCTGCCCAGGACGTTCATCGTCTTCCAAGCCAAAATCACCATTTTTAAATCGTGCAAACCACTTTTGGCACATTCGTTCAGCTAGCGCTTGTTCACCATAAACTTCCACCAAAATACGATGACTTTCGGCAGCAATTTTCTTCATATTAAAGTAATGAAGTTCGACATACTCGTACATACATTGTTGTTTACGCTTCAAATGAATGACATATACTGAAATGACGTACAATGACAGTAGCTTTCCAACGCATGTTCCAATGGAATAATAACAATGGAATAATACAAGTTACGCCATCTCTTAGCAAACCGCACGAATTAAGTTATAGACCCAATAAATAATTTTTTTTCCTCGTTAGGTCTTTTATCTACTCTAAATTCTTATGATTACTGTAGAAGTTGAATTAGACACGACTTAGTGAGAGAAAATACTAATAATGACAGCTTCCTTTTTGAAGAGATAACAGGATCAGAGGTATAGAGAATTATATGCTCACTAAACAATTCAAGGTCACGTGATAATGATGGCATCTAAAATATTACACTCAAAAAAGTTGCAATATACAAAGCTGATATATTAGCTTAGATTTTTAACTTAAGTGTTTGTTCGGGTACTTTTTCTAATAAATTAGTATATGCCAATGTAATACCCCTTTTTAAAAGAGGTAATAAAAAAGACAAAAACAATAACAGGCCCATTTCCTTGTTGCCTTCAATCTCAAAAGTGTTCGGAAAAGCTGTTAAGAGGCGAGTGTTGAACTATCTCAAAAAATAAAACTTTTGTAGCCCTGCTCAATTCGGATTTAGAGAGGGCCTTAGTACAAAAGATGCCCTCTTGGAGTTTAGTTCCTTTATTTACAAATCTATATAGGTAGATTATAAAATGTGTTGCGCTGGGCTTTTTGTGGACATCACCAAGGCCTTTGATATGGTGAACCATAATATTTTATTAAATAAATTATTTTGTGCAGGATTTCGCGGTTTTATTCTCAATTGGTTTACTTCCTACTTGAGTAATAGAACTCAAAAAGTCTTAATAAATAATTTTGCAAGTACTCTGAGTCCAAAAGTACTCAATCTAGGTGTCCCCCAAGGTTCAGTCCTAGAACCATTATTATTTCTTATATACATCATCTGGCTTTTTAGCCAACCGCTTTTGCAGATGATCTTGGAATTGCCTATAGTTCAAAAAATCCTCTAGACTTAACTGCTGATATAAATTATGATGTCCACCTCCTAAGGGCTTGGTTTGGGGTGCATAAGCTGGTTGCAAGCAATAAAACAAAAGTAATGAACTTTATGACTGGTTCAAAACATTCTTTAAACTTTGAAATCTGCTTCCATGCAAACAAATGCCCCATATCTAATGAGAAAGTCTGTAACTGTAATTTGGTAAATACTTATTTTAAACAAACGACTCGTGATGAGAATTGTTTTAAGATTGAATCATTGAATTAGTATAAATATCTGGGTTTAAATTTCGATTTTAAAATGAGCTGGTCTGACCATATTTCATCTTTAAAAAAATATTTACGTTCTGCTATCCATATTCTATTTCGCCTTAGAAAATACTGTAGTAATAAAACCTTGAGGTCAGTGTACTTTGGATTGGTCGATTCAAAACTACTATATGGTATAAGTTGCTGGGGAGGTGCCTACCATACAAAGCTGTATACAGCTGTATATATACATACATCGTTTGGTTCGATCTATGATCTTGTTCAGAACATTGAATATTCTACCACTTAGACATTTTTATTACTATAAAGTATTTAAAATTTTTTTAAAAGAAGTGGTTACATGCAAAGTCCAATTATATACATGACTTACGAAGCGGATCTAAAAATTCTATTCCAGTGCCGTTGTTCCGAACAACTTTATACAACTTCTTCACCGTTGTGTCTTGCAAACTATTTAACAGACTTCCAGAAGATGGCGTTTTACTTTTGACCACGAAGAAATCAAAAATTTGTTGCCGTATGTAATTTAATTTGGAATACTTAAAATAATTTACAAACTAATACTGAAACTCCACTTTTTGTAACTTTTTATAACATTTTTTTTATAACTTTTTGTTAGTTTTAATTTTTGCTATGAAGTCACATTGCAACTATTTTATTTCAGAATTCAATATGAATGTTATGTAGTAATGTTCAATAAGAAAGTAAGAATAAAGAATAAATATATAAAAAAAACAAAAAAAAAAAACTATCACCAGCTATCATTCTGGTCAATATATCTTTAATACTATGTTTTACTTTTTCTGTTTAATTTTGTTGTGACCTTATGGCACGATAAGTATCTGTATGTTCCAGACCAGAGCAGCAAGATAGCACCCCAGCGACGAACGAATGCCGTGCAACCGCAAGCATGCCCTCCTGCTGCTACAAAGGTGTGTCATCTTCACCCACACACCCTGAGAACATAACAATGTTCCGATCGGTAAACATTCGTTTCTTCAATAATGGACAGTTCTGATATCTAAAAACTCAAGATGAGATCACGGAATCCTTAATGTCAATCTTTGACTGCTTCGCTTTGTTACAGAGAAGAAAAAGCAAAGTAGGTGTTCCAAAGGGTATACCAAGGAATCAGTCTGAATCCCAACTCGTTCAAATGATCTCAAAAGCTTTGAGCAACGTAGCCGGTCAATTTTCAAAACTTGGTCAAAGTCTAAACTCAGACAAAAGTAGAACCTCATCAGCCATTCAAACAAACAATAACACGGTCCAATTTAATCCCCAAGTAATGCCCCTAACTAAATCAACCACTTGGGGGTTCCGTAACTAGTTCCGATTCGGAAGAAAGCGATAACAGTATCGTCTAGCCCGACACAGAGTTTAAAATTGCATTAAAAGCGATTTCCTACCAAGTGTCAGTGTAGTCATGTGCCCCAGTCATGAACAAAACATCGAATTCAATGAAAATCAACTCTAAGACAAAAATAGGATGAAAAAAATTCCTGAAGATCTTCTTACAATCTTGATTACATCATGTCTATTAGAAAATGCTCTTCCCATACGTGTACGAAGTTCAACTCCAGCACTGCTAAAAAGGTACACCAGATGGGCCTTATACGTCTGGAGAGCAATCAAGATCATCAACACTAATAGATCTGTCATTACCCGTCGGTGCGGCAATATCACAAACCGATGGCACTCTTAAGATATTCAAAACAATGACAAGTCCAATTTCGAAATTGGCTAAACGCATGCAGAAAATGAACATGAATCTAAGATCCACGTGAAATTGCAAAGGGCGGTGTCCTCTTACCATCACAAACTTCATCAGCTGATAATTCACCGCCTGAGGTACAGTGTTCGATTTCAAATCGTAAAACTTTGCAACAAATGTGGAGAGAAAATAATTAGATACAAGGGCGGGTCAATAAGTCCGTGACTTTTGGATTAAAACACAGATTTTTTGATAAAAAAATAATTTTATTTTTCAACGTAGTCTCCCTTGAGCTCTATACACTTTGTCCAACGCTTCTCCAATTTTTTTATCCCTTCCAAAAAAAATTATTTGTCGAGGTCCTCAAAATAGGCCTTTGTTTGCGAGATGACTTCATCATTGGAGTCAAATCTTTTTCCACCAAGCCATTTCTTCAGGTTTGGGAACAAGAAGTAGTCGCTCGGAGCCAAATCTGGAGAATAGGGTGGATGAGGGCGCAATTCATAGCCCAATTCATGGACTTTTGCCATGGCAACTGCACATGTGTTTGTGGTCGACTGTGAGCAAACGCGGCACCCATCTTGCGGAAAGCTTTCTCATGCCCAAGTGATCATTCAAAATTGAAACCACTGAGCCATGCGAGATACCTACGGCTTCCACAATCTCTCGCACTTTCAATCTTCGGTCGGCCAACACCATATCGTGAATTTTTTCGATTGTTTCGGGTGTAGAGACCTCAACTGGGCGTTCAGGACGTTCGGCATCTTCAGTGCTTGTACGGCCACAACGAAATTCAGTAAACCACTTTTTTACCATTGAAATCGATGGTGCAGAGTCCCCATAGTATTTATCATGCTTAGCCTTGGTCTCGGTAATGTTTTTTTTTCGCAAGAAATAATGCTTAATAAGCACACGAAATTCACTTTTTTCCATTTTCTCCTCAAATTAGTGAGTAGTCTGATAAAAATAGCTGTCAAACACAAACTAACTGACGCAGCAAGTTTAAATTTTGACAGGAGTCAACTGACAGATGCCTGTTGACAGGAGCAGTGTTGCTGTTTCAGTAAAGAGGTCAGAAATACGAAGTTGATTGCACTTTAAGAAGAACATTAACTATCTGCTCCCTCTTAATTTCTAAACTACTTATCATAATTTGACAAATGAGGTATCGTTGGAAGCGTTTTGATCGTCCGCTGGTTATAGGTTATGTGACATGGCACATGTGTAAGTTTTTTTTATTCAATACACAATAAGCATTGTACATAACAATTTAAGATTAAAATATTTTCTTGTTTCATACTTTTTAGACCGTGATTTTTAGTAGTCGAGTTTTAGTTTTTGAACTTAATTTTAGAAATAGAAATAGGATAAATAATATCGGTGCTATGAGGAATTCAGTTGATTTGGATAGGGGATACTCTGTCGTGTACATTCATGTCGGATAGTTTACTCTGTACTGTTGGGTAGTAACGCGGACTTAAGCTTTGGATTTTAGCATAAAGGGCTCTCGAAACCTCTTTTCAACAAATATATGTCTTAATCAATCCTAGTTGTGTCCTTAATGCAATGGTCTTTCGGCTGTGTAGGATTTTTTTTTATCACTATGCACCACCAGTTATTAGCTATTCTCTATAATTATTTCATCTCTATAGTTTACATTTTTATTGATTTAGTTCCACTGGTATTATCAACATCCCCAGTGAGTTCCTACATTTTTAAAACAGCAATTTTAATTTTTGTCGTCTGAGCTTGTGTTGCATTCAGCGATTTGTGTTCCTAACATGTTTATGTATTTCTCCTTTTATACAACATTGAAATATGTATGGCATACAATTATGTTACATATTTCTCCCACGTATTTGCATTGCTTCTGCGCCGCTTGTTGGTTTGGCTAAATTTTCGGACCTACGAATTATTCAACAGGCCTTTATTTTTAGAATCACCTCATTAAGTAGGCCAAGAGGTTGCTGGTGTGTTTGCTGGAATTTGAGTTTCTTTTGATTTTTGGGTCAGTTTTTCCGACAACCACTCCCTCCTGAACATGGCAGAACCAGTTGATCTGCTCAGGTTACGGTCTTTCCACTTTTACTGCCGGTTTTGCTATACCTGTTGACACTAGTGACATTTTCATTTCCGTCTCTTCCATTTTTCCTTTACATTTCTCATGCATCATCCAACATCTGGACTAACGACTGTTGTATGGTAGCAAAGCTTTAAGTTTAAGCGACATTTTGTTAATAAAGGCGATATTTTAAAGCTTCGTGATTTCCATTATTATCCTCAAACTTTGAATCGCGTAACACACTGGATTGCCTCCCACAAAGCTTCATTAACTGTCATGGAGTTTAAAAATATTGCGTTGTCAACCGACTGGACCCTTTTCTCTCTTTGCCTGCCTTTTCGGTTCGTTATTTGTATAGCTTTGCTAATTTCGGCTTTCATTGAATCTGCAGTTTACTGTTAGTGGACGGCAGCCGATGAATTGGTACTGTGCGATATTTGACAGAAAGAAAACATCTTTAAGATTGGTAGGCCCATGTTACCAAGGTACTGTCGGTTTTCTGAAAATTTAACGCTGATTTCAAAACGGCGCTTTACTCCGGGGTAGACCTGGGCCTCAGTCAACAAGCGTCTCCAGCCAGCTCGATCTTTTGCTAGCTGCCTTTAGTCTCGCACACTAAGTTGTCTGGCCATCTCAATCGCTGGATCTTCACTCTTTTGTCTGAGTCAATATGGCTGTACAGTCTATACAGTTCGTCGGTGTAACGACTTCTCCATTCACAATCAATGCAGGGGACCAAAAACACTCGAAAAATTTCTCCCACAAACCAACCAAGAGCACTCTCATCCGTTTTTGACAATGTCTATGCCTGCGCCATAGAAGAGGACTGCGCTTATTAAGGTTTTATATAGAGTCACTTTTGATGTTCGAAAGAAGGCTTTGCTACTCAATCGGAGTCTTAGGCCAAAGGAGCTGCAATTAAGAAGGGTTATATCCCTCGCGGGAGACGTTCCGTGATAAGTGTCCTTTCTTCATCTTGCCCTTGTTGACCGATTAACAGATTTTCGTCGCTTCCGTCTCAATATTCACGAAAGCGCCACTGACATCATGCTGTTTTCTTTCGATTATGTCAATATCATCGACGTAATAGAGTAAATGGTCGGACTTTAGAAAGATGGTGCAAAATGCTGAACAAATTGCCTTGCTGTAATCCTTTTTTGACATCAAAGGTAAAGGTGAGATCTTTACCGACCTTGATGGAGTGGCGTCCATTCTCCAACGTCATCCTCCACAAAAAGACGAGTTTGGCAGGGATGCCAAAACTAGACATTGCTTTGTATATCTCGCCTCTACAGATGCTGTCATACCGGGCCCAAAAACGATGAGTTGGTGGTTTATATCGATCTGAAGCTCATGGGTTTTCTCCAAGATCTGCCGTAGGGTGAATATTTGATCGATGGTGGACTTTCCGGGGCAAAAGCTACACTCATATGGACCTCTGAGGTTGTTGACGAGCTTGTTGACAACAGTGCAGATAAGATCTTGAGGATCGGACAAAAAATACTGAGTTTGCATTTGTCGGGCATACTTTCGTCCCACCATATTTTAGAGATGAGTTGCAGTATGCTTCTTACAAGTCATCGCTTTAAAGAGCTCGCAGTCAGGGTACCCGCTCTAGCAGCTTTGTTGCATTTTAGCTTGGATATGGCGTGCTAAACTTCGTCCAGTGGACGGAATTATTAGTCTTCATCGTCCAGGTTTTTATGGCTAATTCTGCCTGACAGCGCTATTTACTTCGTCGTTGTCGTTGTACGGTCTCCAAAAATACTCTTTCCAAATATTCTACATCGACGACTCTGTTGCGATGTTGTCTTGTTTTTCGAAGAAATTTACCAATCAGTTATGACGTCGAAATTTTTCACGGCATCCAAGACACCGAATTTCAGCCACTCACATGAAATATGACGATCCTTAACAGAAAACTTGCTTCTGTTTTTTTTTTACAATCCACGAGGTGCGATTGATTGCAAACAATGGATCTCGCTGAAGCTTTCACAAAGCCCGACGACTCCTTGCGCGAATTGAAGTTGCATGTTTTAAACTCTCCACTACCGCCGCCGCTATATTTTCTTTACTACGTACTTGATGAGCTCTATTATGTCGCATATTATCTAATATATTGGAATATAACTGTATATAACTGCCGTTATACAGCTGAATAATTTGTAGGTGCTGTACCGGCCTAGAGTTCTTCATAATAAAGTGTCAAACAATGTATGCACTGTGCAGCGACATCGACCTAGACAAAAGAGTGAAGATAAACGAAATAGATAGCTGGGTTGCGTAGATAGGATGGACATCATTGCTCATGACTCCAATAAACCGAAGTTGTGCTAGAAAATCTCAACTCAAAACTAGATAGGAAAGCCATCTTTGAGCGGATCATTCTGAAACACAGACTGCCTAGCAATACGTCGGACAATGGTCTTTCGAGCTTGTAACGAAGCGTTACCTTTTCGGTTTCGGCGGTTTCGAAATCTAAACATTGGTAGAGGGACTTGGCTATGCTTTATTCAATCAAACCCTTGCGGGTAGGAGTTAGAATATACCCGCGGTAGGAATGCCTGTCGTAAGAGGCGACTAAAATCCATCTGGGCTGGACTCCCAGATCCGTGAGGGGGCGAGTAAACGCCGCCACTCAAATAAGTATCCTATCCTCAAGGTAAGATGTTGTGCGACCCGTGCTAAGGCCCGAATGTAAAATCAGTGGAGCACTGCGAACGGAGCCCTCCGGATACCTGGCGTCCTCTGGTTGTAACGTAGCCTTACCGCATTACAGGGGTCTCTGATGCGGTGGACCTCCCTTCCCCCATACTCGTGGGATCTAAATATGAACCTAGACAAAAACAAAACAAATAATACAAACAACGCAAATAACGCAGTAAACTCAACGAATTTACCGCAGTCGTTTGATCCCTTGTCTAAAAGTTCAAGGATATCACGATCTCCACCACCGAAATCGAATGTCTCCGTATGAAGCTTAAGCAAATGGAGCTACTTTTTCAATAGCTTTAGGGAGAAGTAGACATATTCCGAGAGGGAAATAGGACTCTGAAAAAAAAAGCATATAAACGAAGCCCAAGATAGCAACACACTCCGCTCAACTAATTGCGAATACCATACAGACGAAGAAAAGACCTTCTAAGAAACGTAAGGTTGGTTCTTTACCTGAAGTCGTTCCAGATAAGAGCCAGGAGTCACAAAAAAGCAACTGCCAACAAAATTACATCTTCCACCTCCAATCAACGTTGTCGGCGTTTCAGACTATAACAAGTTGCATTGCTTTCTCAAAGAAACGCTAAAATCTAAGTATAAGGTTACATTACTGCGCAACAGTTTGTGGAAAGTTAACGTTGACGACTCCGATGACTACCGATCATTGTCTGACAAATTAAACACCGAGAAGATCCAATGGTACACTTTCGAAAATAAGTCAGAAAGACCATTAAGTGCAGCAACGAGAGCACTTCACCCTTCGTTCACTAAAGACGACATTATAAGCGACCTCCATGCAAAGGGCCTTAAAGTTCTAGAAGTCGTAAATATTATTAAAAAAACTAAAGAGAAAAACAGAGCTAGACGAGGAAATCCTGCTTAAGCGGGGACTTCCACTGTTTATGCTTAGTTTCGATAAGTCCGAAAAATGTGCGTTGCGTAAAATGTGCCAGTAAACATCTCTCAGAAGAGTGTTACTTATAGTAAATAAAGAACTTCCACCATCTTGCATAAATTGCGAAGAAAAGCACCCGGCAAACTATCGCGGATGTGAAGTGGCGAAAGAAATCCAAAAAAGGCGCAATACGCTTAAAAAAACCGTACGCCTAAACATGGAAGCAACTACAAATAAACCAAATATTGCTGAAGAACAAGAACATATCGAAGGATATACAAAACAAAATCGCAAAGGAAAAGCCGCACAAGCAGCGTCGGAAGGAAATAAAAAATGCGCTGTTACGCCAGATCCAGTGGCGCATTTTTTCTCCCTAATTCTCACGATTCTTGAGGAGCAAAGCAGAACAAATAAATTTTTAGTTGAAAAATTGAGCAATCTCGAGAAAGAAATACGTAAAACTCGATTTCAAGCGTGAATATGAAACAGTGCTTAAAATATTGACGTGAAATCCAAACGGCCTTATTAAAGAACTCGACGAACTGGAAGAGTTTTTACGAAAAGCCAACATTGACATTTCCTTTATTTCTGAAAATCACTTGAGGAAATGACCTCGTATGGAACTGAAGGCATACTGTGCTTATCATGCATACCATCCATCAGAAAATGCCAGAGGCGGGTCCTTATTGTTCCTTAAAGATTGTATTGAGCACTCTATAAATATGAAGATTGAAGGCGATACAATGCAGTCTAGTTCAGGCCGCGTAAAACATAACCACCTGCACTACAACATCGCATCCATTTATTGTCGGCCGCGATACAAGCTAGAAAAGAATGACTTTAAAGCTATCTTTGATTCACTCGGATTGAATTTTATAATTGGTGGTGACTTTAATTCGAAACATACATTCTGGGGCTTAAGATGTAATACAACGAAAGCCAGACAAGTCTATGAAGCCGGTATGCAATGTAAAGTTGACTTTTTCTCGGCAGGAAAACCAACATATTGGCCTTCGGATATTACAAAGACACACGATCTTGTAGACTTCTTTGTCACAAAGGGAGCAGCCAAAATTTCTACAAACATCGAGGAAAGTTATGATCTCTCCTCAGATCACTCACCAGTCATTTTGACACTAAGCATACTCTTAATTCATAAAGAAGTGGCGCCTAGATTAACTAACAACAAACCTAACTGAGACCGTTTTAGATACTACTGCAATGAACATATTCTTATAAACCTGTCGCTAAAAACATAAAACGAAATAGAAGACGAAGTCAACAGATTCATCAAAGTCCTGCAGAACGCTGCCTGGAACAACACTCCAACTAGGAGAAAAGAGAAAGCAAGTAGTGAAATAAAATATCCGCCGGAAATAAAAGAACTGGTAAGAGAAAAGAGGAAAGCGCGCAAAAGATGGCAATGTTCCCGTGCATACTTGAACCACTTATGCAACAACTTGAAAGAAGAAATACGAAATTACAAAAATCGGAATATCTCATATAGTATCTCGGAGATCTGACTGCCGAAAGAAGTTCAAATTACTCCCTCTGGAAAGTCATGAATGGGCAAAAGGAGATAAAGAGAAGGCGGATTTATTTGGCGAGCACATAGAAGAAACGTTTAAAACTTTTGATGGACAGCCGTTAACAGGAGGTTCAAGTTATATTATTACGGCACCGGACAATTTTGGAATAAAATCAGTGTTGATACGAGAACTTAACGAAGCAATTAAAAAATTGAGAAACAACTGGTCAAATTCTCAAGGATCTGCCAAAGAATGCCCTGATCAAACTGCTGATCAAACTGCTCCAAGCCTTCGATAAGGTGTGGCACGAAGGCTTGAATTTTAAGCTTAGTCAGGTTCTGAAATCGTACCTGGAAAACAGAATTTTTCGTTTTAAACACCGAATACTCGGAATTTAAAGAGATCGCTGTTGGAGTTCCGCAAGGAAGTGTACTTCGCCCGGTATTGCTTTTACTCTATACTCGAGACATACCTGAAGAATCAGGTACCATAGTAGTCACATTCGCGGACGACAAGGCGATATTAGCTACAGATACTTCAATCGAGTTAGCTACAGGGAAGCTACTCGTACAAACGGCTTTGAATAAAATCTACAAGTGGACAAAGATATGACGAATTGTTCTCAACGAGACCAAATCTACTCATGTTAATTTTACTTACCGGAAAATAAACAACCTTCCCATTTCCATTAAATCGGTGCAAATACCATATAGTTATATAAATAAGAACACAGTTAGAATATTTGTTAATTATATTTTTATTATTTATCACTATCAAACGTTTACGGCCGACCACGTCACAACTGAAAACCAAACTGATCGATCTCTTCACCCACAACTTCTAATGAGAGCGAGCAATGTTTGATTCATGCAAACACCAAGTGTCGCGTACATAATAATACACACATGCGGGGATGCAGTTGCGGACTAGAGGGACACGCATATAGGGAAGCTACAGCACATGTGCAACACCTCCCCCACCAAGTCTTTTTGGTCCCCAAAAAGGTCTAAGGCAAATGAAAAAATAAAAAATAAAAAATATGCACGCGGTCGGTCGTGTTGGTTTGTTTGTTTTTTTTTTTGTTACAAATTTTAACATAACTTCAAGGGTTTAATTTATTAGTGAAATTTTTTTCCAATTGCTTTAAATTAATTTTTTTGAATTTTTTCTCTTTTTGCGATACAATATTTCCTTATACTAACATTTTCGCTACTTGATTTTTTTTTATAAATATAATCTACAATATTATTTTCTTAGTTTCTTCAATTTATTTATTATTATTCTTAAACAAAACAAAAAAAAGGAAAAACTAAACTTAATTTTACAACAGCATCAGTTTTCTTATTTATCTATTAAACTTGTATATTCTAGTGAAAGTTACATTCCTGGATGAGGATAGCTCGATGGTACGAGTACCATTTAAATATGTTTTATTAAGTCATTCTTTTTTTTCAACTTTTTCCTTTGTCGAAAAAGGGCAACATAATATTTTGAATGTAGCTATACATTTTTGATTAACAAAACCAAAACAGGATAAGGGAAAAACAAGACTAATTTAAAAAGGACTATGATGTGATTATACTGCTACTGATTAATTGTCATAAGTTAAGTGGGTTCTGTTTGAAATTTGTACTTCCGTTTTATTTGGTTTTTGTAATATTTCGTATTTTTTTTTGTTGATCTATCGATAACATAGTTTCCTTTAATTTTGGGGCAAGATATTTTCCTATACTTAGGTTTATTTTTTTCCACTGTTCGATTTTGCACAATGTTCGTACACTGGTTTAGATATGATGTTTTGTTTTTGCTATTCGTCTTTTGAATTCTATTCTCTATTTGAATTTTGAATTTGTTTGCGAGTTCTAAAACTTCTTCCCTGCCTATACGAGTATTTTTAGAAACGAAATCTATAGGTCTAATTTTTGTGGTTGCGTGAATTGTGTTATTATAGATGGTTATAATGTCAAATAAGTTTTCGTCTAGGTCGGAAGCATTTTTAGCCGCATTTTTGATCCGAAGATGTTCGTTCTTCCCATACATTCCTTCGACATCAGCATTGCCAGTTTTAAGAGAACCGGTTGTTTTATGGAACTTAATATTTTGTTCTTTTAAGAATTGTTCAACGGCAGAATGAACTATGCAAGTCTCCCCATCAGATATGAGTTTGTTTGGCTTACCCAAAAATCGTATTCTTTCTTTTATGGTTCTCAAGATCTCTATCCAATTCCTATCTTCTAAAGCGTGAGTCGTTGCATATTTCGAGAATTTATCAATGGTTGTTAAATACATTTTGTTCCGTTCAGGAAACCAGATGTCTATGTGAACGATATCGTTGAAGTATTGAGGCGTTTCAGTAACTAGCATCGGGATACGAAGTGGTTGCCGATCGTGTTTAGCTATATTACAAATGTCGCAGTTATTGATATATTTTTGAATTTCAACTTGTAAATTTGGGTAATAATATTGTTGTTTTAATTCCGAAAACATTTCATTGATTCCCCGGTGATTTTTATCTATGTGTTCTTTCTTAATTATTGTTATCATTTCATTTTTGTCTGTTATATCTTTAAGCCTAACGTTGGATTTCAAAAGTCTTAGGTTTGTATTCATTGAAAAGTATTTTACATAGATTTCCTGAAATTTTAGGAATAAAGAAAGATTACTGCAGTATATGCATATAAGACCTTTCTTTAATAAAAGGCCTTTCATAAATTTTAGCAAATCATTACTGTCTTTTATTTCTACATAATTTTGTATTTTTTTATGGGCGATTTTGATAGAAGTTTTGTCTCTAGGGCCATAAAACAAATAGATTTGGTCTTTAAACATATTAATTGGCTTTTCGGAAATATATATGTGTCGAGTTTCGTCTTCTTTTGCGCTGTAGACGGTAGCTCCCGTGCTTACGATATCATTGTTATCGTCTATGGGAATTGTCCTTGCAAACATAACTTCTGCGTTATTGTTACAATTAGCATCAAACTCGTTATTTAAAATGTTGCCAAGATCAAGTTCTGGATTATCCCTTAAAATTTCTTCACTAGTGTACCTACTAAGGCCATCGGCCACGCAATTCTCTTTTCCTTTCAGATACGAGTATTCTATATCAAAATTGTATTCGTTGAGAAAAATTTTCCACCGTTGTAGCTTCATGTCAGGTTCTTTAATACTATTCAGCCAGACGAGGGGCTTATGGTCAGTGCGTATTGTAAACCTTCTCCCATATAAATATGTTCTAAAATACTTCACCGCCCAGACAACTGCAAGAAGTTCCTTCTCGATCGTCGAATAGTTGCGTTCGTGGTTGTTGAGCGTGCGAGAAGCATAGCATATGGGGTGATTACTTTGACTGAGCACAGCTCCTAAGGCATAACCCGAGGCGTCGGTTGTCAGTACGAAAAGTTTATCAAAATTTGGACTTTTGAGAATAGGGTGAGTACAAAGTAATGTCTTTAGATTTCCGAACGCTTTTTGATATTGAGGGTCTGTTGTATTAACTTTTTTAGACTTTATTAAAGGATATCCAACTTTAGCGTAATCTTTAATGAATTTCGAGTAGTATCCGGTTATACCCAAAAATCGCTTGATACCTGTTTTGTCTGTAGGTAGTTTCATCTCAGCTATAGCTTTTACTTTATTTGGATCTGGTTTTATACCATTTTGTGTGATAATACGACCTAAATAGTTAGTGAATGGCTCAGCAAAAGAGCATTTATTGATTTGAATTTTTAAGTTAGCTTCCTTAAGACTTTGAAAAATTTGTTTTAGTGAAATCAAATGTTCATGGAAACTAGTGGAAAAGACAAGAATGTCGTCCAAATAGACGACACAAATTTTATTGATAAAGTCCTTTAGAACATTATTCATCAATCTCTAGAATGTTGACGGGGCATTTTTCAACCCAAATGGCATTCGCAGAAACTCATAATTTCCGCTTTTGGTTGAAAAGGCAGTTTTTGCTCTATCGCAAGCGTCAACCTCGATTTGGTGGAAACCTTCACCAAATCAATTGTAGAAAAATAGTTACATTTTCCGAGTTTATCAAACAAATCTTCGATGCTGGGCATGGGAAATCGGTCGTCTATGGTCTGGTCATTTAATTTTCTATAATCTATTACAATTCGCCTACTTTTATGTCCATTCTTATTGTCCTTTTTAGGGACAACCCAGATTGGCGAATTGTAAGGACTTGAGCTAGGGACTATTATTTTTTGTTGCAGCATTTCGTTTATTTGCTTATCAACCTCTTCTGTATGTATTTGTGGGTAGCGGTAAAGTTTGCTGTATATTGGTATTTCATTTTTTGTGTTTATTTTATGTTTTATTTCACTTGTGAATGTAAGACTTTCCCCTTCCTTATAGAATATTGATTTAAATGAATCTATTAAATATTTTAATTTATTTGTATCTGGTTTCTCTAAATGAGTTGCAAATATTTCGTCGGAAACTTTATTGTCAAAATATTCATTGCAAAGTATGTTCGAAGTTTCTAAAGAGAGGCATTGTTTCGCATAAGTCTCTTCTTCTTTATTAAAATAAATAGGTATACTTGCACTATCTGTCACAAGGCATCGGTTTTTGTAATCAATAATTGGATTAAATTTTAATAAAATATTATTCCCATCATGGAATTGGTATTCTAAAAACTCGACAAAGAAATTTGGATGGTTGAATTCTTTAAATAAGGGAATTCTGTAAAAAAACGTTCGTCTCTATGTTTCGGCCAAGGACTCTTAGATTACTATTGCGGGGTGGTAATTTCCATTTAGGGTGGCACAAGTTTTCGTTAACTATGCTGAATTCGGCGCCACAGTCAATAATAAATCTGAGAGGCCTGACCTGATTTTCTATTACTATATATGGGAGTTGTTTTGATGGTCTAAGGGAAAATTTTGTTCGTTCAGAGTAATGTCCATAGGGTCATTATGTTGATCGTCGCGATTGACCACTTCGTGAAAAATTTGTATTTTGTTGTTAACTAGCTTGACTGTTATAGTTATGATGTGACTGATGATTAACTTGTGGAAATTTCTATTTTGTCCTCGTCTGTTATAATTGTTAACCTGTCTATTTCGAAAATTTTGTGCATGGAAATTGTTTTTGCTATTGTAAAAATTACTCGGATTAGGTCCTAATGACTGATGGTTAATTTCTAATATTACTTTAAAAGCTTCGTTTAAAGTCTGGCAGTTTCGACATAGAATTATTGTTTTCGTTGGTTCTGGAAAATTATTTTTAAATGCCTCAAGAGCAATCCTATGGTTCGAATTTACTATATTTTGATCTGGGTTATTACTGTTTAATAAGGTAGAATTGTTAATTCTGCTTAAAAGACTGTTTATAGTATTGTAAAATTCTTCAATTGTTGTTCTGACTCTAGCTAGTCTAATTTGGTCTATCAAAGCATGAGAAGATAACCTTTCCCCAAAATTACTCACTAAGATTTCTCTTATTTGAGTCCAGGTGCTAAGTCGTCCGTGCTAGCTAGCTGGCCCTACGATTTTGTCTTTAACATATCCCGTTAGAATTATTTGAGCCCCATCATCAAATTCATTAAATAATGGAACCATCGAATCTATCCTATCCAAGAAGTCAACTGTAAAATCACAACTGCCGTCATATGGAGGGATCTTACTAACTAATTCTAATATAAACTTAAACTTATCGGCTGGGCTTAGAACTTCCATGATGGGTGGATAATTTACGAGTATTTCTTCGTAAGTACGTACCGTTAAAGCAGCCGGTTTTTGTGTTCTTTATTAATGGAGATGGTGTTCCGTTGTTGAAATCCGCGTCTGATTTTATTTTTATTTTTTTATGGAACTTGAATGTGAGTATGTACAGTCACGTTAAGCAAAGCGGTTCACTAGCTCTTAGACGAAAAGTCACTGCACGAGTGTATTTATTTATGTACATACATATGTATGTGCGTACGTTTCGGTCATTCGTTGCTTTTTTCTTTTTTTCTGTAGATCGAACACTTGCTGTCGAGAACTTCTCAATTTAATTTTTCGTCCGTCCGATTAATATATTAAACTTTTTGTTTTTTAATAAATGATCGTAGATCGTAGTGGATAAACATTAAAATAGTAAATTATTGAATTTCCTTTTCTCTTAAGACGAAAGGTGAAAGAAGGGTTCTTTTTTTTCTAATTCGTTTCAAAATTTTTCTTTTCCATTTAATTTTTGTTTCAACACATCGATCGCCGAGTTTTCCGACTGCGCCAGTTATATAAATAAGAACACGGTTAGAATATTTGTTAATTATATTTTTATTATCTGCCACTATCAAACGTTTACGGCCGACCACTTCACAACTGAAAACCAAACTGATCGATCTCTCCACCAACAACTTCTAATGAGAGCGAGCAGTTTGAAGGGAAAGCGCACACTTGGTGTTTGCTTGAATCAAACACCAAGTGTCGCGTACATAATAATACACACTTGCGGGGGTGCAGTTGCGGACTAGAGGGACACGCATGTAGGGAAGCTACAGCACATGTGTAACAATATGCAAATGAAGAAAAGTATCTAGGAATGACATTAGATTTAAAATTGAAATGGAAGCCGCATGTTAAGAAGAAACGTGATGAACTTGAAAATAAATTCAGACAAATGTTTTGGCTACCAGGAAGGCATTCCAGGTGAAGCATACATAACAAACTGCTCATCTTTAAGCAAGTGCTTAAACCTGTTTGGACGTACGGTATACAACTTTGGGGTTGTAAAAACCGAAATATTCTCCAAACCCATCAAAACATAGTTCTAAGACAAATCGTGAATGCCCCATGGTACGAGGGCGGGTCAATAAGTCCGTGACTTTTGGATTAAAACACAGATTTTTTGATAAAAAAATAATTTTATTTTTCAACGTAGTCTCCCTTGAGTTCTATACACTTTGTCCAACGCTTCTCCAATTTTTTTATCCCTTCCAAAAAAAATGATTTGTCGAGGTCCTCAAAATAGGCCTTTGTTTGCGAGATGACTTCATCATTGGAGTCAAATCTTTTTCCACCAAGCCATTTCTTCAGGTTTGGGAACAAGAAGTAGTCGCTCGGAGCCAAATCTGGAGAATAGGGTGGATGAGGGAGCAATTCATAGCCCAATTCATGGATTTTTGCCATGGCAACTGCAAATGCGTTTGTGGTCGACTGTGAGCAAACTCGGCACCCATCTTGCGGAAAGCTTTCTCATGCCCAAGTGATCATTCAAAATTGAAACCACTGAGCCATGCGAGATCCCTACGGCTTCCACAATCTCTCGCACTTTCAATCTTCGGTCGGCCAACACCATATCGTGAATTTTTTCGATTGTTTCGGGTGTAGAGACCTCAACTGGGCGTCCAGGACGTTCGGCATCTTCAGTGCTTTTACGGCCACAACGAAATTCAGTAAACCACTTTTTTACCATTGAAATCGATGGTGCAGAGTTCCCATAGTATTTATCAAGCTTAGCCTTGGTCTCGGTAATGGTTTTTTTTCGCAAGAAATAATGCTTAATAAGCACACGAAATTCACTTTTTTCCATTTTCTCCTCAAATTAGTGAGTAGTCTGATAAAAATAGCTGTCAAACACAAACTAACTGACGCAGCAAGTTTAAATTTTGACAGGAGTCAACTGACAGATGCCTGTTGACAGGAGCAGTGTTGCTGTTTCAGTAAAGAGGTCAGAAATTCAAAAAGTCACGGACTTATTGACCCGCCCTCGTATATCAGAAACAGTGATATCCACAAAGACTTAGGAATAGTTACCATCGAGGACGAAATAATGAACTTTGTTCGCAAACTCCGTATTCGTCTTCATGGTCATTGTAATAATAAAAAACCCCAAATTCTGGACGAGACAAACCTAGTGCATCGATTACAAAGAACGAGACCATTCGATCTGGCGCGATAAGGACTATCCGCATATAATAGCAGTACTAGCATGTGCTTTTGCTGGAAAGCTACCTACCCCACGCGAACGTTATTTGAAACGGAAACTACTTGATAAGGTAATTTAGTTGTAAACGTCAAGAAGGGAGGCATGTTATTAGTGAGTAAGAATCTCACACTACTATGAGCAACTGGTTAATAGTGTGTATGAAGATATTCACACCTACCCACAAAAAAAAAAATCAAATTAACTGTCTTGTAATCGATGACAAACAATCCTCCTGTATTCTGGAGGTCTGAACTTTCCGAAGGCATGCTTCAAATACGATTATCACAGGACAAGAAAGACCAACAAAGTTCGACGTTAAAAGAGATCGTTTGAATCTTTGAATGATCGCGTATCCCTTAAGTGCTCTTAAAATCTTTTGAGCAAACCATCAGAAAGTTGTTTCGAATTAAAGATAGACATTGCACCGAAAATCTAGTAAAGCTACTGGAGCAGACCCCCAAATATAGCCTTCCAACATTTATTTATCTGCAAAAATATGGTTAGAAGGCAGAAAGAAACACTTTTGACTGCGCCAGCTATAGGGGACTACGTCGTCTAAGCATCGCATGTAAGATCTTTTCTGCCATATCGTCGCTCTGTGAAGGTCCAAATTAACAGACCAGGATCTTGTTCAAATTCGAACGCGGATGATTTAACGAACGCTGCGAGCCGTGATTAAAGCTTTCGTGAGCATTGATGTGGCCAAAATGGATCAGAATACATGCTGTCTTCAGAAAACGAGGCGCTCTAGCTGAATGTCACCATAGGCAACTGTTACAACTGCCTTGACATCGTAGTAACAATAAGCAATGACATCAGAGCTGAAATCAGGCGTTGAGTTACTCTTAACAATTGCTGTTTCGTTGGGCTCGGTTTTCAATTGAGTTAGAACAATCTGGCTTCAAACAAGGCCCTTATCATCCCGGCTCTGCTCTATGATGGGTTCTAAGAGGCTTTAAGCTTGTCCAAAGCAAATGAAGAAGCACTTGGCGGTTTCATTTGTATTGAAGAGGAATAGTGAAGTAAGCTAAAACCCAAACTGTAGAGGTTGTTCAGCGACATCGTGCTTTTCAAGCGTCTACGAATCTAGCATTTGAGGCAGGCTTATTGATGGAAGTTCATGTTCATCCAAGACTGTTGCGCAATTTTTTTAAAATCCATCGGTATCAGGGCACTAAAAGGATTAAATGGATTGTTATCCTAACCGATGCCTGGTGGACTATATTACTAAGATCCCTTGCAGTTCCACTATTCATATAACGACGTTTTGCAGTTTTAGTTGCTCCTGTTAAATTAAAATTAAAATTGTTTAACTCAAAGACCTATTCAAATGCAAAATATCCACTTTATGGACTTGCATTCTCACATAATATTGCTGAAATGAAAGAGTTGCCAGCATTCCGTTGCCCTAGAGACACCACTTGGGCTTCTTTCTTTCATCAAAGTGGCAAATTGGATAGAAAGCTGGGCAAATGATCATCCTGCGAAACGAAAATACTTCTCATTGGCTTACAAATTGGATTCCCAATGCGCCATTAAGTCGAAATTTAGTTTCAAAACTCCACCATTTCCTCACAGAGAGGAAGCCTAATTCCAAATTGAAAAATTCCCCTAAAGAGATCCATTTTTGTTCGTCTTTGTTTTGGTTGCATTTTCAACGAACCCTGTACTCTACACACACACAGAGAAGTTATGTTTACCCACCAACGTTCCTTTACATCGGTCCAATTCGATGGCTAACGATTTCAAAGTCCACCACTGCCAACTATACTTAAGACACAAGAACTCCGAATAAAAATGCCAGAATGATGGCGAATATCTATCCTCAACCTCCTTACGGATGAGCAAGTCACATAATATTTATGAGATGTCATAACAGAAAGGAAAACGGAAGAAGAAATTTAAAACCAAAAATCTGTAAAAGCCAAAACGACACCGAAAAACGACGATAACGACGATAACGACGAGTTACAACGAGTAACAATGACTAGCAACGACAATGACGACAGATATGTACAAGGCAACGACACCAAAAAGGACTCAAAGGCTGGTTACGTAGTAGTGCAATGTGCATTTGTGCGGACCCTAGCAAATGACGGCGACAACTATGGCACAGACCAATTTTCTTGGCAAATGTTCCTATTTGTGCTAAGACATACACATACGCTCCGACATTTAGAGGCAGCAGCCCAATATGAATCCTAAAGGGCTGTGGAGCTGAAAGACATGGAAAAGCAAGGACTTCTTTGGTGGCATTATAGGGAGGATTATATGGCCCAAGTTGGGAAATTTGTCTCCCGTTTTACCTCGAGAGAGATGCCTCGCCGCGTGGTGCTATATTATTATAATTAATTAGGACATAACCCCGGGACTTTCTTTGCCCCCTGCTCCACCACATTGTCACCAACACATTTCGTTGGATTTTTGCTCGATTTGTTTGTATGTTTGCCCTATGTTTGCCGAGTCGAGTCGATCGATTTTCAGTAGATTCACGTTGTTGGTGTTTGGTTTCATGTTGACGATTCGGAGTCGTTGTTTTGTTGTTTTTAAGAGTAAAGTACCTGGTGGTGAATTGAAATTTAATAGCAGTTGCACAAAGACACTCGTATACTGAAACATGGAGTTGAGAATCTCTCGAATGACAGAAGAACCCCCATTACTCTGGACTTGCAAGTGATGTCAATTATCAATCATTTGCTGATGTACGAGTAAGTACGTAGGAGTATGTTGCAAGGTCTCCTTGTAATTATCGATTGACTTTGAGGTTATACTGTATCATAATTGATGGGTGGTAATTGCTAAGTGAATGAGTCAATAATTTGGTGATTTGGCCAACACCTGAGACTGTACGAAGGTGACACTTACAGACAAAAGTGCACACTGTGCAAATAACAAACATGCGTACTTACATCTTTGAAGGATCTTTGTTTCATGGTGTCGGAGTTCAGAAATCTTCCCATGTTTGACTGTTGATGCTAAGGGTAGCCTGATGGTGCTTGCAGAATTCGTGAAAATGTAAAACTATTTCTCGTAGACATTTCTTAATTGCGCTACATAAAGGGGTGCAACTGGACTAATTGAAATAATTGCATTGTTACACCCAGGTCGCTGGGGTATTGTCGGAATCAAAAAACTGGCACAGTGTCACTGCAAGTGGCCGGGAAAATAAAAGTAAATTGAAGATATGCTAAAAAGAAGTATCGGTGTCTATTCATACTACTTGCCCTAGCCATCTCAGGCGATTCAGGTCAGGTCGAGTTCGTCGTTAAATATTTTCCTCCATAGCCCACTAACGGAAACGGTCTTTCTCGATCGATTTTTCTCTCGAACCGAATGAAAGTGTCTTCAATCGCCTTCGATATAGTCCACGCTTCAGAGCTATAAAGTAGGATGGTTTGATCAAGGTTTAATGCAGAGTATCTTTCGTTTTTCGGAATGGGAACTCATACTACTCGAATGGCTACTAGGCCCAAAAAGACAGTGATTGGCAAAAGTGATTCTTGCCATCAATTTCTATTGAAGCGTTGTTGTCAGAGTTTATAGCAGGTAAACAAAAACCCTAACTACATCGATATGATAGTTTTCGTCGATGTTGTATGATCCAGTAGCTCGATCCCTGGCTAGCTGCCTCCAGTTTTGCACGCTAAGTTGGCTGAGGTCCCCTTCCACTTGCATGCGCCTCGGGGGCGGATTCGAAGACTTTTCGGACCGGAGCATTGGTGTCCATCCGCTCAACATGACCCAGCCATCTCAGTCTTTGGATCTTCACTCTTCTGGCTAGGTCCATGTCGCTGTACAGTCCATACAGTTCGTAGTTGTATCTCCTCCTCCACTCACTGTTAATGCAGACGGGACCGAAGACCACCCGAAGAATTTGTCTCTCGAAGCAACCAAGAACACCCTCATCCATTTTTGATAATGTCCATGCCTCTGCGCCATAGAGCAGGACCGGGATTATTAAGGTCTTATAAAGGGTGACTTTTGTTGTCCGAGAGAGGGCTTTGCTACTCGATTGCCTTCTTAACCCAAAGAAACAGCGGTTGGCAAGAGTTATTCTTCGCTTAATCTCAGCGCTGGTGTCGTTGTCTGTATTTATAGCGGAGCCTAGGTAGACAAAGTCCTTAACTACCTCAAAGTTATATCTGTCGAGGGTGACGTTCTGTCCGAGACGTCGGTGTTGGTTGTCCTTTTTGCTTGACAGCATATACTTGGTCTTGCCCTCATTGACCGCGAAACCCATTTTCTCCGCTTCCGTCTCAATACTCGCGAAAGCGCCACTGTCATCACGCTGCTTTCTCCCGATTATGTCAATATCGTCGGCGTATGCGAGTAGTTGGACGGACTTTTGAAAGATAGTGTTTCTTGTGTTTGCTCGTGAGTTTTGCACTATTCTTTCAAGTACGATGGTGAAAAAATCGCATGCCATCGCATCGCCTTATCTAAATCCTTTCTGGACATCAAAGGTCTCGGTGAGATCTTAACCGAACTTGATGGAGCAGCGTGCATTCTCCATCGTTATCCTGCACAGACGGACGAGTTAAGTAGGGATGCCATAACTAGACATTGTTCTGTGTAGCTCGTCTCTATAGATGCTGTCATACGCGGTCTTAAAATCGATGAATAGGTGGTGTGTATCGACCTGAAGCTCATGGGTCTTCTCCAAGATCTGCCGTAGTGTGGATATTTGGTCGATGGTGGACTTTCCTGACCTGAAGCCACGCTGATATGGACCTATCAGGTTGTTGACGAATGGGTTCAGGCGTTCACACAATACGGCGGATAAGATCTTATATGCGATGTTAAGGAGACTGATGCCTCTGTAGTTGGCGCAATTCAGAGGGTCTCCTTTCTTGAGAATCGGACAAACAATGCTGAGGTTCCATTCATAGGGCATACATAGTTTTATAGATGAGTTGGTGTATGCTCCTTACCAAGTCATCGCCTGCCGCTTTGAAGAGCTCGGCAGTCAGTCCGTCCGCTCCAGAAGCTTTGTTGGACTTAAGCTTAGATATAGCTAACTTCATCCAGGTCGGGTGGACGGAATTGTTGGTCATCATCGTCCAAGTTGAAAGGTTGATTCTGCCTGACAGCGGTATTTGATCCGTCATCGCCGTTATACAGTCTGCAGAAGTGATCTTTCCAAATCCTCAGCATCGACTGCGATTCTACTACGATGTTCCCTTGTTCATTTCTACTGGTTTCGGTTCGGGGTTTGTTTCCGCGGCGTATTATTTTTACCTTTTGGTAAAACTTCCGAACCTCATTCCTCTAGTAGCATCTCTCAATTTCCTCGACCGCGCGCTTCTCATGCTCTTTCTTTTTCCTCCTGAGAAGCCGTTGTTCGTCTCTCCTCTTCCGCTAATAAACCTCATGAGCAGCTCTGGTCCTTCTATGCCGCTTTATATGCATCTTGTTAAGCTGCATGTGCTTGCCGGCATTCATCATCGACTCAGGGGTTTCGTTGTAGTTGACGAGTGAAACCCAGCACATCAGAAGCGGCATTTCCGATGGCGTTTTGGCAGTTTTTCCAATGGTCTTCGATGCTTGATGCTGGCTGACATCCATAATACTGGAGGAGTGTCTTACGTCGATCGCAATGTGATCAATCTGGTTGACTGTTGATTGATCAGGAGTTCTCCAAATCGCCTTGTGTATGTCGAGATGTGGGAACCGCGTGCTAGCTACTCACCCCGCCGCAAAGTCGATTAGCCTGAATCCGTTATCGGAGGTGGAGTTGTGCAGGCGATATTTTCCGATTGTTCCACCAGAGAAGCCCTCTCTTCCTAGCTTTGCATTAAAATCACCGAGGACAATTTTAATGTCATAGCTAGGGCATTGCTCGTAGGTCTTGTTAAGGAGCTCATAGAAGGCATCCTTGGTGTTGTCATCTTTCTCCTCTGTGGGAGCATGCGCGCATATGAGGCTTATGTTGGCGAATTAAGCCGTGATGCGGATTGCTACGAGGCGCTCGCTCACATGCCGGAAGCTGAGGACTTCTTGTCTTAGTCTGCCTCCGACAACAAATCCGCATCAAAATAAGCGCTGCTTTTGCCGTCGATAGCAATTGCCGTAGTAGATATCGCAGTTTTTCACTTTCTTTTTGTCCGGCCCATCCCATCGCATTTCTTGGATGGCGGTTATGTCTGCTTTGCAGCAGTCTAGGGCCTCCGCTAGTTGCTCGGCTGCACGTGGTCTATTAAGGGATCCAACAGTCCACATGCATATCCGAAGCTCATTGTCCCTAAATCGTTTGCGTGGGTTGTCAACAGTAGATCCGTCCATATCCGAGGCTTGTTGATGCTTCGTAACTTCCTTTTTTTCAAATAGCCTGGCAGTTACCCCGGCGGCACAACCCCCAACCTGGAGGACCAGTTCCATTTTGAGTGCCCCCAGGACGACGGTTTGGTTACACCGAAGCCAGTAACCTGTTCCGGTATTTCAGCGCTGCCGTTGGTCCTATCACCTTCTCTAAGACCTTTATTAACATCAAATCTCTCAAAAGTCGTTATTTTGCATAGACGCATGAGCCTGTCTAACACTAGACAAGGCTCTATAGAGTCCTTATAAATACTCTCATATGTGGCTTTAAAATCGAAGAAAAGATTGTAGCTGCTGAATTGGACTTCTTGAGTTGGCTTGCTAAACTTAAGAGCGCGAGTGCAGACAGCACCACTATAGACGGGACAGCGGATGAATTCCCCAGATGGAATAAACTGTAATCATTCCAAACGATCCAAATAGATAAGGCTACTCCGAAATACTCGTATCGGAAGCACAGGCCGGTAAGGATTTCTGAGATTAAGTCAGTGTCTCAGAAAAGAAAAGGTGGCGAATGAGTCCTTACTGGACCAACGACGGTGCCCAAATCTCCGGCTGGGGGCTCCGCTATAGTCGACTCTTCATCCTAGGGTATTTAAAATGGAACTGACCCTCCAGGTTAGGGTTGTGCTAATTCTAGCCCTAGGACTGCTTGGCCATGTAAAATATACGAAAGTTCCGAAACACAAACAAGACTAGAATAAGAACGGATCCACTCTCGACAATCCCAGCTGAAGCATTATTTGGTTGAAATATTCGGGTAAGTTTAAACTTAATCAAGCCAAACTCATGTGAAGAGTGTCGAAATACAGAGGTCAATACAAAGTTAAACTCCAAAATTTAGGGCGAAACTATTTGATCGAAGATTTGGAGCCAAGCAACAATCAGTCAACAGTAAGGAGACCGTCTATGCCAGCATTTATTCCAATAACAAGGAAGCACCTTGGGAACCAGGACAATTTATAGAACTCGTCGGTCATGTTATGTATGCTGCAAAATGGCAAACTAGTTCGTCTGCATATAAATCGACTGCGCAAGCTCCACGGAGTAAACACAAAAAAAAAAGACTTGGGACTTCGTGCCTGGAATATAATATGATAGTGAACAAACTTCAGCTGCAGACAATATTGTAAGGCTTGAGCCCACTTCTACAATTCGTAAGACTTCCCCGCAGATTTCTATAGGGGATTTATCATCAATACCCAGGTGATCTCAGGGGACGAGACGACCAGCCGATTGATTTGTCCCCGCATAAACTACGATATTAAGCCAACTTAAAGGGGAAGGTGTTATATGTTTTCGCTATAATAAATTGGTGATCTGTGTCAAAAAATTTCCATAAATCTTTCAACAAGCGATGGATCAAATGCTGGCTGGATTGTCAGGCGCCGCTGCATATATTGATGATATTTTTATATCAGGAGCAAACCAGGGCGAATACAATCGGCATTTGCATGCAGTTCTCTGTCGTACTCGGTATTCGAGTTCGGATTTTGGGTAAAATTCGATAAATGCAATTTTTTTGTGAACAAGTTCGAATATCTTGGATACGTTATCGACCTAAACGTACTTCAGCCTGATCCGCAGCGCATTTCAGCTATGAATAAAATGCCTGAACCAAAAAATGGGACTGAGCTTCATTCCTTTCTGGGAGCAATCAATTTTTACGGAAAATTCGTAATGAAAATGCACCAACATAGAGGACACCTAGACGAATTACTCAAAACAAACTTTCCATGGAAATGGACAGAAAATCATCGCATATCTGTCGATGCCATCATTTCTGGCCTTATTTTGACACACTACAATCACTACACTACAGTTAAAGCCATCTGTCACGCATCACCAGCTGAAAAGTCTTACAGCTAAATTGAGAAAGAGGCTCTGGCACTTGTTGTATTTCCAACTGTTGGTAGATACGAAATATGTGTACTCAAATGAATAAAAATGCCACCTCACAAATAAATTCACGATGTTTTTATTCAGCTTCAATAATCAGAAAGAAAAGAAAAGAATAGAAACTGCAAGAAGACAATGTCAAGTTATTTGGCATCTAATAGCAGAATGAAAACAATGTTGTTCTGGTTACTGAGTTGCCACCAGCATCCTTGGTACTACTGTCGGAAGGTATATGCTGTGAGGCATTTCGACGTCAGATGGCTATAATCTCAAGAGATCGCCAAATTCTTTTTCCGTCGATTCAACTATAATCTCTTAAGAAGTTCACTACCGCCAGATTCAAATATTAAAGTGGCAACAATGCTATCAGGGATGCCGCTTCTGATGTGCTGAGTTTCGCTCGACTACTACAACGAAACCTCTAGTTTGATGACGATAGCCGGCAAGCAAATGCAGCTAAGCTTGATACATGTAAAGCGGGACTGTATAGAAGGACTTTAGTTGCTCATGGCCTCTACGATCAGAAGAGGGGAGGCGAACACATGCTTCTCAGGAGGAGAAAGACGGAGCGTGAGAAGCTTACAGTGCGGAAATTGAGACAACCTACAAGAAAATATGCCAAGCCCGAATCGAAGCCTAAAGAAACTAGCAGGAGAACATCGTAGTAGAGTCACAGTTGATGCAGAGAATTTATAAAGAGCATCTTTGTAGACTCTCTAGTTTTACGTCGGAGATGGATACCGACGACGATACAAACAGAGTTCCTTTACGATCAGACTTTGAGGATGAGCTTTTGGGCTCGCCTTCAGAATCGGAGAACTCTTGCAGCACCGTGGTAGGGGTTTCTCTGGAGGATTGCAGCAATGACGCTATGATTTCTCCAAATCAACCTCCACCACTCAAAAAAGGCCTCGGCGGCACTCATTCTGCGTCTATCCAAAAACACAGATGACATCATCCTAACCCAAGAACCATGAATTACTGAAGGAGTGTTTCGTGGACTAAGGACATCTCTATATGTTCTGCTATATACCAAAGGCAAAGATAAAATCAGATCTTGTATATTAGTTTTAGTGAAACGCCTAAATTCATTTCTGCTTCCTGACGGCCTAACTGGCCGTCTCCTTTCCTCTAATTAAATCTTCAGGTAAGAAAAAGCCATATTGTAGACATCCACATTGGGGCTGCTTAGACACGCTTGTAGGAAACTTTTCAACAAAGCAAAAACCTCAAGAGAAGCGTCGGATTGGGGAATCCTCAAAACATATAAAAAAGAATTGAGGACGGCAAAGCGTGAATCCTGGAGGTACTTTTGTAATAAAAACCACTGATGTCTGTGAGGCATCACGACAAAGAAAAATTCTCTCAACGAGTCCCTCGATGCCTAGCTCCTTGAAAAAAAGCTACGGCTCATGGACGACCTCAAGTGACGAATCACTCAACCTGCTACTGGGTACTCATTTTCTAGGTAGCTCCCCTTTCACGGCTAGCAAAAATCATAATAGAACTATTGCAGGTGCGACAAATATTACTGGCCTTATTACAAGAGACAATGGTAGCTTTCCTGGACATAGAAGGCGCCTTTAACAATGTCAAAACACCGGAGTAAGTAGGGACCTGGGGTAAATAAGCACAAAGGCACATATACTTAGCTTTGTTTGGGGCGGCGGTCTAGAAAATGGCTAGACCGGGGTATAATCAGGTTAGGAATATACCCAAACAACCTTCCTCCTTCGTCCCAACACTCCATTTACATGAGATCAGACTTTCTTTCTTCTTCGCGTTTGTTGTTGTTTTGTAATTTTGAGTAGTTCGATGGGGGAAAATTACCCGGGCACCGGTAAGGGAAAAGAGGAGTAGGAGAAAGGAAGGAAATTCAAGGGATTATCCAGGAGTATTGAGACGAGGAAAACGGTGCCAGGAAAGGGCACAGGAACCGCCAGGAATTGAAGATAAGTAATATGTGGTTAAATAGTGCAGTGCAGTTTATCGTCTGTTTTTTTTATTTGGAAAAGTGGGACTCCGGTGGGCCGCGCGTGCGTGAAAATCTCGAGATTAGACGAGACACGCTACCCGTTAAGTTTTTCTTCTTTGTACGTTCGGGACTTTTTAAATAGCGGGTCACTCTATCGACAAGTGTACCGCTACGTCAATTTTAATAAATCATCGAGCTCAAACGGGAGCTTTTATAACGTTGGGGAAAACCCCGTCTTTTCTTTTTGTTGTTTTCGTTTTTTTTTCGGGAAGTATTTTCTTTTTTTTTCTCTTTCCGATTTCGTGATTTTCCCCAAAAATCACGTGACGCTCAACAGTTCTTTTGTTTATACCCAGGTCTAGCTGCCATTAACGCGCTACCTGGAGGTTTCGGGAATCCAATATTGGAACAGCTGGTTCCAAAGATATTTTTGATTCGGAACAACGGTGGCTGTTGCCGGGAATCAATCTTAACAATGTTAATCCTATTTCTGAGGTTCACGGCAATGATTTCCCAGTTTTTGTTCTTTCACATCCGCCTATTTCGTACTCTCTCGCCTGACGTGTAGACTACTTCCAGAAAGAATTGTGCCCTTGAACAAGAGTCCAAAAACGTTCGGATTATGGTCATACTCGTAGATGTTGCTATTTTCTTCCAAAGTCATAAAGTTTCAAAACCTTGACACTTCTATTTCTGATTCAAAATTCGACTAAAAGAATCTGTTGACCTTTATCCCAGCAAATAGCAAACGTTTTGCATATTTATTGGAAGGAAGGAAATGCAATTAATTTTTCAAGATGATTTCAAATGAATGCAGTATATATGAACATGTTTAAATAGTAGTGCGCCCTGTTCTATATTTAACTTCACTCAGACTACATGTCGAACCAAATAAATCATTCACTACAAAGTATCTCACTCACAGAATCCAGAGTTCCCTTGTTCAGTCTGTCAAAGATATTTATTCCGCTCACTTATCCCATAATATTTTTTCCAACTGACGTGGATAACTATATTAAAAAGTTTTCTTACAAAAAAAAAAAAAAAAAACTTTCTACACTCTTAAAAGGTATTGCAACCCCTCACTTCCATCTGTAAAACCATCCCCTGTATATTTTTACTTCAAAAAATCCAATTAAATATAATGAAGAGGGTCGGACGTAACCGAAACCGAATTATATTATAGTTGTGGGATATTACGCTTACACCCATAACCATAAATCCGTTTTAATCATATAAGAAGCTCGGATGTACGAGTATCTGTATTTTCTTTTCGGTCATGGCTACTGTACTCTAAGAGATCTCAAAGTTTAGAACTCACCTCCAGCTTTTCGACTCATTTCCTTAATTAAATCAACGCTCTGGCTAACTTGATACTCGAACGTCAAAACCGAAACAATCTTATGGATATTTCTTACAAAAAAAAAACACAGTATTGAGTAGATTCTGGCGGCCGGTCGAGTAGGACAACAACCTTACTCAGAGGGTAGCCAAATGGGATCGTTTTCTCTTGACTACCACGAACCACAGGACCAAGTCAAGGAGGAAGATAAGTACTTTGCTAGTGGTGGATACAAGCCCATCCGCACCACACAAAACTGTTCAATAAGATTGGAAATTAATTTGAAGAAATTGGAGAGTAAAAAGTTGGTTTTACAGTTGAGTTGTGACTAGTGACTGAACCTGGTACTGGTACTCATCCTGGTTTTGGTGGTTTCTCCATCTGACTGACGTTGTCGGCCGCTGTGGTATCTCTCTTGAGTCTTGTGGGCCATTTACATTTAAGTTCTCTGGAGTGAGGTTTTTAAATCAGAAGGTGAAAAATTGTAAAGTTTTCCCTACAAAACACGCCGTCAGTCCCCAGGGAGAGAACCATTGGCTGAACTTAAAAGGTAAGTAAAAGCATGACGATGTGGCTTCATTCCAATCAGATTAAATTGAGGGAATCTTATGTTACGAAATATTTCTTCAGAATACCGAGGGAGGGAAGAATAAGGCGTTCCTACGTGGAGTTTCCATAGGTCAGTCAATTTCCTGAAACTTATTCAGCTCTGCGGCTGGATTTGTAATTTGGAGTGAGGAATAAAAATAATGATAGCCACAAGTTAGAGATTGAATTAAAAATTCATTATACGTTTTGGTTGCATTGGCGAATTGATATTGGAATCGTTTACAGTCGTTTAATGACTCACGTTATGTCGTTATTGAGTCGGAATGTGTTCATTTAAAATCGGACATTTAAACTGATGGTAATTTGGGAATGAATCTTGAACCAATTTAAAATGACCTCATCGAATTTCATTATGTTATAAAGTTTTAATTTTTTTTTTCTCTCCACCGGTAGCGCTGGTTGTACGAGAAAGATGAAGAACAATTTTTTTTTTTAGTATTTCGAAGAAAAATGAGTAAGCATCTCAGTGATAACGTCTCTACAGTTCCAGCAAGCAGTTTACAACAAGGGTCATAGGATGTTATATCCCTTGTGTCCAGCACATTTGGGTACTTGGCAAGAGTGTAGTTGCCTTTTACGATGCTTGTAAGCAACCCGCAGTCTTTCCTGCTAATGAACCAGCAGGAAGGTCGCTGATTTTGAGAAGCATTCGTTTTATCTGTCTGCGACCTGAGAAGTCATACCATCTGCAGTTTTGCTCGTATGGAACTCAACTATCAATGGTAGCTCTAACTGAGTCAGATATATAATAGCTTTGGTTCCTGAAAACCACTCCTCTGAGTGGTGGCAAGTTGATCTACGTTTTCCTTTCCCCTGATTTATCATGACTTGGGACCCAGACAAGATGCAATAAATTCAGTCTTAAACTGCGTTTAGTGATGCTTGCATTCTCGAATAAGTTTGGAAATCGTAAGAGGCTCTAGAGGCAGTTTGGTTGTCGCTCTAGATGCTTCATCCCTTTAATGATTTCTCACAATATGGAGCGTTTCCATCAGGATTACATAGAACAGGAGAAAGTTTTTTTTTTTTTTTAAAGAGAAGTGAAATCAATTGTTGTCGTCCCACACAAAGATATAACCGCCGCATCCTTTATCGTTATCAAAGCCATCCGTGAAGATCCGACTGTAATGCTTTCATAGCTCAGATTCTAGGCGAAACTAGTCGTAGGGACAGTAAACGTCGATTTTATATTTTTTCTGCAGCAGTAGTTTGGGTTTCGTTGCGTCAGATGGTATGTTCATAAGATCACCGTTAAAATAGAAGCAGCGCACAAGTTCCTCAAACTTCATTTTAAACGAAAGATGCCTTTGAGACTACAGCCCATGATGGTATGAATATCAAGGTAAGGAAGATTCATCAATGCGTTTGGAGCGAAACCAGGCGAAAGCCCTTAAGAGCCTATTGTGCCAGCAAACCTCAACATAAAACATACCATAGTTGGCCTTATGATAGCCGTATGGATCCAGTTTACCATTAACCGATAACGACGCCATAGAGGTTTTCATTTGTTATCCAGTACGAAACCAAATAATGGTGATACCTCTTAGCACCAGATGCGTCAAGCGAACCAGTCATCTTCATCCTCCTCGTAAAGAGAGTTATAGTTAATTGTGAATTGTCGATCACTTTTATGGCTGCCTGCACTTCAGAGCCGACATAATCCATCAGAGAGTAACGCTATTGAGCGCGTTGAGCAGTAAGTAAGCTCGCATGCATCATCGCAGTGGAGACAGTAAAACGCCTTGTGGGTAACTCCTGTTTAGCCCCGCCATCACATATAAGTCACAGTCAGCATTTACAATTAATGTCCTATTCACCGCCGTTGCTTTTATCTAGAAAACTAGTGAATCGTCTACGCCATATTGTCTTGCCGAGTTACACACGCACTCTAGCAAGATCTTCCGCGTTGGTAGGCATGCGGCTAGGCAGTTTTGGGCACATAGATTTCGACCATTCTGTACATGATCCTCAAAATGAAGGAAGGAAGGCTACTTTCACTGTTCGCCAGGGTTTCGATATGTGAGCCAGTGCTCGATACATTATCAAAGGCTGATATATAAAAATAAATAAAAACAAATCTTTTTGTAATATAGTATAACTGGATACTGTCTGTGTCAGGCGATGAGAAGCCAATCTAAGGAAGCAACAGCATACCTTATGTCTTCATCCGCCACCACAGCAGGTGAGGTATTCGGCGTATTGTGTTACTCAGCTCACTCGGAGTTGGAAGTAGGCTAACTCTCAGGTTATTAAGTTACCTGGAAAAGGAGCCTCAATTATGAGACGAAGAGTGTCTAATTCGACTCAGTGAAGGTACCATTAGATTGGCAGAGTGATTTCAACCAGCTAAATTTTCCCCCTTTGGGGACATTAACCAGCTTACTGAATTCACAGACAATTTCAATCCTTTCTGTAAAGTCTTTACAACCGTCACTCTTTGAAGTTTTAACAAGCTCCATCTGTTAAGATTTCAGTCTTCTTCCAAATAAGTCTTAAGTGACCTATTAAGAAGTTTTTTGGTTTCTTTACGAAAACATTGCAGATCTGCCATTGCCAAATGGACATACCATTTCATGGTAGAAAACAGTTAGAAACGTGCTGACAACTCTTAGTGCGCAAAGGCGGTGCACGGATTTGACTCCCCGTAAGTAAGATTTCACTTCCCTGGCACTTGACCATATTTCTGCTGCGTACATGTATATTCATGGAACTGGCAGCTCCTGAAAGAAGAAGTCTTTTATTCTGTTTTGGGCCACCGAGATGCACCAATAGCTTGCGATAACTTTTTGCATTCGAGCTCTAGATGCTGTTTAAAGCTTAAACGAATGTCAATAATCACTACGAGGTACTTAATTGATAGTTGAGACATGATTCCATGCCCTCCAACTCTAAATTTTATCGTTCCACGGGGTTTCCTACTTGTGATAGACACTGCTTCGGTTTTGTGGTCGGCGAGTTCTAATCCAGCGCTAGCTAGCCATCGACGTACAGTAGCAACTGCCTCTTTACAGGGCAGTTCAACTTCTTTTATCGTTTTTGGCTCAACTGCCACGGCGATTTCGTCCGCAAAGCCGATAATTGACGCCTTCCTTGGAATTGGTGAGCACAGAACTTCGTCATACATAACGTTCCACAGCAGGAGGCCCAGGACCGAGCCTTGTGGTTCACCACCAGTAACCTCGTACGACATAATTCCCTCATCGGAATCATAGAGTAGGACTCTATTCGTGAAGTAACTCTTAATTATTTTAAGGAAGTAGCCCGTTACCTGAATTCGATACAGGCAGCTCATGTTTCGTTCCCAATTCACAGAGTTAAATGCCTTTTTCACGTCGATGGTTATAATCGCGCAGCATTTTTTGGTTCCTCCCTTCCAGTGCTTGCCCTCTAGAGTGGTTCGGACTCTCGTAAATACCACATTGATCGCATCTACCGTAGGGCGTGACTTACGGAAGTGCTATTGGTGTTCTCAGAGGCCTCCTGCTGTTTGAATTGCTGGTAGAAGTCTATTGTAGATTATCAGCTCAAGGATTTTACCGATCGTGTCTTGGGCGTTTTCTGGGCTCAGGAAAAACGCCTTCTGGAACACAAGCGTTGATAATTACGACCAACAGATCGGGTAGTGTTTTGATAGCGACTTTCAAGGCTTTATTTGGGATATAATCTAGTCCCGGGGCCTTTCTATCGCGTGCCTTTTTACATGCTTCGAACAATTCTTTGCGTGTTATCAAAGGTATGCGCTAACTTACTCACTCCCTACTTTCTTGGCGAGGAAATAGGGCCCCAACTATTCTTCTAAGCAATACCGGGTACGTTGGCGATTGCACATGTGGACCTTTTAGCCTCGTAGACACAATTTTGTAAGCTTTACCCCAGACGTCGTTATTTAGTTGTTCCCAGGGATCTCTAAAGCAAAGACGCTTGCTTAATCTCAATAGTTTTTTTTAACCACGTTCTCGCTTCTCATTATGCATTGCGTAAGACTTGCAATCGCTGGTCATCTGTGCACCGGGAACGCTGATAGATTCTTTGCGTTCGGTGGCATACGGATCTGAGTTCCGCGACTTCGGAAGCCCACCAGTATACTGGGGGTCGGTGCTTTTTTGTTCCACCTCTGGACATGGAAGCATTACATGCGTTAACAATCTCGATACCTGCGTTACGAGCTTCCTCGCAGTTCTGGCTTTAATTATCGCCTCACTAATGAAGAAGCTTAGAAGATCTTCGTCTAAAGCATTTATTTTCCATTTGGATCGCTTGAATGTTGTTCGGTTAATACGGATTTCTGATCCGGTACTGGAGGTAAAAACGATAGCATTATGGTCACTATGCGTATAATGATCACCCACGCGCCAGTTAGCATTTCGTAGCAAGCCGCTACTTGCAAAAGTTATATCGATGATCGATCCGGATCTACCTGTACTAAATGTATTCGTACTTCCATTCTTAGCTAAAACAATGTCCAGACAAGGGAATGCTTCAAGTAAAACAGCTCCTCTATGATTCGTATACGGACTGCCCCATTCCGAGGCCCATGCGTTGAAATCTCAAAGCTTTCAATAGTAGCTATGTATGTAGATGCCGTTTATCTTAGCCCGTGTAACGAAATGCTCCGGTACCTCCGAGTATTTCTGTATGGAGGCGTCTCTACAAGCCCAAATTGAAGATTTTCCCGTTGCGTCTGTGACCCAGTTGTTTCCAGTCAGGTTCCTATATTGCTCACAGAGAATAGCTACATAAATTTTTGGTTCACGAATAGTTTGTTGTAGAAGATCTTGAGCTGCTTCGCAATGGTAAAGATTAAGTTGTAAGGCATTCATATTCTTTTCAAATTCGTTTCTAATGCTGTTTTGTATTCTGGACATTTCCTGCTACCAGTTATATGTCCAGATTCAACTTTCTTGGCTTTGCAGTCCTTCAACTTGTGACCATTTTCTCCGCACCTTATGCACCAGGCCGTTCGGTCATTCGGGTTTCTGGATGCTCTTGCAAAGTTTCCGAACTCGAGGCATCTAAAGCAGCGTTTCAACGTGAGTTTTTCTCGAATACGACAAGGAACCCACCCGATACGCACTTTCAAAAGTTTTAAGAACTTGTTACCAGCTTCCATTGGTAAGCTTAGGGTAGCTGTTTGCATTCCACCATAAGCCTTTCTTATGCTCTTAACCATCGTGGCTTTGAGCTCGGTGTTCGCTTGTTCTGTTAACGCGGCACAGATCTCCTCTTTTGACGTAACTTCGTCGTTCGTAACTTCTTTTAATTCTAGCAAGACCTCTTGTGTTATGGACCGAACGTTGCTATTTTTCCCAGCGCTTCCTTAATTTTATCTTTATAGACTGCAGTTGTTAAATTTGCAGCCTTGCTATGCGAGAATAAGAGGTCTCCGGCTGTAATTTTCATTTGAGCCTGCTCTCGAACTCTCCGCCGCCGGTACTGGAGATCCGACTCCCTGCACCGTAAGTTCTCTCCTTTTCTTCTCTTCTATATTAGGTGTTTAACGAGTATCCATCTCCTGACAGTTTTTGGCCCGCGGGTGGTATTTGTTATTTCCACCAACCCTACGAGTGTGCAAGCTGTTTGGCGGCATACACACTCACAGGGCCCCCTGATCCTTCACCTAAGGACGCACCCGATAGAGAACTGACTAAGCTCCACACGGGTTTAAGGTGACTACTTGTTGCCTTACTTTTTTAACAGAAGTTAGCTGAACCCACTTTGTTGGCAACCAACAAAGGCGATAGTATGAAATCCAGGAAATGAGATTAAGCACCGAGGCAAGTTGGTATGGTAAGAATAAAATTTGTAACATCAAATGAAAACTAAAATGAAATAGCCAGTTCTTAACCTCTCCAACAAAAGAGGAATATATTTTTACAATATCTAAGAATTTCGAAAACAAGCATATTGTACATTCTTGGTGAAACTAAAGTAAAAGATTTTGGAAATTTGTTTGTATTGTGACGACTCCTGATATTTCCGCGAATTGAATACGCTTCTTCTACAGCGCTGTAGAATTTTTGATTTTGATTCATCAAATAACCATATTTGAGAAAGAAGAATTTCAGAGCTGCAAAAGGTAAGGCTGCGCTCACATTGCTCAATCAGTTGTTGTAATTTAGTGCAATAAGTTCCACCCCAGCACGACAAACCATACTCTAACTTAGATTGAACTAATCCGTAATAAACTCTTTTTTTAAGATATAAGGAGACCAAAACTATCTTAGATGGAAGAAAATGAATGCAGTTGTCCTAAGATACTTTTCCGGTCAAGAAGTTTGAAAATTCCAGTTTGTTTTTATGTCCATATGCAAACCCAGATACTTAAAGACTGACATCGGTTAGCTAAGAAAACAATTAGGGGGGCATCTAAATGGAACTATAATCAAAGGTTTCTGTTCGCCTAATTTTCACGCAGAATTAGCATGCAGATTTAAGACCTTACAGTATATTCTGTGAAAAGTTAAGTTCGGAGAATGATAACCAAGTTCCATTTACTGGAAAATCACCAATTTATGAATTGCAAACCAATGTCGCAAGGTTTGCAGATAATGATTTATCCCATCAAGGAGAGAATAGTTTGAGTAAGTGCGAACTATATAGAAAAGAAGGAATTTACAAAAATAAGGAATAAAGTTGGACCAAGTGCTGTACCGTGAGGGACACCAATATTAATACCACGGCAACCACTGCATGTATCACGTATTTTAACCCTTTGCTTTCTGACTTTGAGAAAAGAAGCAAACCACTCCAAAATAAAACCTTTAAACTTGCTAAAGACATCTTATGAAGGAAAAGCAGTGTCACACGCCTTCGTGATATCTATAAACAGTGTGACAGTCATTTTTCTTAGAATCAATGCTCTCAAAACTTACTTTTGGTGTCACTACAGTCCGAAGTGGATCTGGGCCTCAGTCAACAAGCGACTCTAGCCAGCTTGATATCTTGCTAGCTGCCTCCACTTTCCCACTATAAGCTGACTGAGGTCCCCTTTCATTTGGGTGCGCCACCTGAGTCCCGGTCTTCCTCTACTGGGCTGTCCCTCAGTGGCGGACTCGAAGGCTTTTCGGACCGGAGTGTTGGTGTCCATCGGTTTTCTACATTACCTAGCCGTGGGATTAGGACTGGGATTATTATGGTCTTATATAGAGTTACTTTTGTTGTTCAGGAGGGGGCGTTGGTAGTCGGTTGTCCCCTTAGCCTAAAGAAGCAGCGATTAACAGGAATTATTATTCGTTTGTTCTCAGAGCGGCTAGAGAGCATATACTCATACTTCGTTCTGCCCTCGTTTACCGCGAAACCTATTTTTGCCTCTTCCGTTTCAAAACTTGCAAAAACACCACTGATATTACGATGTTCTCTTTCGATTATGTCAATATTATCGGTGTATGGGAGTTATTTGACGGACTTTTGAAAGATGGTTTGGTGCTGTAGAAATAAGGTAGACACTGAGAGATGTAAGCCTGACGATGTCCAGTGTTGCAGCTATTTTTTTCTACACATCAATTGTTCTTATTTTACATCCACGTGTTAAGGATTTTCGAGCCTATGTCAACAGCAGAGCTCGAATCCCCGAAATGGTTACCGGCTTCGGTTTAACCGACCCCTCATCCTAGGGGTTTCCAAATTGAACTGACCCTCCAAGTTGGTAGTAACTGCCCGGCCATGGAAAAATACAAAAGTCCCCAAACACAAACAATCTGTTTATAACAAAGCTGCAAAAATTCAAAAGCTCAGCGAAACGACTAACATGGTCGCCGAACTTGCTCGTTTGCATTATCCCCTACACGACGAGCACATTTGGCGAGCATTCATTTCGTGTTGATTCTTCACAGTGTAAACATGTGCGATAAAGAAGCGCAAGTGGTTGGCTGTAAGAAAAAATAAAACAAAACAAATAAAAAAGGAAGAAAGTGGATGAAGGACTGGCTGTATAAACGAAGTAGTCGTTCGCATGTTAAGTTATCAAAAGAGTTGGATATAACATCTTCAGAAGATTTGAAAAATTTTTTGCGACAACATACGCTAAACTTCTTTGTAAAATTACGCCGTCTATCCAAAAAAAAAAAACACAATTATGAGAGATGCAATTACGCCAAATGGAAGATTGTCTGCAACATTGCTCGATAATAGCCAGTGTGGGTTTGTTGAAGGAAGATCGACGGTGGACGCTATCCAAAGCCTACGAATAATAATGGAAAAGCACCGAGATTCGTCTAAGGATTTACACATGGTATTTATCGACCTCGAGCAAGAATTCGATCGAGTGCCTAGGGATCTCATATGGGCCACGCTGAGGTCTCAAAACGTACCGGAAACGTATGTACGAGTATACTAGAAAAATACAAGACATGTACGGAAATGTGAAAACTGCGGTTAAAAGCTCTGCTGGACCAACGAGAGAATTTCCAGTTAATGTCGGAGTGTATCAAGGAAGCGTACTTAGCCCTTTCCTCGTCAACGTAGTATTCGACTATCTTTTAAAAGACGTGCTCATTTGCGCATCCATTGCGACCTGTTCCGGATATAATGTTAGACGGAATAGTTCTACCGAAAAGCACTATCTTTAAGTACTTAGGATCAATCGTTAACATGGAAGCGAGATGTGACGACGACGTAAACCACAGAGTGAGTGTGGGATGGATGAAATGGCGGGAAAATTCGGGAATCTTTTGCGACCGAAAATTTCCACTTAAATTAAAGGGGAAACTCTACACCATGGTTGTTAAACCAGCTCTTATGTACGGTTCACAGTGCTGGACAATGTACGAAGCGTTTAAAAACAAAATGACGGCAGCGGAAATGAAAATGTTAAGGATGTCTAGTGGTGTCACTAAACGCGATTGCATTAGATCTACGCGTATAAGAGGAAGTCTACATATAAGGAATTCGGTAACCGAACAGCTTGAGGCGAATAGAATAAGCTGGTATTGCTACATTCAAAGAAGATCTGCGGAAAATCCGGTTAAAAAGGCACTATCAACTACGGATACTCCAACTGTAAGAAAACGAGGTCGGAAAAAGAATTCCTGGATTTCTCAGATGGCAACTGCGCAACAACGCCTGGGGCTAACCACTGCGATCCAGGACCGAGCATTATGTAGACGCGTTCTGCGGTCTGCGACATTAGCCAACCCCATAAGCGGAGCAGCAGCGATGCAGTAAAAATGGGAAACTCGTTACGCATAAGTTCGTGTAACGAGGAAAGGGTTAATAAAAGGATAAAAACTCGGCTATGTCAACAGGGATGTCTACACAACTATGATTATAATCAATTCAAGCAGGTGCCTCAAAAAAAGACTTTCGACTAAACAGTTCACTGATGATACCAACCATCTTCCAGAAATCACAATATTCAATGAACTAGGACCTCACGCGACTTGATGTGTGCAACTGACTATACCGATCTCTATGTACAGAGCTGTTGATAGAGGGCAAAGCCCACTCCAAATGGTAGCGCGACTAAAATAATCAAAAACCACATCAATTTCCGTATTTACGCTGCAAATTTCCAAATCTTACATATTGAAGCAGATCGGTGAATTAACGAACTTGGTCTTGCTCTTGAACCGACTTAAGAGGAAGAACTTCTCCAACTTAATCTTCCACTATGGTTAATATTCATATTCATCCCCCCACATTCACCTCATCTCCTTTATCCACAATGAAATTGCTTGCAATAATCCCTTGATATTGGGAAACTTCCTAAGACGATTTGCAATAATGGATAAATATTTCAAAAGCAATCATTAAAGGTACTCCAGGCGAAACTTTTCAAAAAGGATATTAGACAATAAAGTTCTCAAAGCAAGCACTTCTTCGAATAATCGTATTCGCCTTACAGAACCGGCAGTAGCAGGAGCAGCAGCAGCATCTTCACATTTTCATCTTCAACAACAATATCCCAAATGCAATTTCCTTCTCAGAAGTGTATTATTTTAATGATGTTAAATTTTTAGCAATCCCCCCCCTTTGAAGGAGGTCGGATGCTGGCAAAAAGGATGGCCGAGACTAATCTTTATAGATCCTTGCAAATGATATCAAATATTCAGTTAATCCAGCAGATAAAGTTTTTCTAGTACAAAACTTGCATCACAAGACACATGGCCACAATTACTTAGCGGTAATTGGAAAAGTACCCCTTGTTTTCGTACAAATTGAACCCTTTCCCCTGTACCAATTAGTTAGACAACAATGTGACAGATGACAATGAACCCTTAAAACTACTTTCTGGAGAGTTACTCCTGTCAAGAGTTTTCGAGTTAATTCTCCTCTCTCGGCTTTTCATTCACTCTGAATTGGTTGGTGTTGGGACTGCTGTTGGGTGTTGGGTATTTGGGACTATGAACAGGGGTTTGCCCAATTATAAAAGTGCTGTTCGACACCAAACTAAAAAGCGATAAAAATCCGGCAAAAAAGGACGAAATAATAACAATTTGTTACGGCTGTCAAATCGTCAAAGAAATAAAGAGCTACAGTGCAAAGTGTGATGCTGAATCACCGTCACCGTCGCCGTCATCGCCACCGACACCAATACCGTCACCATTACCATCACCATCACCATCACCATCACCATCACAATCATGATCCTTACCATTGCCAGCGTCAGTGTCAAGCAATTTTCCACTGGGCTCTAGGGTTGTTTAAACTTTTAATGACTTTCGTTTCCATTACGTAGAAGGAAAGTTTTGCTTGGCGCGCAAAGGCTCTTCTTTGACAGTCGTCCTTCGCATGGTTATGTCTTTAGCGTACCACTTAAGTCGTTTTCTTTTATTGTGTCATTCTTCTGCTACTGCTGGTACTCATCAAAGTTTTTCGAAGCATTTTCGACTTGTCCGGATGTTTGGTGCTTTGCCCATCGAGCTTAGAGGTTTATACTTATGGGGTGGAAGGCGTGACGCGACAACGCTGGGACAAATTGGCTGTGCAATGTCGACTTTATGAGTTGATGAAATGAGATGTCATAAAAATTAATAATTTTATGGAGTTTCCGTAGACGCGCGTATCTATACAATTATAAGGAGCACACACAAAAAACTTTCTGTCCTGTCCAAAAGAATGGCAAATGAATCAGATAATTGAAGATGTGATTTGGTCTATCATAGTGATTACTTCAGGCAATTTGCTTAGAAATCAGATTTTCCAACATCAATTCTGAAATAAGGGAAGCAGAAAGATTTTGACAAGTACTCGTATTGATGAACGATGAGGTTGAGGTGATTATCGTAAAACTTTACTTTAAGGAGAACTTTATCAAGTTGTCATGTCATTAAGCTGAAAAAGAATGTTTACCAATGGCAGGCAGAAAAGATTACGCAATTTTGCGAATGATTGGAGGAAGGCCGTTTTGCCGGATAGATTGACGGCAACAATTGAACTGATGCATGTTGAATCAGAGGCAGATTTGAGGCCATTCAACTTTGGAGCGTATTGTAGCCATTGAGGTACAATTTTAATTAAATTTTGCATACAATCTTTAAATGGCAGATAGATATGCTTAAGTGTCCTACTTATATTGATGATAGTTGGGTTAGACTTTCGGGTTAAGGATATGAAGACATGCAGAACCTCGTCGTATACCTTCGCACAATCCCTTGAAAGTTGAATTTGGTTGATTTCATGGCCGCTTATCACAGTCCGCCAAAACTGGGAAGCCAGGAGGAAAAGAATGCCACTGTTTACGAGTATCTTCATAGGAGAGCGCTTCTACAAAATCGACTAAACAACTTATTTTGGGCTCTTCAAAAGTGATCCTGTTGTCGGTAATCATATGCAAGCAAAGTCGTATCTTTGGCGTGAAAGGCATGCGTTGTTAAGTCGCTGACTAGATTTATGTTTTGCGGTCTTTGGAGACTCGACATTTCAACGCCTTCGCAACCGCATTGTTTACCCTGGAATGAGAAATAAACTGTCATCTAGAGCTCAGTCCGAAAAGCTTACTCAGGAAGGCTTGTACTTTGAGGTGATACTGAGCCTCAACTAACGAGGAGTTAGTCCGGGTTTTAGCCTACCCTATCCCTCCAGTTGCGTACACCAAGTAGGATGAGGTCTCCCTTTTCGTATGTGCGAAAACTAAGGTGAGATCTTGCTCTATTGCGTTGTCTCTGAGATTTGAAGACTATGAGGGTCCGAATATTGATGTCCATACGCTCTACGTGTGCTTCCTATTTCGGATTCATGTCGCTATATATCTCGTATAGTCATACAAATAGCAAGATTAATTTTTTCTTCCATTTTTGCCGACAAGTTGTTGGCAGTTTAAAGCAGAACGAAGGCAGACAAATTCCCTTACTAACTCGAGGTTACTACTGTTAGCTGTGACGTTTCGTGTGTTTTTGCGGGATTGTTTCGCCCTCATTTAAACTTATTTTGGCAATTTTCGTTTCAATACTGTGCTGCCCGTGTGCGCCTTTAAACTACTTCCATTTCTCTCAAATTAATTGGTAAAGGAGTTACTAGAACGCCTCATCTTGTACAAAAACTTTGTCGACGGCAAGGGTCTAGGTCATAACAAACCTTAACGGAGCAGCGGGCGTTCTCAGATGGAAGAGCTATCATATGCGGCCCTAAATCCGATGAAAAGATCGATGGTGTAGATTTGAACTATTTGAGTTTATTTGCAGATCTACCGCAGTGTAAATATTTAATCGACAATGGACTTTTCTGCTGTTAGGCCATAAAATGGTCTAGAAGATCGAGTATGTGATGCCCTGGAGAATCTTTTTTGTCTTCAGTTGGCGCAGTCAAAACGGTCTCTTTTGTTGTGGATAAGCTATGATTTTGTTCTTCGGTCATGCTTTCTCCTTATCACAACAAACAAAAGATCAGGTACATGTTCTTAATGAAGTCATCTTCAGCTGTTTTAAAAGTTCTGAAAGCCTTCCGTCTGCATTTGTGGTTTTACTAGACTGTAGCTTCGGTATTATTCGGAATTCTCTGTCTCGTCTTCGTCGGATTTTTACTTTTATTGCCTTTATGCCTACAGCTGGAAGAAGTAGTTAAAAATATTGCATCATCTGAAGTTCACGTTTTCGTTTTTGTATAACCTCAATTTGATAGCGCACCTAGTGTTAAGGACGCTTAGTCTAAGCAAGAAATTGGAGCCGTTCAGTGTGTACAATTATCCTTCTCAAATAGTATGGTAAATTTAATGAGGAGAGCATCTTTATTCAAACAAACAGTTACCAGACAACGACCAAACAGATTGATTAAACTTGTACCGCGTATAAACGTTGAATTGGCTAGAGCTTCCTTTCTTACTTGGTCGTATGTAGTTTCAATTTCGATAAAGAAGAAGATGAAAGGCAAACGGGATTGAGGGATAGAGTATAACAAAAGTGGATAAGAGTCCACTTCGAATGACTTTCGTACCGCTTGGTTTGATGTCAATTTTAGGAGCTAGAATTTAAGAATAAGTTAGATATTTACATGATAATTCTCCAAAACTATCGTGTCCAATAATTCGTCTTCTGTAGAGCACCTGTTTCCACAGATGCTATTGACATTATGCAATATAGTGAGAGACCCAAGCGAATAAGCAGTTCCTGTAACATTTGGTACTCTTGCCAAGGGAAACGAAGCACCCGAAGAACCAGCACTGTATCGCCAAATATGTCAACTCGATACTTACTTTAGGTGGCGCTTCAGTCCAGGGTGGTCAATAGGCGTCTCCAGCCAGCACGATCTTTTGCTAACTACGAGTACCTCTAGTTTCACGCGCTAAACTGGCTGAGGACCCCTTTCCACTTGCGTGAGCCACCTGAGTCTCGGTCTCTCTTCCTCGACGGCGGATTCGAAGACATTTCGGACCGGGGCGTTGGTGTTCATCTGCTCTACATTACCCAGCCATCTCAATCGTTTGATCTTCACGCTTCTTTCTAAGTCGAAATCGTTGTACAGTCCGTACAGTTCGTCATTGTATCTCCTCTTTCGATTACCGTAAATGCAGATGGAACCGAAAATCACACGAAAAATTGTTCTCTCAAAGCAGCCAAAACAACCTTCATCCATTTTTGATAATGTACATGCCTCTGCGCCATAGAGCAGGACCGGGATTATTAAGGTCTTATAAAGTCTTATAAGCAGGGTGACTTTTGTTGTCCGAGAAAGGGCTTTGCTACTTAATTGCCTTCTTAACCCAAAAAAACACAGGTTGGCAAGGGTTATTCTTCGTTTGATGTCAGTGCTGGTGGCATTGTAAATGTTTATAGCGGAGCCTAGGTCAACAGAGTCCTTAACGACCTCAAAGTTATATCTGTCTAGGGTGACGTTCTACCCGAGATGTCGGTGTTAGTTGTCCTTTTTGCTTGACAGCATATACTTGGTCCTGCCCTCATTGACCGCTAAACCCATTTTCGCCGATTCCGTCTTGATACTCGCGAAATCGCCACTCATATTATCCTTCTTCCTTTCGATTATGTCAATATCGTCGGCGTATACGAGTATTTGGACGGACTTTTGAAAGAATGTGCCACTTGTGCTTGCTAGTGAGTTTTGCACTATTCTTTCGAGTAGGATGTTGAAGGAATCACATGACAGTGCATAGCCTTGACTAAATCCTTTTTTAGAGATGAGTTTGTGTATGCTCCCTACCAAGACATCGCCCGCCGCTGCTCCAGCAGCTTTGTTGGACTTGAGCTTCGATATAGCTATCTTCACTTTATCCAGGTCGGGGGGACGGAATTGTCGGTCTGCATCGTCCAGGTTGAGGGGTCCATTCTGCCTGACAGCGGTATTTGTTTCACCATCTCCGCTATACAATCTACAGAAATTAACTTTCCAAATCCCCAACATCGATTGTGACTCTACTATGATGTTCCCTTGTTCGTCTTTACAGGCTTCGGTTCGGTGTTTGTGTCCATGGCATGTTTTTTTTTTACATTTTAGTAAAACTTCCTTATCTCATTCCTGAAGTTGCATCTCTCAATTTGCTCTACCGCATGCTTCCCATACTCCTGAGAAGACGGTGTTCATGTCTCCTTTCCTGCTCATAGAGCTCGTGAGCGGCTGTAGTCTATCTTTGAAGATCTGCATTGCGTGCAGCTTGCTTTGCTGCATGTGCTACCTGGTATTCGTCATCAAACAAGGGTGGTCGAGTAAAACCCAACACCTCAGTAGCGGCATCTCTGATGACTTTTTGGCAGCGTCGCCAGTGATCGTCGATGCTAGATGCTGACGACGATGGACGTCATAAGAGATAAACAGAGTCGATCGGAAAAGGATTTGGCCGGCTGACGTCAAAATTTTTCACAGTATTAGTTTGTTTTGACGCTGCTCGGGGTATCCACAACCGTAGCTTGGGTACATTCAGCGGCAAACAGTGTGGAGAACAGTTGCAACACTGGATATCACCAAGTTTACACCTCTTAGTACCCAACCATCAAATCATCAGTCTTGATTCAGCAATTTGGGCTCCACTGCCAACGCTATAAAAGTGGCCTTAGACATACCTAGGACACAAAGCAACAAAGGAAATACGAAGGCGATAGGGAACAAAAAATATTGTGCAGCTGTCACGCTGGACATCAAGAATTCCTTTAATTCAGCAAATTGGTAATTTTTTAGAAGGTCATTAGCCAGAATGGATACACCACTATACATATTTGCGAAAAACAGCATTGAGCTGGTTCAGGAGTAGAAGTTTGAGATATGAAGGAAACCGATGAAAGGAAAAAGTACTATAAAATCTGCGCGAAAGACCCACAATGATCAGTACAGGGACCCCTACTCTGGAATATTATGTACGGCGTCGTGTCGCAAATAACACAACCACCAGGTGTAAAAAAATTCAGATTCACCGACTACTTTTGGAAATAATATTTGAGAGACAGAATCAGGTAAGAACGATGTAATCAACCTTAACAAAGATTGGATAATATTCGCTAGCCCATAACTAGCAGAGGACATTAGGTTAGCTGTTCCAATAACTAGTCGGAAAATGTGGAATAGTCGTACGTGGATATAAGACCGGGAATTGAAACCATTAGATCAAAAGATTCTATAGAGCACCCAGAAGTAACACTCGACAATGGACTAAGCTTTATGCCTGGAACAGCCTTTCGGGCGAAAAGCCGTCAAATCACCAAGCAGCACTTTCCAAAATACTGCCAAACATCAGAGGATCCAGTTGGATCAAGGAGGAAGAAAGAACGATGTCTACACAAAAAGAAAATGAAAGGGCTCTGAAGCGACTTTTTAAATCCTGCACCTTTTTATGCTAAAAAAGGTCTCTCTGTCTAGAAACAACGTTTCTTGGTTAAGCTCCACATTGGACTGTTAGTAATGTAAAACCTGGCAAAGCCTTAAAACATCGTACATATCCATGCGGTAAAAGAAAGTAATGAGCCCTTCGGGAAATAAGCATTCGGAACCACCACTGGAAATATTTAACGAATTTTTTGCGATCAATATCCCCATCGGGAAAAGCTACCACTAACAGCCAAGACATTCATCGAATTGAGGTTTATTTATTTGCTTTTTTGAAATATGAAATCGCAACCATATTTGTGGAGAATTTCTTCCTTAAATTTAACATTTCCAAAGAGAGGATAATGCTCGTTATCATACTAAGGGTTGCAATAACAATACATAAAACCTCAGAAGGACAAAGTAATGTGAGTACTATAGTTCACTGTTTGGATAGGTAGTGTTGCAAATGGGAAACGAACTTCTCGCACCTTTAGACTCCATTTATTGAGGCGCATTCGTAAGGAAGATATTCCGATTGTGCAGCCAAATTGGGCGGGGGGGGGGAAATTACAAATACGAAACCGTGCAACAGAAAATATCCATTCTTTTGCACAATTTCCCATTGTCTATTTCGCATGCAATTATTTTTTTTTTTTCTCCTGAGATACTCGTACTCCCGTATAGTGTTCGTTTTGCGATTTCGTTGCATGAAAGCATCTGTCCTCGATAGGGTGGCGACTAAATTTATGTCTTTCTTCCACTCGAAAGCTAAAAGATGCGCACCACAGTTGCCGGATTGGTGGCCTTTCCAACCGCCATTTTCCTTCTATAGAATAGATACAGGCGAAGTAAATAACACTTCTGTTGCTATAACTGCAACGAATGCAATACTGCAGTTGCAGGATACCTTCCATTATTGTTTGTTTTCTGTTTCAGTTTCAGTTGCTGTTGTTGATGCTATTTCGGATAAAATGTATCTTTTACCATTTTAATGTGAAGCGAAAGCTCAAAGGAAACATTCCTTCGGTGAATTACTGAATGTATAGTGTGTAGTTCTTTTCGTAAGATATCTTGCAATTGGAATTGTGTTGGGTTGCGTGGAATTGAATCGTGTTCCTTATGAGAGTTTATTCTTTGCAGTCGTTGAATCATTTTCAAGAGAATTGTTTTTTTTTTGTATTGTTTCCCATTCGTGGGTTACAAGAAAAGAGGATGCCACTTCCTACTGGGCATAAATATTTAGACTGCTCGGAATCTTTCAAGATACAGATTTTGCGCTTACATTTTCTGAGAATGTTAGATATTTTTGGAATACTCTTAGACCTTCCTTGAAATCTTACCGACATCCCTTTGCTTTGCTTATTCTATGATTCTGGAGAAAAACCAGGTAAGACTCCGAATAATATATTGAACACCCTCTGATTTTACGTCAAAATAAATGAAGTAATGTGGTGTACGAACACAACTATGTACGAGTAACTACTCCAAATAGTACCTCAACAATGACAACCCGCTAGTGATTTTCTTGGCCGCAGTCTGAACATGGATGTGCGGTTTGAGCCGATTGAAAAAGACGATCGGCTATAAAATATCCGACAATTATCAAAAGTGTCTTATTGGTACCAGATCGAAACTTTACTCTCACAGAGGGTGAAAGTGAATTATCCACCTATGTCTTACAGTATCTAAATATAATTTTTTGCGGGGACTTCAATAAAGATATGTTGCATTAAGAGTTTCGCTACTAATTGTGGCCTTAACATTATTTATAACTCCGTTCCCTCACATTTCCGAGTATGTTGCCGACCTTCGCTTTTGGATTTTTTTTTAATATCGGACAAAAAGTTAGTGTTATTTCATGATCAGATATCTGTGCCAGATTTTAACTCTTCCCATGATCTTATATTTTTAACTTACGATCTTCAAATGAATGTGCAACCTTCCCTTAATAAAGTGCTTTTTAGAGACTTCAATAATATCAACTTAGTAGCTCTGCATATGGAATCCTCATTATATACAATTCAATTTCAATTTTATTTGGCAAGGTAAAAATAAGAATAGAAGTCTTTTACAGTACATGAAAGCTCATTCAAATTAATTAACCACATTAAATTACTCGTAGTTTATGCAAAAAAAGAGCACAATTAAGACATAAAGAAAGAATAAACTAAATTTACAGGTATTAAATAGACCACGTGCAGCCGAGCAACAAGCGCCATCCAAGAAATGCGATGGCATGGGCCGGACAAAAAGAAGATGAAAAACTGCGACATCTACTACGGCAATTGCTATCGTCGGCAAAAGCAGCGCTTATTTGGATGCGGATTTGTTGTCGGAGGCAGACTAAGACAGAAGTCCTCAGCTTCCAGCATGTGAGCGAGCGCCTCGTAACAATCCGCATCAAGGCTAAATTCGCCAACATAAGCCTCATATGCGCGCATGCCCCCACAGAGGAGAAAGATGATGACACCAAGGATGCCTTCTACGAGCTCCTCAACAAGATCTACTAGCAATGCCCTAGCTATGACATTAAAATTGTCCTCGGTGATTTTAATGCAAAGTTAGGAAGAAAGGGCATCTTTGGTGGAACAATCGGAAAATATAGCCTGCACAACACCACCTCCGATAACGGATTTAGGCTAATCGACTTTGCGGTGGCGCGAAACATTGTCGTCGCTAGCACGCGGTTTCCACATCATGATCGACATACGCAAGGGGACGTGGAGAACTCCTGATCAATCAACAGTCAACCAGATTGATCACATTGCGATCGAAGCAAGACACTCCTCCAGCATTATGGATGTCCGTACGTTCCGAGGAGCCAACATCGACTCGGACCATTACCTTGTTGTAGCCAAGGTACGGTTGCGGATATCCCAAACTACGCCAAGACAAACTAATGCTGTGAGAAAATTCCACGTCAGACGGCTACAATCGCAAGAGATCGCCAAGTCCTTTTCCGATCGAGTGTCTCTTAATCTCTTAAGAGGTCCAATGCCGCCAGCATCAAGCATCGAAGACCATTGGAAACACTGCCAAAACGCCATCAGAGATGCCGCTTCTAATGTGCTGGCTTTCACTCGTCCACCACAACGAAACCCCTGGTTCGATGACGAATGCCGGCAAGCACATGCAGCTAAGCAAGATGCATATAAAGCGGCGCTGCTTAGAAAGACCAGAGCTGCTCATGAGTTCTATGAGCGGAAGAGGAGAGACGAGCACAGGCTTCTCAGGAGGAAGAAGAAAGAGCATGAGAAGCGAGCGATCGAGAAAATTGAGAGATGCTACTCCAGGAATGAGGTTCGGAAGTTTTATCAAAAGGTAAAAATAACATGCCGCGGAAACAAACCCCGAACCTGTTGAGATGAACAAGGGAACATCGTAGTAGAATCGCAGTCGATGCTGAGGATTTGGAAGAACCATTTCTGCAGATTGTATACCGCTGTCAGGCAGAATCAACCTTTCAACTTGGACGATGATGACCAACAATTCCGTCCACCCGACCTGGATGAAGTGAAGATAGCTATACCGAAGCTTAAGTCCAACAAAGCTGCTGGAGCGGATGGCCTGACTGCCGAGCTCCTCAATGCGGCAGGCGATAACTTGGTAAGGGGCATACACCAACTCATCTGAAAAATATGGTCGGACGAAAGTATGCCCGATGAATGGAAGAATAACTCTTGCCAACCGCTGTTTCTTTGGGTTAAGAAGGCAATTGAGTAGCAAAGTCCTCTCTCGGACAACAAAAGTCACCCTTTATAAGACTTTAATAATCCCGGTCCTGCTCTATGGCGCAGAGGCATGGACATTATCAAAAATGGATGAGAGTGTTCTTGGTTGCTTCGAGAGAAAAATTCTTCGGGCGATCTTCGGTCCCGTCTGCATTGACGGTGAGTGGAGGAGGAGATACAACGACGAACTGTATGGACTGTACAGCGACATGGACCTAGCCAGAAGTGTGAAGATCCAAAGACTGAGATTGCTGGGTTATGTAGAGCGCATGGAAACCAATGCTCCGGTCCGAAAGTCTTCGAATCCGCCCCCGAGGGGCAGCGCAGTATAGGAAGGCCAAGACTCAGGTGGCGCACGCAAGTGGAAGAGGACCTCAGCCAACTTAGCATGCGAAACTGGAGGCAGCTAGCCAGGGATCGAGCTGGCTGGAGAAGCTTGTTGACTGAGGCCCAGGTCCACCCCGGACTGTAGCGCCACCTAAAGTAAGTAAAGTAAGTAAACCATAAATATTTGTAATTGTTTCCCATTTTAAATTTCTTGGCTTCCATAAATACTGCTCTAGTGTAATTAGTTACAAGAATGATAAATGTAGATCCTATTAATAGAATCTGGAGCAAATGAAAACGAGTTTAATTTCTTCGTTGCAGTGCTTTTGCTTTTCATTATCTTACTCTTAATATCTTGGGAAAATACTAGGTGAAACCAACGAATCAAGGTCGTCAAAAGTGAGAAACAAGCCAGACTGAGATCATTTAAAAAAAAAAACCTAATGGCATCTCCACTGAGTTGAAAGCACAAGAAAGCAAGATAAGAGCATCTTATCCAGAAGCAGCCAACAACCACATCCAATCAAGAAAGTTGCAAGTAAGCTGATTAGCATAACCCGCCGTTACACTTGAACTTCTCATCGGTTGCGGTGATGAAACATCAAATATCCATTTGCTTTCTTCAATGGCCACGAGTCGCGTGGCACCAACAGTATACTATACGTTCAATCTAGTTTCGACATAGTGTGAAATTAGGTCTTTTAAAGTCACTCTGCAATCACGGGAAAACGTGCCTATTAGTGCTTTGCAAAGTGGCTTGATTTGTCACAGCAAGCTGTATGGGATCTTGTATGCGTCTCTTAACTTGGATGGCTTCCAAAAGTATGTAAAGGTCATGAAGACATTTGATATTTTAAAATTACATATTAAGCTGACAGTCTCATGCACTCTATCAAAACATCACCATCATCATTATTCCCACAACAAGCGTTGCAGGAAGGGAAAATAATTATGTCCAGAACACTTATGTTCTTATTTTTCCTTCACGACACCAGTAAGCAATCTATCTTGCTTCGGAAGACCAGAAGAATCGTTGACTTCCCAGAGACATCGGAAGATTTGTTTAGTCACAGACAGCCCTAACTTAGGTTTGGTGTCGACACAAATGCACATATTTCGTCCCCATCACCGATTCTTCACAACATAATATGAGAAGCAAGTTTTCGTAACTAGAAGTAAAATCTTGAGTTACCGTCCTTAAAAAAAAACTTGGTCCCGTGTGCATTGACGGTGAGTGGAGGAGGACATACAACGACGAATTGTACACAGCGACATTGGCTTAGAAATTTGAGTGTAGATCCAACGACTGAGATGGCAGGATCATATATAGAAGGCGACCTCAGCAAACTTAGATTGCGAAACTGGGGGCAGCTGGGAAAGGAACGGGCTTGCCGGAGACGCTTTTTGACTGAGGCCCAGGTCCACCCCGGACTGTAAGACTGTAGCGTCGATTAAAGTAAGTAAATGAGTCCTAAAAAAACACCAGCACCGTATCCTACTACGAGTATATATCGGTTTCAAAACCATCTGTGATGAATTTACTAGATTCCTTTCCTGGCTCAGATTCTAACGGAAACCATTCGTGTCTGTTTCGTATTTTTTCAGAAATATGAGTATATAAGATCAGTGTTGAAAGGCGCAATATCAAAACTCCAGTATTATCTTTACTGTCTTTACATTATACACGTAAACTGGAGCATGCGTAATTTGCTTTCGAAGTAGGTGCCCCAGAACGTCGACGATTCATAGCGCTGTGTGCACATAAAAATGATTTTTAGCTGATTGAGGAGCACCAGTGGAAGCCGGGGAAAAGGTCGGGTAGCAAAGTTACGGCACCCGTATTTTGGGGCTCGACGACTATCTTGAGGACGGTAAAGCTATCAGTAGAAATTAAGAATAAACTGCCTCACATGCGAAAAAAATTTTATTTTCTCAAGACAACGCACGGTGCCACAAGTTGATGAAAACGATTGCTAAAATGAATGAGTTACTCTTCGAATTACTTCCCCACCCATCATATATCTGGCCCAAAACGACTACTGGCTTTTTGAAGTCATTTGAAAGATGTTCCAGGGAAAGCAATTTTCCTGAAATGGGGAAGTGATTGCGGACACTGAGGCCTAATTTGCGAGCAAAGACAAATCGAGCATTCGGGGCATGTAGACAAGTTCTTGATCTTTTCGATGGCTCGTTGTACAGTGTTGTGAAAATGTCCAAAGTCACAGATGTGCTTATTCCACAACCATGGTGCCTGAATGGATATTATGTGAGGTGTTGCGTTTAACACGTAAAACTTCGTAAATAGATTTGCAGATGGGACCGAAAATCACTCAAAGAATTTTCCTCTAAAAGCAGCCAAAAGCAACCTACTCCATTTTTCATTATGTCTATGCCTCTGCGCCATAGAGCAGGACTGGAATTATCAAGTTCTTACATGGGATCACTATTGTTGTTCGTGAGAGGGCTTTGCTAGTCAATTGCCTTCTTAGCCTAGAGAAGCAGCGATTGGCAAGAGTTATTCGACGTTTGATCTCAGAGCTGGTGCCGTCGTCTGAATTTATAGTTGAGCCTAGGTGGACAAAGTCCTTAGTTACCCCAAAGTTACGTCCAAGTCTACACTGACGTGTTGTCCGAAACATCGGTGTTGAGTGTCCTTTTTGCTTGACTGCATATACTTGGTCTTGCCCTCATTGACTGCTAAATCTATTTTCTTCCGTTTCAATACTTGCAAAAGCGCTACTGACATCACGCTGCTTTCTTCCGATTTTGTCAATCAACTTTGATCAACCAACTGTCTATGGTATTTTAAGGGACAGATTAAACTCCTCCGGCACTCTTTGGAAATGGAGAGACCTAGCTACTTTAATTGCCAAGGTATAGCTTTAGTAATTGGTTCGGGCTTTAGATTTCGTGTTGGGCCGCTGTTTAGAAGATTGTATGTTCGCTTTTGCGTACACAATCTATAGTGCATTCCATAAAGTTGAGGTTACAGAATGTGGCTTGAATACGGACCAAAGTCTTAGAGCCTATTACCTATATTTTTTGTTTCCTAGCTGAGAACAATTTCTTAGCATGACATAGGATGTACAACCTTACAACACTTTCCTCAATAATTTGTTTTCGAAGCCCAATTGATTCGACACAACGAGTAATGTAAGGCCATCCATGTACATATTTATGAAAACATGTCCTTCAAGCTAAGAAGCGAATGAAATCATATTGTCACTAGGGTCCTTGAAAATTGTATAGGTATTCATCACTCAAGCCCAATACTCCTGCGCCGCATAATGAAGTCGGCAATTGCTACGATTTTATGACTGAACGCTGTACTTTCGACAAATATTAGTACCATCCGCGCTACCCTTCTACGGGCCTAATAAACTCGAAATGCCAACAATGGCTTTTATCGCTACAAGCGCGCCTAGATATTGCCATCCTGAGAGTGCGTTTCCTTTTACCTCACACAGCGCATTCACCAACACCACGACTCCATTTAAATCATAAAATTTTAATGCACAATAAAATCATTGCGCTAATTTCGAAAAACACACTGCCAGCGTCACCAGAGGAAGGACGTCGAAAGCTCTTCAAAATGGGTATTCCATTGACGATGATTTGTCGTAAAAGGCTGCGTTTTAAACTCACTGGTGGTGTGTTCGCACAGGGGTTGGATGAGGGGATAAGGTCGCCTTTTTGCAGTAAGTTAATGTCACACCTTTTAATGTGGCACTTGTAAAGGTTATGTTCGATGGGGAAAAAACGAAACCCCGACAATTCAAAAGGCACCAAAAGGATTTAACGATTCCCGAGGCCTTTGAAAGTGTTCACGCTCGGGCGCCAAACTGAAACAATTTTGGCGGGCTTTTTTTTTTGATGCCATTGTTCTGTTTTGCTTTTTTTTCTCTCTTCCTCTTTGTTTACAGTTAAGCGTTATGAGTTTTATTTAATGAAATTTATTTAATAATTTTACGGTCGCAATCATATCCCTTCATTGTCGTTTAAATCCACCCCAACCGTACGTCGGTGTGTAAGAACATAGCTATGATGTTGATTTAGGCTTTCGTTGTTTAACGTTAAGGGGACGATTATAGCAATTTGGGCTTCGCAAAAAAAAAATAAAAATGAAAAAAACAAGAAAATCACGGGAAAAAAAGTGAAAAGCGTTTTAACGCTGCTGATTACGAGTATGCTTTCACAAGGCAAGCATTTACGTTCTAAAGAACACCGGCTTCGCTTTAAAACGTGCGAAATTTATTTTAATGAGCCCGGATATGAGTCTTCACAAGGACGCAAGTGTATTCCTAAAGTAGGAGTTGGCTAACGGTGTAGCAGTATTAGAGTGTGTTTAGTTCCCATTATCGCGTGGTGCAATTATTTTTGATTTTATCGAAGCAGAAAAGGGGTTGGCTACGGGATTTGATGGTTTTTCTTGGGAAAATCGTGTAAAGTTGACGATATGTTGTTTAAATGAAAAACTCTCTGAACAAGTTGTTTCCTCATGCAACATTTATACGTGGATGCATAAGCTTGAGGTTAATGTTGCGCAAGGAGGTTTTTAATTATAATTGCCCGAGCTCATTAAGACATACATATGTACATTGGCGATACCGTGGTGTAGGGATAATTAACACAGATTTCGGTATGGGACTAGGTAATGCGAAGACATTAGGCGATATTGGAATTTTTAATATTTCATGTTGCGCTAAAGCGATTATATTCACCTTAAGTGATTTTTATTCTACTCGTATACTCGTACCTTCTGCGTATACACAGCAAAGCTAGTCCGTTTGTGGACATAACGAATAACTAAGGCCACAAAGTCCTTAAAATAATATGAGCTACAAAGCGTGTAGGGTTACCATTTATTTCTATTTCTTACCAGTTGTACCCGGCGCGCGTTGCTAGACATATTACAAAAAAATAAAATTTAAAAAACGACAGCTTATATGTTTTTCCGTCTGGTGCATATCCGAATAAATCAGAAGGTTTTCCGACGCGTGAACTCGTAGTTGTCCATGAGAGAAACACGGACTTTCTAAATTCAGGCCACACACTTGTAAAGATTGTCCTTGTGCCTTGTTGATGGTCATTGCATGGGCGAGTCGCACCGGAATACAATAGTACATCTTCTCCTTAGAATTTTCTATTTAAAATAGTAGCTTCGGTTGGCCGTCATTTTTTTCACCGAGAGCTTGGTACGGTTGCAAAGTCGTGGTGGATTATTGTTTCGAAGCAAAATGATAGGCGCCCCACTTTTCAATGTTAAAAGGTGTGGAGAGATGCCGGGTAAATTAAGTAAATTGACGTTGCCATCATTAACGACTGCATTGCGTAAATGGATGTATTCTTCCGGGCGCAGCTTAGTTTGTTTCAAGCAAATGTGGAGAAGTCGTTCGGTTTCTATTTTCGCATACATATCGACATTCGTATACATGGAATAATTGACGACATTTTAGGATGTGATTATCAGCGTTTTCACGTATCATTAGCCGATACGAATATTAGTTCATAGCGCTGACTTTCTTATTCTTTTCTGCATCCATCTTCTCCTTGCCAAAATAGGACTGGATATTGCAATGCGTCGTATGAGCGATGCGTTTCGGGGACTCGTTGGGCCTTACCATTTCTGCGATAGAGAATAATATCGGGTGACTCGAGTTCTTGGCCAACTATAACGATTGCTGTCTCATCAATCGTTGGACCATTATATTGTCTTGCATGTTGACCTTATCTGCACGAATTACAACTTTGTAATAGTCAGCCGGCATTCGTTCAAGGGCAATTCTAAAATGTTGAATCAATTCGTTGTGTTGATCGAATAAAATTTGCAGTTCAGCGACAATTTCTCTTCTAGTGTCTCTATTAAATCGACAACGTTGATCGATTTGTTCATCTATGTTTCCCATGAAATAAATCTGAAGAAATTTGTGATCTAAGTCTGGAAGTGGTAGCTATGACCCAGCACGATGATAAATTTGGCCATGCAATTTGAAGGTTGGCATGTAATTCTCGCGTATAATATTTGTAGCGCCGAACGATGTCATTTGAACAAACGAATTGTACTTCCGAATGTTTCCCAAGAAATGTTTCGATTGGCTTGTGTTACCTGATACCAATGTCAATAATGGATCAGGCGATGGATGTAACTCTGTCAATTTAACTTTCCCAGCCGCGCAGCACATTCCATGTGTTTCACTCTTAAATTTTAGTACCTTACAATGCACGCATAATTTGTTCATTTTCCAAAAACAACACTCGAATAAAGATTGTTATCATAATTTTGATCATAATGGAATGCAGCCAGCTCCAATAATGGCATCCATGAATCATTCAGTGTTCGTCAAGACCGAGCTGTGCGTGATCGTTGAGCTTCGAGTCTTTGCTCACGTAGTTCGTCAGATTCCGAGGTTCGCAACTGCTTTTTTGCTTAAGTTGTATTTCTAAGGTGTATAAATCGCAATCTGAAATGCCACCGTTTTCAATACAAAAAATTAGTATTATTTATTCTAAAGCAATTGAAAGAAACTTTGTCAACAAATTTTATCGCCAAATGGGTTGAAATCAACTGAAAAAAATACAAAAATTCGGCATTGGAAAGCAATTAAATTTTAATTTAATTCCATTGACAATGCAATGTAGGAAAACTCCATGAAAAACTCACCAAAAGTATATGAAAAGTATATGCGATACGTGTATTCATAAACCGAAAGGACTATCACTGTTGTCAATAAAAATGTTTTCCAATCAATTAAAAAAATAAACAAAAATTTAATATTGAAAAGCAGAGCAAAGCACTCATGATTTAACCGTAGACCCGTATCCCAAAAAAAATCCAGTTGCCGCGGCATGCCATATAAAAAAGTATTTGTTATTTGCACTGACTCACTAACTCGCTAACTTGCACTCGAACTTCTGATGTGAAATGAATCCTTTTACTCAATCTTCAACTTCAATTAGCCGAGCTGCTTGTCTAGGACTCTTTTTATCTATTCTAATTACTAACCTAATGATCGGGTTATCCAACTCGCGACCGGAAACTACTCATAAATACACTTTTTATGTCATCGCAATGCCGATATCATATTGAAAGCAATTATTACCATACAAATTCGACTCTGGGCACTCAGTGCCCGAGATATGCTTTTCCGGTCATTGTCTTTGTAGTCTTGTTACAATTACAATAACAAATCAAACTTCTCAAGGATACATTTTTATAATCTAAAACACCATTATCAATATAACACCCTTTCGGCGGGCAATGGTAAACTCCCGAAAGTACAAAAAAGCTTCTAAAGAGTGCCGTTCGGACTCAGCGATAAACCGTAGGCCCCGCTCAGATGTGACAAAAAATTAAAACATGAGCAACACAAATGAGTGTCAAGAAGCTAGGCCATGGCCCATACCGGGCTGCCAGCGCCACAGTGTTTTTTTTTTATTCTTCGATATTATTCCTACGTCAATCCATACTTTAACGTTATTTCTTAGACTAGGTAAGTTATAAAGAAGTATAATTAAAACGTCCGTGTCGGAAGACTTTATCACTACAGAAATGTCTTCGGACAAAACGCCATCTGGGAATCTCACTAGAGGTTGCGAAGTGAAGGGAGCAAATGGCGAGTTTCCTGCGCCATTAACCAGGATTAGTGTCAGAAAAACAAAACAAGACCTTATCCGGGCTACTCCGACATATTTGGAGCTCAGGCCGGACAAAAAGAAGATGAAAAACTGCGACATCTACTACGGCAATTGCTATCGACGGCAAAAGCAGCGCTTATTTGGATGCGGATTTGTTGTCGGAGGCAGACTAAGACAAGAAGTCCTCAGATTCCGGCATGTGAGCGAGCACCTCGTAGCAATCCGCATCAAGGCTAAATTCGCCAACATAAGCCTTATATGCGCGCATGCCCCCACAGAGGAGAAAGATGACGACACCAAGGATGCCTTCTATGAGCTGCTCAACAAGACCTACGTGTAATGCCCTAGCTATGACACTAAAATTGTCCTCGGTGATTTTAATGCAAAGCTAGGAAGAGAGGGTATCTTTGGCGGAACAATCGAAAAATATAGCCTTGACAACACCACCTCCGATAACGGATTCAGGCTTATCGACTTTGCGGCGGGGCGAAACATTGTCATGCCTAGCACGCGGTTCCCACATCTCGACATACACAAGGCGACTTGGAGAACTCCTGATCAATCAACAGTCAACCAGATTGATCACATTGCGATCAACGCAAGACACTCCTCCAGTATTATGGATGTCCGTACGTTCCGAGGAGCCAACATCGACTCGGACCATTACCTTGTTGTAGCCAAGGTACGGTTACGGATATCCCAAACTACGCCAAGGCAAACTAATGCTGTGAGAAAATTCGACGTCAGACGGCTACAATCGCAAGAGATCGCCAAGTCCTTTTCCGATCGAGTGTCTCTTAATCTCTTAAGAGGTCCAATGCCGCCAGCATCAAGCATCGAAGACCATTGGAAACACTGCCAAAACGCCATCAGAGATGCCGCTTCTGATGTGCTGGGTTTCACTCGTCCACCACAACGAAACCCCTGGTTCGATGATGAATGCCGGCAAGCACATGCAGCTAAGCAAGATGCATATAACGCGGCGCTGCTTAGAAAGACCAGAGCTGCTAATGAGTTCTATGAGCGGAAGAGGAGAGACGAAACATCGGCTTCTCTGAAGGAAGAAGAAAGAGCATGAGAAGCGAGCGGTCGACGAAATTGAGAGATGCTATTCCAGGAATGAGGTTCGGAAGTTTTACCAACAGGTAAAAATAACATGCCACGGAAACAAACCCCGAACCGAAACCTGTAGAGATGAACAATGAAACATCGTAGTAGAATCGCAGTCGATGCTGAGGATTTGGAAGAACCATTTCTGCAGATTGTATAACGGCGATGACGGACCAAATACCGCTGTCAGGCAGAATCAACCTTTCAACTTGGACGATGATGACCAACAATTCCGTCCACCCGACCTGGATGAAGTGAAGATAGCCATATCGAAGCTTAAGTCCAACAAAGCTGCTGGAGCGGATGGCCTGACTTCCGAGCTCTTCAAAGCGGATGGCCTGACTGCCGAGCTCTTCAAAGCGGCAGGCGATGACTTGGTAAGGAGCATACACCAACTCATCTGTAAAATATGGTCGGACGAAAGTATGCCCGAGGAATGGAACCTCAGCATTGTTTGTCCAATTCTCAAGAAAGGAGACCCTCTGAACTGCGCCAACTACAGAGGCATCAGACTCCTTAACATCGCATGTAAGATCTTATGTGCCGTATTGTGTGAACGCCTGAAGCCGTTCGTCAACAGCCTGATAGGTCCATATCAGTGTGGCTTCAGGCCAAGAAAGTCCACCATTGACCAAATATCCACACTACGGCGAATCTTGGAGAAGATCCATGATCTTTAGTTCGATACACACAACCTATTCATCGATTTTAAGGCCGCGTATGACAGCATCTAAAGAGACGAGCTATACAGAGCAATGTCTAGTTTTGGCATCCCTGCCAAACTCGTCCGTCTGTGCAGGATGACGATGGAAAACGCACGCTGCTCCATCAAGGTCGGTAAAGATCTCACCGAGACCTTTGATCTCCAGAAACGATTTAGGCTGTCATGCGATTTTTTTCAACATCGTTCTTGAAAGAAAAGTGCAAAACTCACGAGCAAACACAAGAGACACTATCTTTCAAAAGTCCGTCCAACTACTCGCATACGCCGACGATATTGACATAATCGGGAGAAAGCAGCGTGATGTCAGTGGCGCTTTTGCAAGTATTGAGACGGCAGCGGCGAAAATGGGTTTAGCGGTCAATGAGGGCAAGACCAAGTATATGCTGTCAAGCAATAAGGACAACCAACACCGACGTCTCGGGCAGAACGTCACCTTAGACAGATATAACTTCGAGGTAGTTAAGGACTTTGTCTACCTAGGCTCCGCTATAAATACAGACAACGACACCAGCGCTGAGATCAAGCGAAGAATAACTCTTGCCAACCGCTGTTTCTTTGGGTTAAGAAGGCAATTGAGTAGCAAAGCCCTCTCTCGGACAACAAAAGTCACCCTTTATAAGACTTTAATAATCCCGGTCCTGCTCTATGGCGCAGAGGCATGGACATTATCAAAAATGGATGAGGGTGTTCTGGGTTGCTTCGAGAGAAAAATTCTTCGGGCGATCTTCGGTTCCGTCTGCATTGACGGTGAGTGGAGGAGGAGATACAACGACGAACTGTATGGACTGTACAGTGACATGGACCTAGCCAGAAGTGTGAAGATCCAAAGACTGAGATTGCTGGGTTATGTAGAGCGCATGGACACCAATGCTCCGGTCCGAAAAGTCTTCGAATCCGCCCCCGAGGGGCAGCGCAGTAGAGGAAGGCCAAGACTCAGGTGGCGCACGCAAGTGGAAGAGGACCTCAGCCAACTTAGCGTGCGAAACTGGAGGCAGCTAGCCAGGCATCGAGCTGGCTGGAGAAGCTTGTTGACTGAGGCCCAGGTCCACGCCGGTCTGTAGCGCCACCTAAAGTAAGTTAGTAAGTGCATATAAAATGGAGCATTTGTATAGTGTTATAAGAGAAATAAAGAATATCAAACTATTGATATTTGAGAAGATCGGGTAAAATAACGAATGCATAATAAAAAAAGTAGGCAATTAGGTACACAAATATAAAAACTTTTGTTACCATAAAACTATTTCTAGCCTACTATTAGCGGATCTTGCAGGCAGAAGGCCCCCTGCAAAACGTCTTGGACCACCATATTTGTTATCAGGGCGCTTAACTCTACATTTTGAAATGATAGTAAAGTTGTTATACCAATTATTTGTGCTTTCGAAAAAACTGAATTTTTGATATAATAATTCTCACAATTGCCCCCACTGGAGCATGCAAGAAGCTTACATTTGAAAATAACTACTTAAGAACTATCTAATTATGCAAACTATTTTTTGTTATCATTCACACCCAAAAAATTACTGTGGGCTCTCGGTCTATATCTCTTACCATTTAAGAGTCTATAAAGGACATACAAACAAACAAACAAGCATTGATTTTTACTTAGAGAGATAGATGTGGGATCTTCGTGGATACATATAGTTCATTTAACCACCAAGGACGATTCAAGGCCAAATGCTTCTTTGGAAACTCACGCCTCACTTAATCACATCTCTGTGCTTTCCGACCTAAAAATCTTTTGCTCGGTAAGCGTTTTCGGTGATAGCTGGGTGGCTTCGGTCTAACTGACTCCACATCCTCGGGGCATTTATAATGGAAATGGCCTTCGAGTTTGAGGATTATGCCGCCAGGGTTACTCACTGGCCATGGAAACGAAGAAAGCTAAGAAGCAATAATATGACTGGGCCATGTGCGGCCAAATAACTGACGGAGTCCCTGAACTGATGCAAAGAAGATATCAATCCGTACCAATCTTGAATTTGGCATCATAAGCAGTATATGCACGTACGCCTCCACCGAGGAGAAAGATGACAACACCAAAGATAGCTTCTATGAGCTCTTAAACAAGACCTACGAGCAATGCCCTAGTTAGGATGAGAGGGCATATTTGGAAGTACTGTCGGAAGGTACGAGTATATAACACGATACCATCTCCTATATTGAATTCAGGCCAATCGACTTTGCGGAGGAGCGAAACATTGTCGTAGCTACCACGCGGTTCCCATTCACGGTTGAAAACACCTGATCAATCGAATGTCAGCCAGATTGACGGCAATGCGATTCACACAAGATACTTCTCCATTATGGATTCCTGAACGTTTCGAGGAACCAACATCAACTCGAACCATTATCGCCGCAAACTGACCGATTTAGTCGGAAAAGTGTGCATAAGTCGCCCAAGATGACTAAGACATGAGAAGCGAATAAAGATCCGGAGTGTCAACACAGTAGCAGCAGACTTCACCTTGTGAAGGTCTTAAGCCTTTCTTCGGTTTGGATGAATGGTGAAAAGGAGTCCGACATACGTCGATTTACACACATTTTCGGTCTTCTCTATTCATATCTTGCAGTGAAAGAAAAAACAGTATTGCACAGGTCAGTTCCATTGTTCATTAAACCTCCTATTCATTGTAGTATTCCCAGTATGCCATAATCTCATTGAACGGATATTACTTCCGCATTTATTGTAAAATCGTTTGCAACAAACTGATTGATGTATTGACATTTCTGAGAGCCTCACATGACAATCGTGGTCAAATTAAGGGCATGCTATTCAGATACAATGTTTAATAAGTTTAAGAATTTCAAACGACACGCCACTGAAACAATTTACTAAATTAATTATTTAAAGAAAAATTCACTCCACCACTGGTTACAGGCCAGCTGTTCTGCACTGTCGCATTTTGCATTGGTCCTTCCACAGAGCAGCCGTTAGCTTCTGAAAATTGCATTCGCCAATTTATTCATATTCTTTTCAAAAATTGAATTCCTTGTGGAAGGAACGACAAGTCCTTCCACACTCAGGCACACACGTACAATATGCTGACGCATTCCCCCATAGTCTTGAATTAATGCAATACGAATTGTATTGAAAAATTTATCGATTCCTCCTGTGAGGGTAAAAATCACATTTCACGGCCTTCGATTTTGAAATTGCCTCGAGCGAGGAGTATCCTTGTGTTCCAACTATGGTGAAAAATCCCAACATTGACCTGATTTTAAAAATGAAAGAGAAAATCCAAATATCCAATTCCAAATCCTGACTTAGTCGATTTTGAAGAGAAACAAATTCAATCGTTCCACATCGCCAGCACTGTGGCAGAAAAATATTGAGGAGGTAACAAACGACTGGAAGCACGGTAATTTCACAACATCGCCTTCGACAGACCAGAACAATTGTCGACAGTTACCTTGAGACAAACACAATATTCTGCCAATGAATCGTAAAAGACCAGCTATCTGAGTTACAAATGTGCACTCACACCTGAAATCCCATTCATGGAAAATCCTTCACGCTTGGGTGCAATCTAGAGAGTTGTCAGGAAATCTCCTATGCTTACATCCTAATGCACTTGCACTGGCTACACAAGTAGACGAATTAACCGTACATGCAACCATGGTGAGCTTTTGAGGAGGACATAGTAAAAGAATAGAGAGTCACCCAGATGATGCAAAAGGAGCCAGGATACGTTTATTGCCACCACCCATTTACTCCGGTGGTGGTCCTTTTTAGGGCTGCCAAACAGTAGCAAAACTTTAGGAATTTACTCCCTTTTTCTTGAAGATGAAAATGCCGATTTGTTTCTTGCACACTCTATGTAATTCTACAACATTGAACCACCAAGGATATGAAGTACAATCACTGATGTTACTTTTCCATTTCCGTTCTTGGAAAGTCAAGGATATGACATTTATTTAAATGTCACAGGCAACTTAACTATGACTATACCAACCACATTGTTAACGAGATGTTTAAAGGACAATTCCCCTGTGGTGTTTGTGAGTGTTTTCATGGCAAAGATTCTGGAAGTCCTATCTATGAAAGTCCAAGTACCTTCACCATTATAGGGACTGACTGAAACCAAGTTCCGTTTCACTCAAGAAGAGGGCGGAGAGAGTCCGCACCCTTGAGAGGGATCACTTAGTAAGGATCGACTAGACATACTCGTACCAGGAAAGAATCAACAAACCTCGGGTTTGACTCGGGATAACTTTTCTCTCCGATGATGAAATATGAAATAGGCCGACCGAGTTTACATGAAACCAAGACTGAACCATCTCTTGAACCAGATACGGAAGAAAATTTGTATGTGCTTGGCAATTGTGTTATTTTTTTACTACAGCAGTTGCAGGGTTCTCCTTCAAACCTATCACTTCTTCTATGAAGATTAGCAGCGACTATTTAAAGAAACCCGAATAAACATGTGCACCAACGCTAAAGATCCTGCAAGATTCAACAAGGATCCAAGAAGGAGGCGTAGAATTTGAGAGTGCATTCGACAACGCAATAGTTGACGGTATGCATATCTTAACCAGGTAGCGTGGCGTTAACAATGCACTAGTATTGCGGATGCCGACTGCAGCTAATATGTGATGACCTGGGTAAACAAAGGGACGAACTGTCACCACTCTTATAGTGTAGGTAGCATTAAATAATGGTTTCAATGGCTGAGTATCCATGCCCGGGCTTATGCAGATGAGGTCCATTCACTATCTGTTGGATCATGCCGAGCGAATATCTGCTCTAAAGCACAGATAGCGATGATACACAGTGGCATCTGACAATAAACGAAGATCATCTTCGCTAAGAGGATGTTTGTTACTTTTTTTTAAGAGAAACAGCTCTTGAAATTGAAGATATAATGGGATAGGAAGAAACAAATAGTGCGTTCAGGAAATCCCGCATAGTTTTGTCTCGAGACATTTTTCTTGTGTGGAATTTTCTGAAGTTTCTAAAATCTTTTTTTTCTCGATTCTAGAGCTTGTTCTGAGAGCAATCCAATTGGAAGGAAGGAAGGAATATGCCAGAAGGCATGTAGTACCATAGATACAATTCTACGTACAAATTTGCGGTCTCCATTGTAAACTTCCTAAAAGCATCAACGTTTACTGCATAACCACAAGCCATTGTTCTTAAAATAATATCAAGAAAAAGCTGTTGGAAAAATCTCCTCGCAGTGTTACCATCGTTCGTGGTACCATAGCCTGGTTTAGGTCGAATTATAAATTCATTTCAGCCTTAAGTCTGTCAATGATGTTCATTTTTGTGTTTTCTGTCATTTTTTTTGTAGGTAATCGATATATAATAAGTAATAGGCACTCGAAGCACCTTATCCAAGCGTGTAAAGTAGGCAACCCCAATTCGTATAGGCTTTCTTTGGCTCTCAACTGCGTTATTTTAGCTAGGTCGTTCATTATTTTCGGTGTAGCCTCACAAATTCCACACTTTTGCGTTGAGGATTCTGCATTTTGCATTCTGGATTTCCGTCTATCGTTGTCAAATTCAAAAATGGTAAAATATATCATGAATAGTAGCCTTTGTCGAAGCTAAGCCGAACAACTCGCTAATGGAATGCCCTACCGAGCTCTTTATTTCCTAGCCATTACAACCTTCAAACATTTAAAACCAACGTACATCGGTACCTCTCTTTTCTCCCTCCCTAAATTTCCTTCGCCCGTGCTGCGTGCAAGCATTTTAAGGGTACATAATCCCTTGTGCGCGCGCAAATTATAAAAAAAAAATGTATTAATTTGATTTTTGACCGTTTCAATTTCTCTTTGGATCAATGCAGAGCTTTCTTTTTGAAAAATGAGTTTGAATTCGGCGGGCAAAACCTAGTTGATGACAGCCGTGAATTTTGCCATATAATGTTGCCGTTTATAGTGGCCTGGAGTGTGTACCGGTATGAAGTGAGCGACAAGATACAAATGTCTCGATAGGGAACATTTATTGTGACCAGGTCTTAATTTTTTTCTGTTTGGTTGCTATGACATTTGTCAAACATATTTAGTATACATCAAGTCATTGAGCAAACAATATCATATTTTTTGATCGTGTTAAAAATTTCGAATTTTGTACCAGAAAATGACTTGAGGAAAGCATTAATTTTTTGTTTCCATTTGAAGAAAAGTGCTACAGAGTCGCATCGAATGCTTGTCGAGGCATATGGTGGACCTTCTCTATCAGAAGCGACATACAAAGGATGGTTTCAATAGTTCAGAGATAACGATTTTGATGTGAGAAATGAAGAACGTGGAGGACCACCAAAAAAGTTTGAAGACGCCGAAGTGCAAACAATATTGGATCAAGATGACACTTTGAGTCAGAAACAAATAGAAGAAATGTTAAATGTTGCCCAACAAACAATTTCTGACCGTTTAAAAGCTATGGGAAAGATCCAGAAGTCTAGAAGATGGGTGCCACATGAATTGAATGAAATACAGATGGAAAACCGAAAAACCACTTGTGAAATTTTGCTTCAAAGACACGATAATAAGGTCTGTTTTGCACTGAATTGTTACTGGTGATGAAAAATGGACTTATTTTCAGAGATGCTATCCCAGCCGCCGTATTCACCAGACTTGGCTCTTTCCGACTACCATTTGTTTTCATCGATGGGACACGCATTAGCTGCTCAGCACTTCGAATCCTACGAGGAAATCGAAAATTGGGTGACTTTTTGGTTTGCTTTAAGAGACGAACTGTTTTATTGGCGTGGAATCCATAAATTGCCTGAAAGATGGGAAAAATCTGTAGTTTGGTGTAAAATTAGTAAAATTAGTGTCTTATTTTCACAAAAAAACGCTCACTTCATACCGGTACACCTGGTAAAGAAGCATCTGTTTTCACTGAGCTAGTACTCGTATCTTCTTCTCTAAAGGCTTGCTTATATGTTAAATGGTTTGCACTTCCATCACAGCCCTACTTATATATGATCGATTTATTTTGATTTGAAATAGTTGTTTGAAGGACCTCTTTCTGAGACTCCAAAAGTCGCTGCGCAGTGCAATCGACAAGCCCTTGCAGGGTGACTTCCACCGAAATATCGGTTACACTTATAAAGGCTTCATTCGGGTAACATTTTATCTTCGCCACTTGCAAAACATTGTATGGCAGATAGATATTTGCATTACGATATTTAGCACCCGTTTGCATTAAAATGTACGATTTTTTCATAAAATGACTTTGCTTTCCTCAGGCGTGTACTTAGAAATGGCTTTAGATGGAGCCGATAATGACTTTTTTATCTTCGTGACCCTTTTTGGGGAAACTTCCAACAAGTTAATTAGTTTGGCAGTATCCCGTTTACCGGCCTTTTGGAAGTATTAAGGGTGGACACCTTTATACCTTTCGCACGATTGCTTAGTTCTACAAAGGTTTTCGCAGGACGTCCTAGTCCTGATAGTTCACAATATCAGTATCTAACCACTTTTCATTACATGACTTAAAAAAATCCAATCTTCGCCTAGCGCTAATCAACCTTTCATTAAGCCTAGAGGTAAAATTTTGCAAAATTAGTTTTGTCTTCCTGCACTGCTCTTCATTTTCACTACTATCTAACTCAGTTTTGCTAAAAAACAAAGCTTATAACAGACGCACTCCTTTTTTGTGGAGCAGCTTCTCTTCGTCAAACTTCGAAAAGTTCCCTTTTGGAAATCGACATGGTTACCTATAGGTATTGAAAAAAAAGAACAGAATAGCAGATAGTTGCAATTAATTTCTTTTGTAACTTACTATCCACTTAGTGGTACAATGGCCAAGAAATGTGCTTTAATTGAATCCTTTCAAACTGCAATTCAAAGTGAGAAGGAAGCTGACTTTGTCTTATGCTATTTATTTCTTCAACGAAGAAAATTATGTTGGCTTCATTCTGCAGAAGAAAGTTTGCTCAGGAATGACAAATTCCGAATTTGAGTCAGGAAAGGACGGCAATCGGATCCTCATGAATACCTTCAAAACCGATATAGGATGCGGCTACCATCGCGCCATCGCCACCACCAGTGTGTTGGCAAAACGAGTATGATATTTTGAAACTCAGGCTGTGATAGTAGCAAGTGATGACGACCTTACGGATCAACCGTAAATTAGAGAAAGTGTAAAGATTTGCAACCTTGTACTAAATATTAGACTATTGCATCTACAAGGTAAGTAATAGTAAAACACTTAAAAGTAGTGCGACGACAGGTTATAGGTCTAAAAGATCGGCTACATCTATTTTTTTTTAAGTTACGATTGGTCTGAAAATGACTTCAAGGGGATCTATATTAAAAGAAGGACAAAACCATCACGTTCCATCTTTACGACGACACACCCAAATGATGAAGTATTTGTACCTGCTGAGATACTCCAGTGACGCTTACTTAATAATTACTCATCTTTGTTTAAAGATTTCTAAGTTTCTTAAATGCTGTGAAAAGCTTGACCGCTAGCCAGCTACCTCTACATTGGCACACCAATCGCGCATGCTACCTTGAATTTTAGCTCTACGAACAGGAAAATCGCTATTCTCACATTAAGATACTCGAATGCTCACGAAAATTTTCATCTGTGGCAATGTAAATTAACAGTTCTAGTGGGGCATACATCACATCTATGTTATGTTCAGGACGAAATACGAGTATCTGTGCCAAGCAGTTAAGATTCATCTAATCTCATGGTGTTACCAACAAGTATAAGGTGTCAAGATTGCAGCCCAAGAATTATTTAATAATAGATAAGAACAGCTATAATTACCTAAAGTCTGTATTAGGATCCAAATCACTAGGATTCCTTTTTTATGACTAAGTTCTAGTTCAGTGATCAAACCGCAAGTTATTTTTGATTTGGAATTTTCTAGTGAATTTATACCCGAAGTTTTGACATGTCGCAGTAGTTTAGTTTGTTGATTACTGCGACAGACCCTTTGGTTTAAATACATGTTCTAGCGGGTGTGTAAGGATGAATACTATTAAGATTCCTCTATCAAGCTAAAGGAACTATTCTGTGGGAGAAGACGAATAACTTGTAGAATTATTTAAAGCATCAAGGTCTGACTTGACAGGGAGTAGTCAACTACACATTTGTGAATCAGAATCATCAAGTGAAAGTATGCACGAATTGCTTATCTCTTTCCTAAAGTAATTACAAAGGAATAAGTCTCGTTAGTGTCGAGTGCAAGATCTTTTTTTTTCTGTGGGCGCTTAAAACCCAATGATAGAGTCTTATCAGTGCGGTCTTAAGCTTGTTAGTTGTTTAAGGTGAATGTCCAACTATTGAGATGACTGGGTCATAGAATCACAAAGTCTTTGAATCCGCCCCAAGGAACAGCGCAGTAGAGGAAGACCGAGACTCAGGTGGCGCATGGAAATGGAAGGAGTCCTTAACAAAATAAGCGCTGCAAAATTAGAGGCAGCGAGCGAAGGAACAAGCGTCATTTAAAAGGTAAAATGCGTACTGTCCTATAACTAGGTAAGAGAGAGCAACGAAAGATTCAAGTTCGTAGCGTAGCATGAATAAATCTTTACTTATGCAGGCTTTAATTACGAGCGCGTGTAACAACGAGTAACAAAATAGCGGCCATCGCCGTGAAAGGGCTCACAAAAAACATATAAGGAAGGCATAAAAAACTGTGACGAACCGATTAACATACACGGCTGACCACTGTGGAAAACGATTAAGAGCCAATTGCAAGTGGAATGTTGGTAGCATTAGAAGAGGCCCTTAACTAATATCAAGCAGGTATCACCACCCAAGAAGGATGATAAACCGTATATAAGTATCTACTACGGTGGTTGATATAGGGACCATCGCTTACTCGTACGAGGATCTGTCGTACGCTGAAGGCTTAGGTAAGAGATCTCGAGCTTTCAAAAGGTGAGCGGGCATAAACCGCCCATACCCCAATGGAAGACAAGGACGAGACACAGTTTGTCCACCTCAATATACACAAGGAGGTGTGGCTGTCTCTTAGTCATGAAGCGTAGAAACGCTGCAATCGCAATAAACCATCGGAGTTTTGACAGACGGGTATGCTGAAGTCTTTCAACAACTTCTTTGTCGCAAGCATAAAGTAACTATGACCAATGACAACGCTAACATGCCATCAGACAGACAGAAAAAAACGTGCTAAGTTGGCACCGCAACGGCGTACGCCAGCCATTCTTGAGCAGTAGAGGCGGAAACCATCGGCTCCCCAGAAGAAGAAGAAGAATGCGCAAGTAGCATCCGTATGAACTTTTAATAACAGATACATAGAACTTGTCAAGCCTAAAAGACCTATACAGAAACCTATAGAGGTCAAGAAGCAAACCTTGTAGTAGAGTCACAGTTGGTTGTGCGAATATGGATAAAAAAGCCCAACATCCCGTCGTCAGGCCGAATAGACAATACAGAAAGGCAATGATAGCCAAAAGTTCCGTCAACATAACTAAAACGAAGTAAGGATGGTAATACTCGTATCTGAGGTGAAAGCCAGCAAAGCAGTTGGACTTAACGGCTTACTATCCGAGGTATTCAAAGTTATGGAAACTGACTTTCTCGATCTGGTCAGTCGAGTGTATGTCTGACAATTTTCTCGATCCAGAACGAAGGCGACCCCCTCAATTACATCAACTTTGGATAGATAAGTCTCCCTAACATTCAAATCGTATCTGCAATATTGTCTAAAAGTCTGAAGCCTTTCCTCAGCAACCTGATTGGGACCTGTCAGATCAATATTCACTCTCAAGTCCGATCCGACACCTACCATCTTTTCTTCGATTTTAAGGCCGCATAACCATTTATAGAGAAGTGTATAGCGCATATGGATGGAGTTTATCTATGGCGAACGACACTTAGATTGCTTACAAAAATCCTTTTAAGTGATTTTGCATAATTGGAATTTAAGGACGATATAATGACCTGCAGAAACCTTGTCAGAAACTTTGAATTCACCAGTTAGTATGCCTAGACACGCTGCGAGAATGAGGACTTCCACTTTTGTACAGGATGTCTTCGAATTCATTCCGGAGAAACAGACCTCGGATTAGGATGCACGCTCAAATAGAAGGCAACTTATGCTAACTTTGGGTGAAGAATTTTAAGCAATTCATTGGGAAGAGTTACTTTTTGAGGCTAGACCTAGCTCGGACTGTAAAGCTTCCCCTAATAAGGGTAGAAAATATTAAGTTGAATCTAACACCGCATTTTTGTAGGAGACTTTGTGAAAATTTGTTCATACCCTAAAATACATTCTCGTAATTTGGTTATAGATCCAGGGGCACCGATTAAGAATCGCATCAAATTTAATTGTTGGAGCCGTTTTCATTGCAATGAGCATCTGAATACGTGATAATCTTTGTACAATCTTTTAGAACTTCGCCAACATCTCTAAATTATGTATCCAAGAGGGCTTCCCAAAAGATGATTTAACAGTTTTTACCTCTGCCTGGTCAGGAAATTTCTGCATCCCGATAAGTGATTGTTTAATGTTTAATGAAAAAAACAGAAGTGGTCTCAAGTGACTTCCCTGAGGAAGGCTTATTTAAAAAAACAAAAAAAATTATCCTGGATTCAATTTAAAACACTCAAATCTATTTCTACCCACTCACCAGCAACTATGAACAGGACGAATGGTGAACGAGTAGAGTGACCTACTTTTAAAAAAGTAAAGAACGGCAGCCCTGATCTATTCTTTTGGCTACCTTCTCTAGCGGTGTCCTAATGCGCACACAAAATCGTACGTGAGTGAGCTTCAATGTTACTTTTTCATCCGTTTTTCGGGAAGGTATGTGACCGTGGCAGTTTCTCACACATCGCATACAGGATTGCAACCGGAAAAGCACTTGACTTGTGTTGCTGCTAGAAATATAATAAATTCTCCACGATATATGTATTTGTTTTGGGGAGTTTGTTTGTTTGTTTATTTTATTTGCTAAACTCTCATTTTGCACTCTTTCAGGATGTGAATGACGGTGTACTCGTATGTTTGTGCTCCGACAAACATTGAGGGAGTGTTACGTTACATAAAAGCAAAAATTGAATGGCATCACATAGAACAGCAGTGGTAACAGTAGAAGCAGGATTTCAGAATAAGTTCGTGGGAGACCCAAAACCCCACCATATCCGAGGACATGAACATGCCTTCCACCACCAAAAATCGGTCAACATGACCTGACAATGCCCTTTTGCTCTGTTGCTTGAGTCACTTGAATCGCTTTAGTCGCTCTATGGTCGGTTTAGTTGTCCCGTTAATGTGTGCTCTTGTGTTTGTGTGGTGACGATAGTAGTTCTAACGTGGCTACGTGTCCTTATAGCTGCATTACATACAAGTACCGTTCCATTCGAGGATTTGTTCACTGTTCCATCCACTCCAAAAACTTTCATCACAACCTCTCCCTAGTCTTTTACTTCTATACGCCGCCGTTGCTCATCCTACTCCTGGTGCTACTCCTGCTGATGTTGTATGTACGTCGGCAGGGATTAATTCATGTTGATGGTCCATCGTAGGATATAGAAAAGGATGAGTGGAAAATTAAGAAGAAAAAAAAATGAAACAAATGTCCAAGTAACACAAAAGGACGAATTGCCTCCTTCCACGAATGTCCTTTATTTTCTTTTCTCCGTTGTGTCTCTTCTTTTCAGATTACTTTATGCTAAAACATTTTTATCCTTTATTCAGGTCAATACACGACTTAAAGTCCGCTCGTTTTCTAGGATCCAGAATCTGTATGTAGCCCAGCGATAGATGACTTTGTGTAGAGGAACATTAAGTGGAACAATGACTACGCGATCCACAATTTCAGCTGCAATTGACGGCAGTTAGGAGATACGACAAGTATTCGTATACCTACGCTCGTATGCTGCTACTCGTACATACTATAGTCACAGTAGCACTATGATGGAGCAATTTTTTGTGATCGACTTTGTTTTATTTTTTTTAACTTATTTCCTCCCTACTCATCCGTTAAATCCCCGAGGAAAAATCCTTCGTCCGGTGATTTTAGTCTATGTGTTTGCCGTTGTCGTCGTTATTGGATGTCCTCCCCTTTCATAGTACTCGTGCTAGTCCTCCTGGTGGATGGTTAATGGTGATGGTACTGATGGCGATGGTACGGATATATACGTTTTTATTGAGACAATCGTTAGTTATTGATGGAGTATGCCAGTAAAGAGCAGCATCCTGCTACTTCCCATTGTTTCCTTTATATTCCTGATTTTATGACCCTTTCGGGTATGCTGGGGCTGTATGATGGTGTGCCCTATGGGCACCCTTCCTTTTCCACTACAACATCGAGAAACAATTGTTGAGCTGGTGTCCTCGTTCGCTGATATACTTCATTAGCACCATGCTGAGCTGGTTATAAATATTTGAGTAATTTGTGAATGCCTTTGTGTTATCACCGCCGGCATTGTTTGCCAGCAGCCAAAGCTGGAGCAGGAGTAAAGGATCTTAACTTAACTGAAAGTATTTGTAAGGGCGAAAATTATTTCATTACTTTGGAGTTTAGAAAAGATAATCAGCCAGAAGGGGTAAGGACAAGTGGGGGAAGCTATGAAATGCGATAATCTCTTGGTGCTCAGTGTCTTTGTAAAAACAAGGAAAGGACTGAGCTTAAGTGGATTAAGTACTAATAAAACTTAGATTTGGCAATCTTAAATTATGAAATGATTCGAGTTCAGATCCAAACTCAGATTTAGATTTTAATTGTCACATTAAAATGCCTGAGTAACTTCGGTTAATGCGCATTAAACTCATCTCTTTATGTTGTCACAATTATTTTGAAAGCAGTTGTGAAAGCATGTGCTACCCGCGCCTTGGTGGTTTTAGGAAGCATTTTCGAAATTGACTGTGAATACAAAAATAAAATACTTCAAACCGTGTTGAGCGACTGCTCAATCAGTCTGTAGTTCGTGTATCTAAAAACTTTAGTTGTTTATCTATGGGAATAATCTTAATTTCACCTAAAGCTTAAGGTCTGGTTTTTAAACAGTGGTATGGCTCTTGGCATCTATTTTTGTCAATTTTTGTAATTGATGAGGCTAGAATGTTGAAATGGATTGGGTCAGGGTAATATTGAACAGTGGACTGTCAGAAGGTTGATGTAGGATACTTTTAATGATTTCAGAGTTAAGATCAAGAAGAATTCCAGGAACTGTAAGAATTGTTATATACAGATGATGGGGGGTGGGCTTTGGATGGATAAGTCTTTCGAAGTCCAAACCCCGGAATATTAGGCTCTTTTACAAAGAGTTGTATAAGGAATATGAACTCAACCAGGTAACAATTCAACTGTTACCTGGTTGACAGAGACGGACAGAGACGGACAGAGACGGACAGAGATGGACAGAGACGGACAGAGTCGGAGAAACTGTTGTTAAAAAAAAAAACGATGTTTGGATGTGTAGTATGGGTGATCTACTTACGTGGAATGACAAACTGGTTAACTAAGACGTATATTACATTCAATAAGCAAGCACACTTACTTACTTAAGGTGGTGCTATTATCTAGAGTGTACCTGAGTCTCAGCCAACAACCCTCTTCAGCCAGCTCCATCCATTGTTAGCTGCCTTCAGTTTGGCACGCTAAGCTGGCTGAGGCCCCAATCCACTGGAGTGCGACAATTAATTCGCGATCTACTTTTACAGCCCTCTCCCTCAGAGATGGTTTCGAAATTCATCCCCTCTACATGACTCACCTTCACTGTTTACTATAGGGTAAGTCGATATCTCTGTGCAACGCGTACAGTTCGTTGTATCTCATCCCAAACTCACCGTCTATGTATGCATAGGGTACCGAAAATCACTGGAAGATTTTTTCTCTCAAAGCAGTCAAGTGAACCCACATTAATTTTTGATAATGTCCATGCCTGTGCGCCATAAAGCAGGTCTGGGATTATCAAGTTTTTACATAGGATCACTTTTGTTGTTCGATATCGGGCTTTTCTAATCGATTGTCTCTGTAGCCTAAAGAAGCAGCGATTGACATAAGTTATTCCTTGTTTGATCTCAGCGCTGGTGTTGTTATCTGAATTGATAGCTGCACTTACATACACAACTACGCTATCTGTTCGAGAAGTAGGTGTAAGTTGTTCTTTCGGGCTAACCGTCAATATTTTACAGGGCTTGAACCGACTTTTGAAAGATCGTTAATCCACTGCTGTAGCGTGGCTTTCACACTATTATTTCAAGAAGATGTTAAAAAATCGTATGACAGCGCATCGCCTTGTCTAAATCATTTTCCGGCATCTAAGGCCCCAATCATATACAGGCAACTATGATACCAAAAATGAGCCTGTGACACTTTAACATCTTAGAACTTTCCCACAAGTTTGTATGCAATCAGTGGGTTCCCACTTCTGGAGACTATCGGTAGAAGTGCTTGTGTCAGAGCCCGATGGACTCCGGGGGCGGGCAAAATTAAGTTTCCAAAATATTTTCATAAACTTCGGTTTGCAGGTTGGAACGTCGGATCGATGACCTCAAGAAGTTTAGAACTGGAAGCGATTATGCGTCGCAGAACTCTACAAATCCTGTGCGTACAGGAAACGAGGTGGTGTAATACAGGAAATAAAGCGCGATTTCTAGATTTAAAAACTAAGGCATTTAAGATGTTCTACCATGGAACGGTCAATGGACGAAATGGTGTTGGAATCGTTGTTGAAGCGGATCTTCTAAGCAACATCGTTTGTATCTTGAAAATAAGCGACCGCTTGATGAGTGTTAAACTCGTCATACACAATGAAACGTGGAACATTGTTAGCGCGTACGCTCCACAAAATGGATGCGACCAATCGAAAAAAGATACATTTTGGTCAGAGTTCGGTTATTTGCTTAGAAATATACCTATCGATGAGATGCTCTTCGTAGGCGGAGGTTTAAATGGCCACGTCGGAGAAACAAATGTTGATTATGAGGACTGCCACGGCGATAAAGGCTTTGGAACCAGAAATTCAGCTGGCGAAGACATCCTTGCAGCGTGTAGGGCTTACGGCTTAACCGTCTTAAATACAATGTTTATTAAACATCAACGACATCTCATCACCTAACGCAGCGGAGGCCACGAAACGCAAATAGATTATCACCTCTGCAAAATGTCGATGAGAAACCGTGTTAAGGACTGTAAAGTAATACTTGGAGAATCGCTAGTAAGCCAACACCGTCTGCTCATTACAGAATTTTTCACAGCGGAATAACCGAAAACACGGGCATCGTTTGGAAAGCCAAAAATCCGGTGGTATAATCTATCGAAGGAACGAAGCGCAAGATTTATCGCACGGGCTAAAGAAGTACTTCACAATATAAACGGTATCGCAGACTCACTTAGCCCGCAAGAAATGTGGAACAGCATGCAGGAGGAATGCATAACACTCGCAAAGTCCCATCTGGGGATTATAGAAAAACCATCACGTCGGCAAAGAAACATGGTGGTGGAATGGTGAAACCAAACGAGCTGTGGCCGACAAGAAGAGTGCATTCCAAGCGTGGACAAAATGCGATCGGAGCGACGATATCGAAACAGCTCGACTGGCTCTTGAATACGAGCGTCTTAAAAAGATCGCAAAGAAAGTCCTGGCTCGAACTCGAGCGGCAGCAGCGGAAAACCTGTACCAGGAGTTGAACAAATATCCTCACGATCGGTAGATAGAAGACAAGCTATCTAAGAAGTTCAAACGTCGTACAAATATTTTTTAAGCTCGCTGCACAGAGACGAAAAAATTCGCCGAAATACATCCAAAATGCAGACGGTCGCTTACTAACAAATGAAGAGGAAATTTGTGACCGGTGGCTTGAATTCTGCAAGGAGTTGCTTAACAAACAGTTTCCACGTGATATCGTGCCGACGGCTGGTCTATTCGAGGAGGAAGTTTCGGACTTTTCAATCGAAGAAATAAGTATAGCAATCGGAAAAATGAACCGGGGAAAAGCGTCGGGACCAGACAGTATTCCATCAGAGTTTTGGTTGAAGATGGAGGGGATCGGCAGCGTTTGGCTATCGAAACTTTTAAATAAATTAAAATGTGGACAACCTATGCCGAATCAATGGAGAAGTAGCTTCTTGGTTCCATTATACAAAGGAAGAGGCGACACTCGAGAATGCAACAGCTACCGTTCAATCAAGCTTATGTCACACACAATGAAAATCATCGAAAGAGTCTTAAACGAACGTCTTCGGCAAATAATAAAGCTCGATAATAGCCAGTGTGGATTTGTTGAAGGAAGATCGACGGTGGACGCTATCCAAAGCCTACGAATAATAATGGAAAACACATGGTATTTATCGACCTCGAGAAAGCATTCGATCGAGTGCCTAGGGATCTCATATGGGCCGCGCTGAGGTCTCAAAACGTACCGGAAACGTATGTCAGAATAATACAAGACATGTGCGGAAACGTGAAAACTGCAGTTAAAAGCTCTGCCGGACTAACGAGAGAATTTCCAGTTAATGTCAGAGTGCATCAAGGAAGCGTACTTAGCCCTTTCCTCTTTAACGTAGTATTCGACTATCTTTTAAAAGACTGCATGCGCGAAGCAAATGTTTACGCCAATTCTCTTCGCTGACGACGCAGTTGTACTAAGCGATGACGTCGAGGATTTGCAGAACGCGTTAGATTCATGGAGAAATGCGCTAGAGAGAAACGGGTTTAAAATAAGTCATTCAAAGACGGAGCATTTGACGTGCCCATTTGCGCATCCGTTGCGACCTGTTCCGGATATAATGCTTGACGGAATAGTTCTTCCGAAAAGCACTATCTTTAAGTACTTAGGATCAATCGTTAACATGGAAGCGAAATGTGACGACGACGTAAACCACAGAGTGAGTGTGGGATGGATGAAATGGCGGGAAAATTCGGGAATCTTTTGCGACCGAAAATTTCCACTTAAATTGAAGGGAAAACTCTACACCACGGTTGTTAGACCAGCTCATATATACGGTTCACAGTGCTGGACAATGTACGAAGCGTCTAAAAATAAAATGATGGTAACGCATGGCATGTTAAAGATGTCTAGTTGAGTCACTAAAAGCGATTGCATTAGATCTACGCGTATAAGAGGAAGTCTACATGTAAAGAATTCGGTAACCGAACAGTTTAAGGCGAATAGAATAAGCTTGGCACGTTCAAAGAAGATCTGTGGAAAATCCGTTTAAAAATGCACTTTCAACTTCCGTTACTCCAACTGTAAGAAAACGAGAGCAGAAAAAGAATTCCTGGATTTCTCAGATGGCAAATGCGTAACACCGCCTGGGGCGACATTAGCCAACCCCTTAGTAGAGCAGCAGCGATGCAGTAAAAATGGGATACTCGTTACGCATAAGTTCGTATTACGGGGAAAGGGTTAATAAAAGGATAAGAAGAAGAAGGCCCCGGTAAGACCTTTACCGACCTTTATGTGGCAGCGCTCATTTTTCATTGTCATACAGCGCTGACATACGAGTTTGGTAGGGGTGCCAAAACTAGACATTGCTCTGTGTAGCTCGTTTCTATAGATGCTGCCATATGCAGGGTTGAAATCGATATGGCCCGCAGGCACAATGATATGGACCAATCAAGTTTATTTCAGACGTTCACACAATATGAATCTGTAGTTGGTTCACATTTTTTCCCAGACTCTGACTTAGTCTCGGAAATCTTTACCTGAATGAGCTTCATTAACCAGATAGACCGAATTGCGATCAAAGCAAGACACTCCTCCAGTAAGGACTGAAACGAATAAAATTTGGAAACTTCAAAGTAAAAAACAAAAATTTTCATAATTCATGTAATTTTTTTTTATTTGCTTTAAAACTCTGTTTTTCTCAAATTCATTCAAAATTACAAAAAATAAAAAAAATTATTTGGGTTCCCATTCTTTCCTCAACTTCTTTCGAATGTCCTTCATAAGGTTGGTGGCAGTTACATCCGTGATCTTTTCCATTTAGGACTAAAATCTTTTATGTCCTTTGCACAGTGCTCACTTTTCTTCAATTTAGCTTTGACCCAAGCCCAATACCTTTCAATGGGACGGCATTGTTTAACATTGGGTGAATTCATGTCTTTTAAGACAAAGTCGACATTTTTAGCAACAATAAAGCTCAACGTCGCATGAGCATAGTGCGCTGAAGCTAAATCTGGCAAAAAAATCAAGGAATCAACCGTTTCTTTAGACACTCATTAATGTACACTTCTCCGTTAATTGTTCCCGTTGTAATAAACGATGAGCTTCTGTGTCCACATTAGAAAATGGCCTGCCAAACGAGATATTTTGACCCGAATTTTTCCATCCCAATCGATGTTGTTGATTGCGGTAGAAGCTCAGCTTCAAACGAGTTGTAAAACTGCGCACCTGGAAGAGTAGTAAAGTCGGCTTTGACATAAGTTTCGTCATCCAAAACCAAGCACACTTTCTTGTTGCCGATCAACTCGTACAGCTTTCGGGCTCGTGTTTTTATGATTTTTTTTTTGCTTTTCAGTAACTTTTGGCATTTTTTGTTTTTTTCGTGTTTTTAGACCGTTACGTTTTTTAGATCTCTGGATGACATAGTCCGGTTTTTTACGATGGTACTCGCTATTTTCCTGTCCAAATTTGTCCAATCATGTGCTCCACTTTTAGCTCCACTTTTCTGTTTTCGCTTAACTGTCAACGTCTCCAAATATCGTTTAATAACAAAATCCACTGTACTGCGTTCTATGTTTAAATTTTTTGCGATGAAATGGTTTGGACGCGAAGTTTTTTCGAGCCATTTGTCGATGATCTTTTTTCGGCGTTCCTCTTGACTCATATTTTATAAATATTTTAAACCGCACCGTACTAAAATCAATAACAAACTGAAACTAGAGAGTATCCATGCTAATTTGGGTACAAAATGGGATTGCAATTTTCGCGCATTGGAAGTATAGCCCGTATTAAAATTTACAGAGCTTATTCGTTTCAGTCCTTATTATGTATGTCCGAACATTCTGAGGAGTCAACATTTACTCGAAGCATTACGTTGATGTAGCAAAGGTACTCTTGCGGATATCTCGAACAGTGTAAAGGCAAATTAATGCTGTGAGGAATTTCGACCTCAGACGGCTACAATCGTAGCCAGGACGAGGAAAATGGAAAATGCTTCTGAAGGAATGAGATGCAAAAGTTTTATTAAAAATTAAAAAAAAAAAACAGTAGTAGAGCCACAGTGAATGTTGAGGATATGGAAAGAACACTTCTATAGACTGTATAACGGCGATGGTGAACCAAATACAGTGGTATTTGGACCGACATAATCAACCTTTATGTCTGGATGATGTAGACCAACAATTCTGTCCACCCGACATGGATTAAATGAGCTTAGCCATTGTTTAAGATTATTTTATATTGTAATCAAACCTATCTCATTTTCAAATACAACTAAAAACTAATTTTAATAACTTTTCAAAATATTTGTTCTCAGTTTTTTAAAACTATTGTTGTCAGACATTATGCTATACTAGATGGGGTGAAAATTAAACCCCTTGACCGCCAGAATGCGCTGCTACTGCTAAAAAGGTAATGGTGCCTTGAAGTCCGTTCATATTTAGGCAGACATGCCAAATTTCAGTGCAATACTGTCTTTAGTTTTGTTTCGACAGCTGATTGTTGTTGACGTGTTTGGCATCATGTTAAGTATGGACAAAAACGATTTTCGTTCTCTCATAAAACATTATTTGTTGAGAGGCAAAACGGCGAAGAAAACAAAAGAAAAGTTGGATAAATACGAGTATTATGGGGCTAATGCTCCGGGGCTAATACACCGTCCAATATTGGTTTCGAGAGTTTCGTGGTGGCCGCAACACCACTACTGTTGTCAAAAAAATACATGAAATGGTGCTGGCTGACCGGAAAGTGAAGGTTCGCGAGCTAGCAGATACCGCAAAGATTAATACTGAGCGCACACGCCATATTTTGGGCAATATTCTGCATATGAAAAAGTTATCCTGCCGTTGGGTGCCGCGCATGCTCACTCCTGACCAAAAACACGAACGCGAGAGCATTTCGAAAGAGTGTTTGGACTTGCTGATGCGGAATCGGGCAGACTTTTGGCGTCGATTGGTAACTGTTGATGAAACCTGAATCCACTATTACACACCAGAGAACAGAATGAGTGCCCGTCAATGGACTGAAGCCGACACGAGTGCTCCGAAGCGGCCGAGGGAGGCTCAATGGGTCGGAAAGGCATACTCTTCGTGGACTACCTCGAAAAAGGAAAAACCATCACCAGCGAGTATTACTGTGCATTATTGGAGCGATTGCAGGCCGAAATCGTTGCAAAACGGGCTCACATGAAGCGAACAAAATTTTTTTTTATGCAAGACAATGCGCCGGCGCATAAGAGCATCGCAACCACGGCTAAAATCAATGACTTACGGCTCCAATTGATGTCGCATCCACCGTATTCGCCCGATTTGGCTCCCTCGGACTATTATCTCCTCCCAAACCTCAAAAGATGGCTCATCAATTAAAAATTCAGTTCACTTGAGGGAATTATCAACGTCACGGAGGAGTATTTTGCAGACCTTCCGGAAAATGACTTTTCGGACGGGATCAAGAAGATGGAAAATCGCTGGAATAAGTGTATCAAGCTAAAAGGGGACTATATTGAATAAAATAAAAAAAACCTTTAAAAAAATTGTTTTTCATTCCCAAGAAGATTACTTTTCACCACACCTAGTATGTTAGCCTATTAGTACGCTCTCTTATACTTAACTTTCATTACTTGTTATTTGCTTTTGCACTTTGCATAACACTTTACTCTAACTAGATACTAATAAAGATATCTCGGTCAATAGGATATCAACCAGCAAAGAGATGTATTTACAACAATATTGTACCTTAAAATTTATTTCATTTTGATTCTGCATTTGATTCTTTCCGTCAGCTGTCGCTTTGCTCTGCAAGTGCAAATTTACAATTGCAGATTTATAACCAGCCATATCTAAGCTAAAGCCAAAATAGTGACTGGAGAGGACGGGCTGACTGCCGAGCTCTTCAAAGCGGCATGCGATGACTTAATGAGAAGCATACAATAACTCATCTATAAAAAAAGGTTAATCGAAAGAATGCATTATGCTTTGCTTTGCTTGTCCGATCCTCATGAATGGAGTCCCTCTGAACTCCCCCAAACTGCAGAGGCATCAGACTTTTTCACATCGCCTTCGAAGTTCTATCTGCTATATTGTGTGAACGCCTGAAGCCATTCGTCAATAACCTGGTATAACCTTAAAAGTTCACCATCGACCAAATATTTACGCTACAGCAGATCATCATCACCGAGACCATTGATGTCCAAAAATTATTTAGGCAAGGCTATGCGTTGAGAGAATAGTGCAAAACTCACGAGCAAATACAAGAGGTAAAGTGATGTCAGTGGCACTTTCATGAGTATTGAGGCGGAAGCGGCGAAAATCGGTATTGCGGTCAAAATGGGCAAGACCAAGTATATGTTTTCAGGCAAAGGGGACCCTCCATATAGACGTCTCGGACAGGACGTCACCTTCGACTGATATTACTTTGAGGTAGTTAAGGACTTCGTCCACCTAGGCTCCAGTATAAATTCAGACAACGACATCAGCGGTGAGATGAAATGAAGATTAACTTTTGGCAGTCGCTGCTTCGTTATACGAACAAGGTAGTTGACTAGCAAAGCCCCCTCCCGAACAACAAAATTTAGCCTCCATACGATCTTAATAATTCCAGTCCCGCTGGATGAGGGTGCTCTTGGTTGCTTTGAGAGAAAAACTCTTCTAGTGATCTTCGGTCCCGTCAGCATTGACGGTGAGTGGAGGCAGAGATACACGACAGACAGTAAGGATTGTAGAGCGACATCGACTTAGCGAGTGAAGGTCTAACGAAGTGGCTGTGTCATGAAAGGCAGAGGTAGACCGGTATTCAAGTGGCGCATGCAAAGGATCGAGCAGTCTGACAATGCTTGTGGGCAAAGGCTATGATCCACCCCGGACTGTAGCGCCCATAAAATAAATCTCCATCAAAGGCGGTAAAGATTTAATCGTCAATAAAATATTGAAGAAAACAATTCGTTTTCAAGCAGGGAGTGTTCTCTTTTGAGAACGATAGGATAGATTTGTATAACATAACCCTACGACGTTTCCTACGTATATAATGGTTTTGACGACATCGCGGACCTCTATCTCTGAGGATATGTGATCTTCGGTGCTGCTTATTGAGTGGTGGTTTTCAACCACTAATAAGTTAATTAATATTTTTAGAAAAGACTGAGAAATTCAAGTGAAAAAAACATATATCAAGTGAATTGTAGTAGAATTGAGTCCTTATCGGCTCATCCCTCATCCATTTAAAAAGCAGCATCATATGATTTCTCTTCTTATTTTTCGAAAGATACGTTGTAATGTAACCCAACCCAATCCCAAGTTCAAGTCAATCTAATTCAACCTACGGCACGAGAATCCGCACCCAAAATCCAGTCGAATGTGTAGTAGTAATGAAATTACAATTTTACGGCGGCCGCATGAAAAATGAATGAGACTTTAAAAGACTCACTCGTTTCGAATGCATTAGGAGATATGGCCTAAAAGCCTAATACCGCCTACATGGGCCATCAAAACAAGTATTCAATGCTCTCAGTGCCACCTGAGCTTTTTTTTCTCTGCGAATGGCTTCTTTCAGTTCTACATCCTCTTCCGACTCTCGCTTTTGATTTTCTCCTTCATCTACTTCTCTGTGTTCCCTTTTATTTTCTCGTTTTTTTTTTTTTTGTTCTTCTCATAAATTGTCGATTTTATTTTATATGATTGTTGGAGCACTACATAAGCAGCGGCAGCAGCGACTGTGGTCCTGTGTTTTTTTTTGCTTTTCTTTCTCAAGAGCAACAGTAAAGTAAAGAAGCGGGCACACAAGAATGGGCTACAAAAATGGACGATGGTGCTTGTATAGGTATAGCGTCAATTTGCACGTGCATGCGACTATTTATTTTATTAGTTTCGAAATGATGGCTTAGGCATGAAACAGTGTGTTGAGCAGAACAACGGACTTTTAAACAACAACTTTTTCATAATTTTTTAAAAAGAAAAATGATGTATTTGTTTGTTAACTGTTGTTTTTTTTTCATTTAAGTTGAGAAAAATTTATAAATATATGCATATTTTTTTAAATAAATACAAAATTAGGATAGACATTCGTATGAACGCACGATTATCAAAGAAAACTAATACAACAATTAAAATGTTTAGGACTTAGCAACTTTTAATACTCTGTGTGGCCTCCCTTGTTCTGAATCACTGCAAAAATTCGATCTGGCATTGAATTTGTTAAATTGGTAAGGCAGTTAAGATCAGTCCTGTACGTTAGCAAATTGTCGGATTACAGTCAGGGCTGCAAGCTGGCCAGTCAAGTAATTGTATATTTTGGCTTGCAAATCCTCGATGACTTGGAAACGTGAATTGAGGGATTGTCTCGTTGAAAAATGATATCTTCCTCAGCGTAGCTTTCAAGGTGAGTTATCAAAACGTCATCCAAAAGATCTATGTACAACTGAGAGTTCACTAACGTTGTTATAAAGCAGTTAGGAAGCTTTCCATTTTGTGAGAATGCACACGATACAATAACGCTGCCGCCTCCAAAGTTACGCTTTAATCTCACAACAGTGTGCATCCTTAAATCATGCCAATAGCAGCTATAGCAGTCCGGACCATCCAAATAAAATTTTTTTTCATCGGAAAAAATTACTTTCTGCCATGACACTTATTTTTTGGCGAAGACCAAAGAAGATTTTCCCTTAAGTGTCTTCCATTTTATAGTATGTTTGGAGAAGAGTGCAAAAGTTGTGAAATCTGACGAGGTGTAACAGGAAGATTAAGTTTGACTCTTATTTGTTTTGAAGACAATCGGTTTTGAGTCGCTTCGTGACGAAGTTCACCTTCCTGACGTAACAATAATTTTTTGTCGCCTTTTGTTGGAGCCTTTAAACCATAATTTCTGCCTTTTTTTTTAGACCGATCTATTTCGATTGCAATTTTTCTATTGGAGTAGCGTTCGTCATTAAAAAATAGCTGCTCCGCATCAGATAATTACTTCCCAGAAGGCATGGCTGTAAAACAACACTTAGAACGAAATTTTGAACGCAAATACTCCACACAAACCTTTATTAATAACACTTCCTTTCTTTAAAATACACTTAAATGTTCTTTAAAAAACAAAAAACAAATCTATTTCGCGTTCTAAGCACAACTTTTGATCAGTGCGTTCATACGAATGTCGCAGCCTGAAATGAGCTAACTTCAGTACCGTTACTTAGTGAATACATCTCTCATAACAACTACTCGTACAAAATATTTACAAAAACAAAGCATAAAATTCTTAAGGTGCGCGCATACGAATGTCTACCACTGTAGTAGTCAATATTTCAGTAGTCTTGAACCGGCTTCTGAGAGATCGTGAATCTAGTGTTGGCGCGTGGGTTTTACACTATTCTTTCAAGAATGATGTTTAGAAATCGCATGACAGCACATCGCGACCTTGATGAAGCAGCGCGCATTCTCCATCGTCATCTTGCACCGACGGACGAGTTTGGCAGAGATACCAAAACTAGACATTACACTGTATAGCTCGACTATACGTATATGTAAATGCTGTCGTACGCAAACTTGAAATCGATGAATAGGTGGTGTGCATCGATCTGAAGTTCATGGATTGTCTCCAAGATCCGCCGCAGTATGAATATTTGATCGATGGCGGACCTTTCTCTCATGAAACCACATTGATATGGACCAATTAGGTTGTTGACGATGTTAAAAAGACTAATTCGGTTGTAGATGGCACAATTCAGAGGCCCATTTATTGAAGATCGGACAAACATTGCTGAGGTTCCATTCATTGGAAATACTTTCATCCGATTGTATTGTACAGATGAGTTGGTGTATGCTACTTACCGAATCACCGCCTGCCGCTTTGTAGAGCTCGGCGCGGCGGCGGTTAGGCTGTTGGATTTTAGCTTAGATATTGCTATCCTCACATTTTTAAACCAAATACGAGTAATTTACAAAATCAATTTATTTTGTCTTAAGACATCTGGACAACAACGCCGTATGATGCCGTCGGTTACGATATTTACTATGAATTTTTAAAAAAAGCAAAACACCGCTTAAATATCATCAAATTTATGATGCAAAGTTGGGACTATTTTCACATTTTCCAGTCATTGCGTATTTGAGGGATTAAGAATTTCGTTTCAATATTTTCAGAGTTTCGAACCGGCTTAGAAATAGGACATGTGACCAAAATATGCAAAATCGTAAGGGGAGAACCACAGATGCCTGGTTGAAAATAAAGATTTTTCCTATCCTGAATCGAAGAAGTCGTATGCATTCTTCTCTAGCGAACTTTGTATTGTACGGAATCCGTATATGTACCATCTGGTGCTGTCGCAGAAAAGTTTGTGAGGTTTTCCATGCTTCAGCGAACTTTCCACCTAGGATTGTTCTTAATATGTTCCGTATGAGTCAATATGAGTTAAGCCGCAGTGTCTGCATGTTCGTTTCCAATAATTCCAACATGTATTGGTGTGAAGATAATGTTATCCAGGGAGGGACATTTATTGAGGACACCGCGCAGTCTATTTAAGTCGAGCTTGTGCGATTTTTGTTAGTTTTATCCGTTTTGTCACTTCACTTTTTGGTGCCTAGGTCTTCCACATGACATCTCCATCTCTCTCAGTTGGTTGGAGTTTTCTTTTCACTGTTCAAAATGAGGTTGAGATTTCCTAGTTCCAGGAGTATCGATCGTCTCCAGGTGTTCTTGGGTAGGCCTCTGGATCTTTTGCCTTGAGGGTTCCACTCTAACGCCATTCTGGTAATGCTGTCGGCTTTTTTCGTGATAGTATTGGACTATCACGCAGAGAGGCTAGGTTCGATTCCTGGCTGGGTCACAAACAATTTTTCAAATCGCCATCACCCTTTCGGCGGGCAATGGCAAACTCCCGAAAGTAAAAAATTGCTTACGAAAAAGCTTCTAAGGAGTGCCGTTCGGACTCCGCGATAAACCGTAGGCCCCGCTCAGATGTGATAAAAATGACAACATGAGCAACACAAATGAGTGTCAAGAAGCTAGGCCATAGCCCATACCGGGCTGCCAGCGCCACAGTGTTTTTTTTTTTATGTCCAATCCATTTCCATTTGCGTCTCTTAATCTGTATCACAATTGGTTCCTCTCTTGTCATTTCCAACAGATTCACGTTCCTGATGATGTTTGGCCAGAATATTCGAGATATGGTACGGAGACATTTGTTGATGAATACCTGAGATTTCTGTATGATGTTGTTGGAAATCAACCAGGTTTTGCTGCCATATATCAGTACTGACTTGACACATGAGTTCAATATTCTGAGCTTCGTGTTTCTGGGAATCTGGTCCTAATTGGCCGAATTCTGCTGTTGCCTTTCAAAGTCTGTTATCAACGTCTGCTTCTGCGCCGCCGTCTGTTGTTATTATACTGCGTATCTACATATTCGACGGGATTTCCTTCGATGGTAATGTCTTTTCTGTTGCAGGTGTTAATCCTCACGGCCTTAGTCTTCTGGATATTTATCTCCAATCCGGCGCATCGTGCTTATCTTGCGACTGTTCTAATTTAACTTGGATGTCACTGAGCTTGTTTGATAGAAGACAAATATCGTCCGCATAGTCTAAGTCCTCGAATTGCCGTGTGAGACTCCAAGTTATCCCATAATTTCATCCAGTACAATTGTGAACAGTTGAGGTGAGAGTGGGCATCCTTGCTTTACTCCTGTATTCGTTGTGAAAGAGTAACTGATGATTCCATTGAGCAGTACCGCGAGATTCGAATCTTCGTACATTGCTCTGGTGTTGTTAATAACTTTTTGAGCTTGTGCGATAGATACTCCTTTTTCAATGGCTATTAGCTCCATAGCAGAGCAGAGAATTCTGGGAGGAGCGCCCATTGCAGAATGTTGGTTTTTCCGTCTACTGTAAGCTCAATTACAGCGTATGTGGAAATGCCACTCTTAAATGAGTTGACAGTGTACCAAAATCGGTAAGCGTTCAAAGAGGCAACTAGTTCTATGTGTAAACTTTGCAATTATTTGTTTGGTGTATCTTTATTTGCGTGTTTTACCAAACTTTTATTGATTTTCACAGAATTTCTTTTCCAATGTGGCAACGGAATAAATGATGTGATTCCTTATAGCGAAGGTGGAAATCTTTCGGCGGCAGGATCGTTTTTTACTTAGAAGTACTTTCATCATTGTGTGGCAAAGCATGTTTGTCTTATTTTCTAATGATGGTCAAACTTTGCCACTTATTTCTAGTATCCCTTGAAGCCCATCTCAATGAAGTCCTAAACAAAATTGTTTCGTACTTTTGAAAATTGTTTTCAATTTACAATCAACGCATTACGTCTAAATATGATCGAAATCACGCTGCAGAAGGGTATTGATGACTTCGATTTTTGGACGCCACTTCATCTTCTGTGTACGCTATAGAGTGATTGATGGAACCAATTAGATCACTTGTGTAAATGTTAATCACAGTCATATTGTAAGCCGTTATTAATGTCAAAGTTTTTGCTTGAAATGACGTTGCCTCATTTGACAACGAACTGCGTTCCCATTAGCTTGTTGGAAGTCATACGAGTATATAGCAGAGATTTTGGCATGTCCATTATAGTCAACTTATAAAAAACTGCATCTAGCCATATGAAGTCGAAGGCCTTTATTAAAGTCAACGAGACAGACACTCGTACACTGGATCTAGCACTTATTCCATTGTTTATCGGAGATCATCCTTGACCGAAGATGAGGAGGGTTTGTTGCATTTTTTTTACTCCTTTTCGGGATAGGATAGGCCACAGGTATTTTACTCGACCATGCACATGAGTTCATATTTTAATACGACCAAATTCGTAGAATCTCGTTCATCGGCAATTGAATTTTGAGAACTTGAGAACTACTTGCTTGAACGATTTATTTATTTAATTAATTATTGAAGGTTTTTGATCACTGCCTTGAGATGTAGAACCGACTTAGTCGATAGTTGACAGTTGTTTTGCTGATTGTCGTTTTTGATTATTTTTTTTAAACTACAATTCGATTCGATTTTATCCTTCATCTTTAGGCACACAGCTAACAAAAATTAAGGGGCAATGTTTGTAAGATGTTTTTTTTTTAATTAGGCGCCGTAGAGGCCTGTGTAAGCTGATGTTGCTGTACAGCCTGCACAGTTCGTGGTTCAATCTCCTCCTCTTTTCCCCGTCAATATAGATTGGACCAAAAATCACACGTAGTATTTTCCTCTCGAAACCACCAAGGACTTATTCATCCTTTTTCTAGGTGCAGAGCCGAAATTCGATTCCTTTTTTGAGTTTGCTGGGGTCGTCCACATTATATCCGTCCGTATCCGGGGTTTGTGGTTGTAGTGTGAACCAGTATTGTATTCCACGGTTGGGAAGTTTACCCTACGTCCAACCCCCAACCTAGAGGGCTGCCGTTTGTTCATGATAGAGCTAGTCTGATTTTTGACGTCGCCGTTGACTATATAATGGGGATTCCTCCGCCGTAGGTCCTCCTTTTGAGGGAATCAGCCTCGTTTGGTATAGTCCATGCACCCTGGAGTGCACAAAGCTGTGCTCACGCAGGTCCGAGTGTCCAATTACACATGTACAATCTAACTTAGCACGCTTATCGTTAGTTTACTATAAAAAGTTATCCAGGGGGCACCACAATGAGGTGATGATTTGATTTTTGGAGCAAAACTTAGCATTGGCGAAAGTACAACACCATTTCCAGCATTGAAACAAGCACCCAAAAACAGCAGTGGGACCAACTTTCAAATGCAAATGGCCCACCAAGAAAATAAATGCATCTCTACTTGATACAGGGTCCCCGCACACTTATCAAGGCTTCTTCTATCAACGACGTTGTCTAATAAAAAGCGAGGGTAGAGCAAAACTGGACTTGTCGTAACCATCATTAGACCTTTACGCCACTAATGGTTGCTATGATATGCCCAGTTACAAGCTGCCGGTCATAGGTCTTGTTGAGTTGCAAGACCACCGGTAGTTCACACTAGGACTTTTAGCACTGTACCGTGGGAGCTTGGCGCCCCTGGGCTTTGCTTGTAGAGGTAGGCCCTTTCTTGGGAACGTCACGGTGGCTGTGGTTTAAACCTAAAATGCAGAGACGGAGACCCTGCTGGTCTCACACAGAGTGGAGTGGCTGTAAACACTGGGTGCTAAAATCAGTAGGAGGTTTTGGTTATGTCTCGACTCGTACCAAGGATGGAACTGTGCCCTCAACAGCGTTCCTGATTGCTATCAAAGGAATTGATAGAGAGCGATGGCAAGGCGTATGCTTGCTCCCATGAATGCATGGGCATTCCTTGAACTGAATTCTACACGACAGGCGTTCACGCAAAACGCAAGGCATTTCTACTTGATACAAGGGACGCGATTAAAGAGTACAATCAGCAAAAACAAGACCCTTGATTCCATCCCGTATTCTTATTTGCGGTTCGGCTCATGTGTGTCAGTAAACTGTTTGTACCGTACTTCAAGTCTTGAGAGCAGTCTCCTTTTGTATACGCATAGTGCATTGCTTGTTGGAGTTCTATTCTTTTCGATGTGGATTTCTTCGGAGCATTCTACGTGAGGAACAGTCTGTTCCGTTGTCCCTTTGGCAATGTTTTGCATTGTCAATACGTATACATTACAGTCGATTTTGTCGTAAGTCACATTTACGAGTATATTATTCGGAGGAACAATTCCATTCAACCCCAGTTATCTACGATAATCGTATGAGTACACTTGATCGTATGTCTCCAGCTGCGTTTGTTCATTTGGGATCCGTATTGTGGCGACGAGTGAGTAGTGGCTACTATCGTACTTGAATACTTCCAAACAGATCTACGTCTGTCAGCTCTAGTCTATTATCTATAAGAGCCAAGTCCGGAAAGGAGCCAGCTGATGGAAAGGTCGCTTGCCCTTCAAGTTTGTACTCAATAATACATTAACTCCACCAGTGGTGTGTTGCACGCACATGACTTGCGTTAAGATCCCCGGGCAGAAAGTATTAATTTTCTTTTGATTGTAGCTTAAGGCCGCAGAAAGTATCGAAGTGACACCACATATACTCGCCTTCGCCTACCAAGAGGAATGCATATGATACAGGCTTCCAACTCCAGTAGCTTCAGTAAATCCTATCTGTATATGACCCTATGGCATATGTCTTTGCGTCAGAAGATACGAACTCCACCCCTCGTAAGCATTGAGGTCATACACTTCTGTATACTTTGTAGCCACTGTAGCTAATTGTGTGTTTTTGACTAAGCTTAGTTTCGCTTACTAAAAGGACAACTGGATGTTCACTCAAGAATAGATTTTGAAGGTCATTCCTTCTTTCAATCCCGATTGATGAATTAACGCAAAGATCTTTAAATGAACCCCATTCACCGTAGCAGAAATTATATCGGGAAGCCAGACTTGTTAAACAGGGTAGAATAGATGACGTCAATTCGAGCTTCATTAAATTTTTTCTGAAAATCTATTATCTCCGCATGATAGCTTTTAAATCCAAACCCGCTCCCGGTGCCTTTTTGGCATCTTTGGCCTATTTTTGCTGTCATTGTTACCCTATCCAATTCCCATACCATTTCGGTAAAGGATGCACTGAATGCATTAGAAAAAGGTCGACATTTTTGACGTTGTTTTTCAGTTCCTAGAACCGAGGGTAACCTCTAAAATTGGCACGATGCCCTGAGCTCCTACAGAGTACAACCAGCTATACATCGCAAGCTACGCCAGTGACTGAGTGGCAGTATGACCAGGGGCAGGAGAGTTGCAATGGCCGCACTGTGGTCCCTCTGCATTTTTTGTGTTTTATTGCACAGATATATGTTTTTGAATTTCTGAACCTACTCATACCTTAGCCAAATTCTCGTTTGGAATATCCTTTGTTAAAAAGTTTATCATCTGACTATTTGGTTTTATCACTTCATTTTCCAAAATCATACGTTTTCTTTTCAATCCCACTGTTTCCAATTGTCCAACTGAATTTCGGACTATTTGCAAGCAGAAGGCCATCGTTTTTAAAATACTCTGGCTGTTTTATGTCTAGAATTTTAATTTTTTCAAAGTTTTAGCATTACACAGAGTCGGTGTAGGTATGACCGAATAAGTGGTCATTAAATTTTCATATATCAGCCGAGGTGGCCATTGCTATGGAACTTCTCCTACCCCTATGTAATTGAGATTAAGCTACTCAGATAAATATATTTCAACCCACTATCTTCTCATGGCGTTAACCGTTGAATAAATGAGACATAGACAATGGCAACAGAAAAGACTGGCTTATAGCCAGACAAGATTGAAAATTAAAGCAGGAATCCTTTGTGCCTTTTGTCTCGTCTATTTTTAAAGACTCCGCAACAAAATACTGCCATAGTGGTGCTGCAACTTAACACCATTTTGTTGTGCTAATTCCCAGAGACCTACCCAGCAATTTGTCCTGCTTTCTTTAGCTAAAAAGGAACCCTTGACCCGTAAAGTTTTTGGCAAGAAATGATAAATTCCAAACAATTGCTATAGAATAACGAAATGTCAAACTGATTCTGGTCCTGGCTCGCCCACTTCCATCTTTATTTATATTCAAATTAGTTGAGCATTTGAATTTTACGATAAACTAGACAACAAGGTGCCAAGTGCTTAGTTGACATGAACAGAAACGAACAGATACACATATAGAAATAGCAGCATAGAACCCCTTTCGTTTGATGGGGGTACCAGTCGGCAGTTACCAGGCGGCACAAGGATACTGAACTATGAACCGGGAAGATTTTGATTAAGAATAAAATGAAGAAATTTTCGTAGAATGGTTAAGTTGCTCAGGAACTTGGTGTTGCCACAGGCGGTCTTTCATTTGTTCTTTCATTCGTCTGTCCGTCCCACCGGAGTAATCATCATAAATTTTGGGAAAACATAGATTGCCATCAAGGAGTTAAAAGCTAGCCTTCCTTAAACGAAGACCTAGGATACAAGGTACAAAAGTTGTATTTAATTAAATTACAAAAACTAAACACCACCAATCAATATGTTTTGTCCCTTTCAAAGTGACAGGGGATGCGGAGGCGGGTTCCAGCTGAGAGGAGATGCGTTAACATGGTGTATAATCAACTGTGTAATGTTCATATTTATGTTTTGTAATTTAGTTGGATTGTTATGCAAATTGCCGGTCACAAAATTTACATCTACCCTAAGGGACAGTGTTAATGAATTTATTTTTGGCAACATCTTAGAAATAGACAACAACGACTGAAAGGATGACGAAGGATACGGCTTCTTATTTATTGAACAAAGCAAAATAATGGCAACTGTTTGCTTCACCTGTGTCAAAGGAGATTTATTTTTTTTCAATTTGGAATGTAGACTGAATGATGAAGAGATGGATACACTAGGGGTTTTGGGTATTTCATAGCGACATGGCATAATTGACTGACATCAAAATTGTTTTAATATTTTCTTTGTACAAATATAATAGAATTGTATGATTTGTAAGACCAAAGTCAAGAGATGCCTTTCATTAACAATTGATTCTAGATTTAAACACTAAACGTCCCAGTTCTTTTCGTTGCTAAATGTGGTCAACTCCTCACATCTAATTGAAACGTGGATCGTGCAAAGAATGTTCATCTTTCCACATCTTGGTTGTTGGTCGTCGACGTTAAATAGTTCACCATTCTATCGTGGTACACAGAATTCAATTCTTGCTTTGATGGAAGCTCATCCGTTAGTGTCGCCAATGCCATAATCATCATTTTACACTTATCCCATCTTTCTGAGAACATCAATATCTGCGGCGCGTAATTATATTGCTTGTGGTTGTAGATGATGTAGAAATAGGGTAACAGCTTTGAGGTGTCAAGAAGGACTAATTCAGAGTCTTGGAAAAGCGACGGTGACGGGCGCGTACTTAATGAATCAGGGCTACCGGCTTCGGTCTAACCGACCCCCGTAGGGGTATTCTCAATAGTGTTGCACAATTTTCCCCGATTTAATAAAAGAAAAGCAATATTTCCAATTGCCGGACTGCCGGCAAAACCAAAACTTAAAAAAAAAGTGCTAAAACCAAGAAAAAAAACCGAACCGAAAAAATTCGTGTGAAAATCTGTCACTTGGGCCTGGTGAAATTTGCTCTGGCAGGAAATTGTTTGCTGAACCTATTGGCGGCCCAGCTAAGCTGGGTTCAGGAAAGTACTTATAAAGAATATTTTACTATAAAAAAATTTACTTAATAAAGTTTCCGATCGGAAATATCGTATTCTATAATAGAAATCGAAAGGAAAACCACATGAGAAAAGAACAAAGAATCCGTGTTTGTAGTACGTTATTTCCAAGAAAATAGGAACAATATTAGGCCGAAAGGCGGCAACAACACAACGTTTCTTTTGAACGAGGTACAGAAGGTATCACAGGTTAGCATGAACCGCTAATTGCGGGGCCCGACATGTGTATCTTGAATTTTTACGAGATGCCCAAAAAGATTCACCCGGAGTAACACAACACTATATGTGTATAAAAACCTATCTTTATGCATTGAACAAAGGGTACTTATCTTTCCTATCGTTAAACAAGTTCTTTATCCGTAGAACTACCTCCTAGTCCTCCTCTATCAGTCTTGAATTAGTCCTTATTTCCTCCTCACTTCCTGCTTTTTCTAACTTTTAGTCCTCTTTCTCTTTTTTTTTTTTTTCTTTTACCAAAACGCTCGCACTTTTTCCCTTTTTTCTTCTAATCTTCCTTTGCTTTATTAGTTTTATTTGTTTAAACCGTTTTCTACATTGTTATGAACTTTTTGTGAACCGTAGGTCTCACACACACATCTTCATTCACTCCCCGTGGGGGATCGCCTACAAAATGGCTGTTAACACCGTAAGAGGAGGCAGGTTACCGCAGCCTACAGACCCTCCCCTGATGAACAAAATTATGGCCACACTGTTCCCCAGGACGGTGGACAGAATCTCACACCACGCTTTGACCATAAAGGTAAGCCCGGCCCTTTTTGCAAGGCTATTTACGACATACCTGAAGGAAGGCACGTTCCCGAAGCAATGGAAGAGGCAGAACCTGGTCTTGATTTCCAGGCCAGGGAAGAATCCCCAAGATCCCCGGATATCGACCAATCTGCCTCTTGGACGAACTTGGAAAAACACTCGAAAGCGTCATCGTGAATCGTCTGAATGAAGCCTTGGAACGCCCCGGCGGTCTGAACGAGCGGCAGTTCGGCTTCAGAAAACACAGATCGACCCTGGATGCCATCGAGATGGTCGTCAGCAAAGCTCGATACGCTACGGCTGGAGAAAGATGGAGAGGCGGTTCCAAGTAATACTGTGCTGTAGTCACGTTGGACGTGAGGAACGCTTTCAACTCAGCCAGATGGTCCCGATTCGTACACGCACTGGATGCCCTTGGGGTGCCAAACTACCTCCAGAGAATCGTGCGCAATCACTTTATGGATAGAATGCTGCAATACACAACGGATGTCGGTGTGCAGCGTTACAGAGTGACATGCGGAGTCCCCCAAGGTTCGATGCTGGGCCCCACCCTAGGGAACGCAATGTACAACAACGTGCTCGAGATTGCACTGCCCGAGGAATGCATGATCGTGGGGTACGCGGATGACCTGGCCGTAGTGGTTATGGCCAAGGCTATCGAAGAGATCACGACTAGATGCATGGAGTCGGTTGGCAGGGTGACCAGTTGGCTGCAAAGAAATGAATTGGACCTGGTGGCACAGAAGACCGAAGCAGTCCTCTTGACCACAAGGAAAAAGAGAGAGGTGGTTTGCTTTCAGAGTGGCGATTTTACGGTCACTTCGAAGCCTTTCCTGCGATACCTGGGAGTCCTCATAGACGCAAGGATCAGCTTTAAGGAGCATCTTAAGCAAGTAAAAGCTAAAGCCGACAGGATGAAGATGGCTCTGTCCCGGATAATGGCAAATACATCGGGCATTCGGTCTAGTAAGCGAGGACTGCTAGCAAGGGTCACCAGCTCGGTGATTTTGTACGCGGCTCCCATCTGGGCATCTGCAATGGCTAAGAACTCTTACGCGGCCAGAATAACTTCCACACACTGCCTGAGCCGCTCCATATAGTGAGCGCATATAGGACCGTTTCTGATGACGCTGCGTGCATCCTGGCCGGCATGCCGCCGATCGACGTGATCACGGAAGAGCTGCAGAAGATCCGACGGGACAACCTGCGGTTAAAGTTCTACGCCGACCTTTGGGCTTTCTATGCTTTTGAGTCCTGGTTAAAAAAAAAAAAAAAAAACTCCTCGTCCAGGCGGATGCAACGGGCCAATTTTGGCTTTAGTGTGCACCACTCCGCAAATTTGCTGAAGTGTGCCACCGTTTCTTGGACCACCGTTGTTTTCCCTCTCTCACACACACTCATGCACGTCCCATTCTCGCAAAAATGCAGTGATGTGACTCCGTGATGCTATACCCCCCACCAAACCATTACAAAAGCGTGATGGTATCCGCGGTGAACCTTCGGAACAATTTGTTTGCTTCTTTAGATGATGTTGCATTAACTTTGTCATTCTGTTTGTTTATGGTAAAACCTCTTCTATGGTAAAAATTTTTTCATCAGTAAATAAAATATTTTCATGTCCATTAGCCGCGTGCCAATGTAACAATTTTTTGCTTTCGAGTCTTATTTTTTTCAGGTTGGGAGTTAAGAGACGTCCTGTTGCTCGACGATAGGCTTTCATACAGAGATCATCTCGAATAAGCCTTGACATGGATCTAACAGATATATCCAGTTCTCTGGACATTATCTTTTGTTTCCGAAGAGGATTTCTGCGAATTCGTACACGCACAGCTTTACCTTTCACTCTCGTTCGAGCGACGCGTGGACGACCAATTCTTGGTCTCGAGAAACAAACATTTCCGATATACCATGTGTTTTGAGAAGTTCGAAAATTTGGTTCGAATTTTTTTCACACTTATGCTAAGCGATTACCGCGGCACGATTTTCTTTGATGCCCCACTCCATCAAAGAATTTATGACTAGACTAGGTAGGGCGGGCGAAAACCAATGCTCGCGTCTGGACAGCGCAGTAGAGGAAGACCACGATTCGGATTCAGCACTCGAGTAAAAGAGAACCTTAGCCTGCTAAGCTTGCGAAACTAGAGGTAGGTAGCAAGGATAGAGCTGGCTGGAGACTATTGTGGTATGATTTCAGGTCCATCCCAGAATGTAGCGCCACTAAATCACACTATAGGCTTTGAAGGCGTGTTCTTACCTATCGCAGCAATTGCGGCGTAATTGACGGGTTCTTGCATGTATAGTATATATATGTACGTGATATTCAGGACTTAGTGTAGCTAAATAGTGAAGACTTTAAAGACCGTACGATTTGGTCGTTTATTGCAATTTTTCTCAGTATTTTTCAATTGATATGGCATCCGATAAGTACATTGGCTGGAAGTTGGTAGTAGTCCGAGCCTAAGTGGCTGAGTGGCTTGGAGCACATATTTCCTCTTTCACAATTTGATCAAGTTGTCTTGCATTCAAATGGCTATCATGTTTCTTTTGATGAATACTGAGACTATTGAGGAAACGTTGCGCTGGCTATCACCCTGACCTGCTTTCTGCCTAATTTAGTCTCTCTTAAAGGAGTTTATGAATTCTTTTCTTTAAAGATTGTTCTAAACTCTCAGAAGGTAAAAAAAGACTGGTAAAACTATGTTTGTCCTGTCGGCGAAAGAGGAAACCCAAAACCAGCGGATCCGACAGGTAGAGAGCTGATGATGATGTGGCAACGACATTGTTTGCTTGTGCTCTGATTTAAATCATAACAACGACACCACTGCAGAAGTCAACCATGAAAACATCTCCTGTTAATTTCTGTTTCATTGGACTAGAAAGGCCCAAGATGAAGAAGCACTTTATCAATTGTTCTAGTGCTAGTCCCACTACATATCATAGAAGCAGAGATTTTAACATTATTTTTCAGAACTTCAATGAAACATATCTGGAGATAAAGAAATGACAGCGAATAGTCTGCGCTGTACAATCAAAAGAGCTGGTATTCATCGAATTACAAGTGTCGAGGCGTTTAAGTCTACATTCCATTCCACATTATTCTAATAAATCGATCGAATTCACTATGAAATTGACGAAGGATGTAGCTCTTCAAGGATATTTTGAAATGAAAATTCCACAGGTGTCTTCACAGAATTATTCCTGCAAAAATTCTTCCATAAAGACTTATAGACTTTAGAGCCTTTTGCGATCAAGCAAATTTGGAAAATATTCGGTGTGCAGTGAAGGAGGAATAAACATGTAGAACAACTTCTACAATAGAGTTTTATAATAAACTGACATACATTCAGTTCACAATACAAAACTATTTCGAATTTCTTATTCAACTACGTTTTTATGATTCTATTCTAAAACTTTTCAATGAACGAATGTCCCACTTTACTTAGAGACCAGGTTTGTATCGAAGTACAATATATTTTCAAATCCCTTAGGCTCTTAAAGATTCATAAAACCAAAAAAAAAAAAAAAAAGGAAACATCTTCGACAGTATGATATTCGTAAATGTCAATGTCATCCTTCAGAGCGAAAAGAAGAAAGGTAAAAATATGAATTATTAAAAGAGCCCCAAAATCTACCTGCGTCTCCACAATATGCTAGACTCCCCTCTCAATCTTCTTCAATCAACTTTCATGACATAGCCTACGAGAACAACAATACAATGGAGAGCTACTAACCCACCCACTCCTATACCACTAGATCTACTTATGCCGCTGCCATAATACAGTTCTGTACCCGTCAGATTCGAGTGAAGCAGGAAACCACCCAAAAACCAGCAGTGTCGGTGTTTAACCGGAAGTTAGATACTCATTTTCGGTATGATTTTTCTTCATAAAACCCTTTCGACTTCACCTGTTGTGGTGTCGAAACGATTTATCGGTTGCATAAAGCTAACCAGTTAAGTGCTTTGGCTAAGACGTAATTTTGTATCTCACCTCATCAGGTAGGCAGTCAAATGAAGTGTGTACACTTCAGATGGAATCGAGGCAAGCCATAAACCTACATTAGTTCTTTGGGACTGGGATCTAGGGAATTTACATGTGAGCCGAGTTGCATATACTATATATACATATCTTATGAGCCTGAAAGGATAGCTTCCAAATTGGCTATCCGCCAGGAGTTACTTTCATATCAGTCGGAAGGTTTTGTGGAGTAATTTTGGGGTACTTACGGATATATCAATGAATGGAAACGAATGATGTCTGTCGATTTGTGACTGTGAATAGTTGAGTGTTGACCAATTTAGGGTATTTTCATCGCTGTCAATTGGGATGTTTGTTCAGAGCGAGTAAACGTGAAAATCGTTGACCCTATTTCAATGTTCTTGGCTACCGAGAAGCCTAAGTAAACTCGTGCATAAGCAATTAATCTAAAATAAGGTCGAAAGTTTGACCTAACTGAAATTAATTTTTAATTAATTTCGAATGATATTGAGGCATTCGAGCTAATGTAGATTTTTAAATTCGTTGATTAGTTTTATCCAAACAAAGTTTTTATTCATCAAGATAGAGTCCGCATTGGACAGACCTTGGATCGCCAGGTGTGTGTGTTCCATTGAGAAAGCAACCTAAGTACTTATGTATGAAGGCTTCCTTCTTCTGTCAAAATAGAAACGAAAACAGATTTCTCTCACTCAGCAAGCGTATGCGACAGTCTTTTTTATGAGTGCTGACCTGGTACTTGAATGGCTCCGTACTAGAGAAAGCTTTTAAGACATATTCATGGATTTTCCGAGTGTATGGAATCAAACACGTACGTCAAACACACGAAGGCCATAGTACTCAGTTGCTTCCTTTTTTCTGTATAATTGGCGCACACTCAGGGGATTTTGCGTATCAATTTAAACAGTTTTTGTCCCAATACTCACGAAAGACTTATCGACAGCTCACTGTATTCCTCCAACTACATTACAATACATTATTGGCATCGTTTCATTTGCCAGCGAGTTTCGGACGATTGTTTTTAGGGCGATGTTGAGAAAGTCACTCTATAGTCTTTTTTGACACTGGCCCTTCTGCGCAACAGGCACCTTGAAGTGAGCGTCATATTATACTAAGGTATGGCGGCGCTGCCTGGGTTGACGTTTCATTTCCGGCCCTACTCGTCCTTAAAATAAAACAAATCTTTTTTACGAAAGCAAGCAATCCCTATCCAGGAAGAGCTAGAGGCAAAATCTCGACTCCATCCACCTCTCTCCTGGTAAAGGCATTGGAAGAAGCAGAGCTTCTGGTTAGTCATAGTGAGTTCGAAAGAACACGCACTAACGAGAGCAGGCTGGCTCTCACACCGGTGATACATAGGGAACCTCGATAGGGATAGCCAAAGCATCTGGGAAATCCGCTCCCGAAGTTACCTCAGTTAAGTTAAATCAGGGCAATGCTGCGGGGAGATAAAAGGTAGGAACAGCTGGCTCAGCTGCTGCGCCTATCAACTCTATTTCCGCTGCTAAGAATGCCAAAAACGCACATCAAAAGACCAGCGCTCTGCTACGTAACGCTAGACGTAAGAAGCGAAATACGAGGGTTGCGATCCCAAAAACCTAAGCCTGGGAGAGCGAAGGTCATCCTGGCCAAACAATCGTTCACTCGACAGGGGACTGGAAAAGAAATGTCGCTGCACAGGCGGGAGAGGAAACCGGTCAGGCGCCTTTAACCTCCTAGGCGGCAATAGTAAAAGGAGGGGCTAGGGCCTCTGGATGGAAGGGAAACCTTGGCAGCAAGAGAGACAGTTCCGCGGAGCCGAACGACGTGAAAAAGGTGAAGGCTGGTATTTTGCCCACTTTGCGTTGTAAAAAAAGCGACCCGAAGGACGAGCCCCTCGTTGCTGTCATAAACGAGCTGGAGCTGGAAGGAATTATCCTCCCCAAGAATGGGGGAACTTCAATTTGGTGGCGCTGGTTGAAAAGGAGCCTTCCGTCAACTTCATAGGGCACTCTACTTTGGAGGTGTGCGAAGACTGAGATGGCTTCAAACTAAAATACATGACGGTGGCAGAGTTGCCAAAGTACACTCTACCGACGGCATGGATATGGGTTGTGTGTCCCAACACGTACCTCGAGAAGCGCCTAAAACTGCTCCATGTGCAGAATCGGGAACTAAAATCCGATGCATGGAGAGTCCTTAAGACGGCATGACCACCATTTTCTGCTGTCCCTTAAAAGGGATTGCCTACCATACCTCGAAAAATCGAAAGGTATGGTAAGGTATAGTATGGACATGAAGTGCTGCAGCTAAACCTACAGTACAGTAAGGCAGCGACGGCCTGTCTAGTGGGGTACATCGCCAGACAGGACTTCACAGCCCTGGATCGATAAGAACAATAAGATGCAGGGCTTCAGAGTAAGAAATTGTGACTTGTTGTGCAGGGCATAAGGTAAGATCAGGACCGGCATCCTTATCAAAAAACAAAGATAGGCGTTTCTTTTGAATAATTTCAGCTCTGGTGATCTTACGACGGGAATTTGTGAGAGGAAGTGTGGCAAACCACTGTGTCTGACCTCGGCCTGTGTACCCTATGACTCTGAGGTAGTCATCTCAGTGAAACTAAAGCGATTGCCGAGGCAGAAAGATCGGATGCTGGTGGTGAGCTGTGATGCGAACGCCCATCACACACAATGAGGAAGTGGTGATACCAACACAAGAGGTGAGTGTTTGTATGATTTTATTTTATTATCCAACCACATTTTTTGTAACAGGGGAAATTCGCCCTGTGGTGAAAGGAAGGAATTTAGGGCCCACGACCGGCTATGGTGTATTGGCTTTATAGGGTGCTGGTGAGACTGCATCTGCATATGGCGCACTAGCATGGTGGAAAGCAAAAAATAAGAAAACGATCAACGGAAAATAAGCGAAGGTTCAGAGAACGCCTTCCATAGCCAATACAGGTGCGTTCCGTACCATTCTTACGACAATATAAGACACCCTCTGCACCTAACACCGTTTGACTTACAGATAAAAATCTTGCTGGCAACAGTGCGATTCGACTTACTCATCTGTATGATGATATAATATATATGGGAAAGAAGGACTGCCAAGAAAATTCAGTAATCAGGCCAAATTAATTTGCAGTTTTCACAGAGTGGTCGAAGACAGAGGAAGGAAGAGGTCCTGTATCTTCTCAGTAAACTCAGAACTAAGAGTGTCCATAAGACAACAGGACACTAGAAGCGTCTTCCAATCAGAGGTTCTGACTGCCCTCAGGGCGGCTGTGCTGATGCAGTTGAGATCGGTATCCGGTAGAGATATCGCTATCAACATCGACAGCCAGGCCGCTCTTAAGGCAATGTAATCAACCAACATCAACTCTGATACAGTCAGGGGCTGTCGCATAATCCTCAAAGTGTTATGTATTCAGAACCGGTTGAGACTGGGCTCGGTGCCAGGACACTGCGGTATAGAAGGAAATGAACAAGCGGACGAGCTTGCAAGAAGAGGAAGGCTACTCGACAATAGTGAGGTTTCTGACGTCAAACCACCTCTCTGCACAGTTATTATTATTTTATTATACAGACATTTGTAAATTCTGCGGTGGTCAACAAGCGGTGTAAGACATAACACACATACTGTGTGAATGTGAGGCAACATCGCGTAGCCGAAGGAAATTCTTACGAAGATACTTTTTCGAAAACTTAGAGGAAATAGAGAGGTTGTTTAGATTTTTGCCACTTGAAGTAAATTCAACTGGTCCCACAGGAATCGCGATGAGCCTGTTTTGGTGCCTAGTGATGTGTCTTATGACTCACCCTGTTCAACATAACCCAACCTTACCTTGGTTTCATTACCGACCTTAGTGGAGCAGCGAAAATTCCTTGACCTAGATGGTAGGGACAAAGAAAATATAAGAAACTTCGATATCTACTTCGATGATTGTTATCGACGGCAAAAGCAGCGCCTGTTTGGATGGGGCATGGTAAGAAGCCTTAAACTTCCGGCATGTAAAAAATCGCCTTGTAATAATCTGAATTAATTCTAAGATTTTCAACTTTAGCCTTATATACCGGCATGCCCCTACAGCGTAGAACCATGGTGACGCCAAAAGTAGCTTTTACGAGATTTTAAACAAGACCTTTGGGCAATGCCCTAGATATGACATAAAAATTTATCTCGCCGAATTAAATGCAAATTCCGATATAGGGGTCATCTTTAATAATACTCGTACTACCGGAAGGAATCGACTTTGCGGTGGAGCAAAACATTAGCTGGCACCCGCTTCCTACATCTCTATATATACAAGGAGACTTGGAGAACTCTTGATCAATCAACTGTTAACCAGATTGAACACATTGCGATCGACCCAAGACAACCCTCCAGCATTGTGGTTATCCGTTCGAAGAAACAAAATAGACTTCGACCATCATTTTGTTGTAGCCAATGTATGGTTGCAGATATCCCGAAAAGGTAGGCTAATGCTGTGAGAAATTTCAGACGGTTACAATCGCCAAATCCTTTTCCAATAGATTCTCTCTTTACCTCTTAAGAGGTCCACTGCCGCCAGTATTAACTTACGAAGGCCCGTGACCATCACTGGTAAGGCAATAGTCTTCTTAACATCGCCTTCAAAGTCCTATCTGCTGTACTTTGTGAACGTCTGAAGCCGTTCGTCTACAACCTGATTGGTCTATATCAGTTTGGCCTGGCTTTCAGGCCAGGAAAGTCCATCATCGGCCAAAACAAGATACGCATTTAAATGCTTAGAGGATTGCCTACCGGTTTGCATGTTTTCCTAATGCGGAGTACAATCTAATGTTGCTGTCCTCCAGAAATAATGCCAGCGCTGAAACCTAGAACGGTCTTAGAGGCTGCCGTGAAGATCAAGCTATGTATATTTTTTTGTGGCTCAAAATCAGGATGAAAATGTAGCTAGGCGCAGGAAAAACCAATTTTGTATTCCCGAGGCCAGAGTCAAAAGTCAATGGACTAGTTACCATCGACCACTACTGTGTTGGGCAATGTGTGATTCTTTTAGAGGTCCTTGTTTTTTAAAAAATACTAGACCCTCAGGATAGTCCTTATTATCATACAAAAGGACCATTATTTGCATTTATTTGTCAAAGCCAATTTCTTTCAAATGTTGATCATAACTAGCATTACGAGTGGTGTTTGACCAATAGCTTCAGAATTGCTAGCCTCTGATTCCTCAATCGTAGCCGGCTTATTCATGTAGGCGTTGGACTTAAGCTATCGCCAAAGGAAGACGTCAAGAGGTGTGACGTTATGTGACCTAGGAAGCCAATTCAAAGGTTCAAAGCGTAAAATAATCTGTTCGCCGAATCGTTCTCGCCATGGTTTCACAGGGTGGGTTGAAGTTACGCCGACTTGTTGGAATTAAATTTCTTCGAGACCGCGGATTTTAATATCAGGCAGCAAATAGCCGACCGGCCTTAGTTTTGACGAAATATAGACCGATGATTTCAATAGCTCAAAAACCATATCAAACCCTCTAAATGTATTAATAGCTATTCAATCCCTCCGGATTACTCCGCACCGCACCTATGGCTATTTAGTTTATTGACAAAGCCATTAAGCGAGAAATAGGCCTCGTCGTTAAACAAAATTTTGATCGAAAAGAGTGGATTTTCTTGAAGCTTTTCAAGAGCCCATCGACTGAAATGAAGACGATTAAGGAAGTCAGTCGAGTTCAGTTCTTGCACGAATTGAATTTTATATGCTTGTACACCAAGATTCTCACGAAAAATATGCCAAATTGTTTCATACAACAAACCAAGCTCTTACGAAAGGCGCGAATCAATTCATCACGCTCATGGTGTGTTTGGTTGGATATTATCTTCAATAATAACGAAAATTTCAACCTCTTCTGTGGCATAGCGAATTTTTCATTTGGAAGGTCGATTATATGGCCATTGAGCCGCTTTTAGTGCATGAAACATATTACTCGTAAAACGCTCATTTTTGTAATGCACCTAAATCATTCATAGACACTGTGTCGAGCTAAGTCTTTTAATGAGATATCTAAATATACTGAATAAAAATACTACTCGTATATCAGCGTTACAAGAGCAATGTATAAACCCTTATGAAGTCCTCTCTGAAAAAAGTTCCTCCAAAAGGATCACACTTTATGAGAAGAATATCATAGTCAAAGTTGGACCACTCTTTATGCTCTTCAATATGAAAAAGTCAGACGGAAAGTAGGGGGTTATCTACATCAATAGAAATTGAGTAACAAAATCCATCGTAGTACGAGTATCTACTATCCTTCCTGGTGCCTTCCACTAAATCAATGGATTTAAATGACAAATCATGATTTTAATGTTAAATAATAAAGACTGCTGCGATCTCTGTAAGGAATCATTGCTACTGCCTGACACTAGCCTCCATATGGAACCTAAGAAGTTCTTACACTTAAAAGTGAAAAAGATGACTACACGCTCGCCAAGTTCCTTTTTCATTTCAAACTGCCTTGCGAATGCATCCTCTGTCCCAGATTCAACACACCTACCAAAGAATAAGATGCTACGAGGTTTTGTTTCACAATCTGACGGGCAGAATTAAAGGTTTACTTGGCAGGAAGAAGTACGCAGCGGTCGTTTTCAATGGCATTAAAAGTGCTTTTGGAGACATGAGTTATTTTTCCAGATGACACGGTGTATCCGAAACACCATCAAACTCCTTAGGAAGAAGATAGGCCGATGGGTCTCAAGTCATTGTTAATGTTGAAATATAGGCCAGAACCAGACTAGCAGTGAAGATTCCATATGCCATTGCTAATAGTTGATTCAATGCCATCAAAGAAACCAGGTGAAAGGAACCTTTTGTATAGTTCTGAGGTGAAGAGAATTCTTGAGAGACTGACCAAGCAGTGATTTTCTTAATTGGAGTGTAGCCTTCGCTTGACTTTGAATTCGGAACACCTGTGGTCTTTAAATTCCTTTCGATACGTTTCAATTAAAAGGCGCATCAGCATGTATTTCGGACTGGGTTACTTGGATTCATGTATGGCAGAGCGCTTGTTTGTTCAATCAAACTTTATGTTTATATCAATTTGAAAAAGTGTAGGATTCTTAGCCTCTAATATCGTCTGAAAAGTGCTACAAAATAAGTGGTTGCAGATGCGAAAGCGAGACCTCAAAACACTTAGAAAGGTGCCACGGAACACCAAGAAACGAAACCCAAGTTGACGAGAAGATTGCATTTAAAAAATTTATCAACCATTCTGTCTGGATTAGCCTGAACTCTGAGCATCGAACTTTGAGTGACGCTCAAAAAGTTCTGCAGATGAGTCCTGAAACGTCCTCCTCTCCTGATGCTTATAAGCAACCTCCTCCGTCTTTAGATGAAACACATAATTTTCCTTTAGTTCTTGGAGTATCGAAATCCTTTCCAAAAATGGTTAACGACGACTTCAACCTATCCGAGGTGACAACTAAGACGACGTTCTCCACATGAAAATGGAAACCGACAACAAACTGAAAACAGATTCTTTACGACCAAATGATGAAGATCAGCTTTTGGACGCATTTTTAGAATCGGAAAACTCGAACTATACAGGTGGAGGTGGAGGCTTCTCGTGAAGATTATAGCAACTATGCTAATTTTCCTCCAAATTGACCCCCATCACTCGTAAAAGGCCTCGTCTGAACTCCTGTATATTCAAAGACAAGCTACCATGGATTGGTGAAGGCATAGCTCGTGAACTTGAGACATCTAAATACGTTCCACTATATACAAAAGATAAAGGTAAAATTCAAACAAAGCTATATACGAGTATAAGTTAGATATTACTTTAACATTTTTTTACTGCTGAGTGGGCCTACCTAAAATAACCATTGCCAGACTGGATACTGCTTACTGGCTGGTGTCGGCATATCTTGGCTACGACTATGTGGGCCCTATACCTGTTTATAGGACGAGTGCTACTGGAAGCTGCAGGACCTGTCTCCTACAACATCACTCAAAAAATAACGAACTGGATTGTTCAGATTACTGATACATCTAATTCAGAGGAACATGGCAGCGGACTGCTGATATACATGAAAACGGCTGGTAGCAGGGTAATTGCCACTTAGGATGTTGATGCTATAGCTGTCTAAGGAAATCATCTTAATACTCGTACCATTAAAGAACACAATTTCAACAGATTACCCAGTTGGGTGTATCGCAGTGGATTGGCAATAAGTCCCCGATCTTGTTCTTGTTTCTAGGAAATTTATTATAAAATTTCGATCATAGACTCTCCTTTAATCAATGGTAGCAGCTTGGTGTTCTCTAATACAGTAAAAAAGCTGGGGGTCTAATTTTCAACAGAGAACCAAGCTGGTAACCTTATATTCAAGAAAGAGTAAGGAAAGCCTCAGTAGCTGTATTGTCCTGCAAAAAAGGCATTTGGGTCTCCAACCCTGCGTCGTTCATTGGCTATACTTTGGCTACATTTGTTTCTATTGGGTTATTCAATGGCTACAAATCTTAGAACAACTTATTCGAAATGACTTCCATTTGCCTTTCAGCACGACTAAAGACGATGTGGCCACTCATCGATAGTGAGACGCACTTCATGCATGGGGAAATTGTCCACTGCATGGACAAGGGCTCGCTTCAACGACTGAATATTTGAGTGCTGAGTAGAGCAAGTCATGCCCTCTAATACGGACCAAAACTTGTAATCCAGCGTGTTGAGGTCTGGACTTCCAGCTGGCCAATCATCCGTTGATATGAAGCCCGGAAAGTTGTTTTTGAGCCACAGTTAAATCGTTTTTGCTTTGTGAGCTGGAGCAGAGTCTTGCTGGAAAGTCCATGGCTTATTGTTGAATATTGATTGATTGAGAGACTTCACAGTGGGTTCCAAGTAGGTCGATTGATATACTTTGGCCGATGTTTTCACTCCTTTTTCGCAAAAATGGAACTTGGTAACGCTATCGTAGCACACTCCTCACCATACCGTTACAGACGCGGAATGGTGGCCTCTTTGAACCATCGGGATGAGTTGGGATGCTTCTCTGGATGACCGAGCATACACACAATCGTTCTGTTTATTGATCGATTCTTCTACCATGAAGATTTTCTCGTAAGTAAACAGCGTTCTTCGCGTACCGGCTGAGTAACGCTTTCGATCTTCGCTCGCGTTTTTCCGTCAAAGCGGCCGTGAGCAGGTGTCCAGTGTGTCGCTTGTACGCGCTGAATCCTAAATCTTCTTTGATAATGCGAGACATGGTTTTTTGCGAAATTTGCATTTCCCGCGACAAGATTTTCTGTTTTTGCAGCGGTTTTCGGTCGATTCGTTTCTTCACGGCTTTGATCGCTTTCGGAGTTCTCAAAGTGCGCGTACGGCCGGATCTTTGACGGATTTGTACTCCACCAGTATCCTCAAACAACTTCACAGCAGGATACACAAAATTGCGAGTGATTCCAAGCGGTCGCAACGTCCTAAAGATAGCGCCTTTTTCTATGTTGCACTTAAGCAGGCCAACTACAACAATACGATTTTCGATGTCGCCCCATTCCATGATTATAAGCAATTAATGTCAGAAACTTTTTACGTCACAATGAAGCATAAATATGAACTGTCAAATCGCAATCAATACGAAATAGATGCGCACAGTGTTGCATTCGTAATGAGTGAGTTCAATTGTGTACCATTATTTGTGACTTGACTAGGTACACATATATTCATGGTTAAGGGCCTAAGACAAAGCATTCAACTACTGCAGGCCAAGCAAAGTCCAAAGCCATACGTACAACTCCCTGCGTGGCACTGAATGTTCTGCTTCACTCGACACATCTACTAACGTAGCTATTCGTCCTAGAGGACGAATCCTGGCTAGGCAGTGGACAAATAAACTTGTTGGCACCCACACTAGGAATCGTTCCAGGGAACACAGACTACACTATGGACAAACATTTGTTTGACAGAGACTTTTATGTAAGCATCCCCTCTAGATCTTTCTGGTAGGGAGATGCTTTCATAGATGACAAATCAGCAGCGGGGTTAGTGGAGGTGTTTTCTCCAATCAAAACTGTATCTGAATCCTGCACTTAATTTGTACCTACATGTCCAGCTCTTTCCCAAATAAAAAAAACTACATTTTCAAGATCTCAAAACGTTGAAAAGCGCACCCACACAAAAATTTCTATACCTAAGCTCTAAGTGTATTTTTTTTCTAATAATAGAACATTGATAATCGGAAAAAAAAACAATTAAATCAACTCTGATTCGAAATACAGCACTTTGGTGTCCCCTTTTTTTTGGTAGAAATCCGTTTACAACCTCAAAACCATATTCGAACAGATGTAATTGTGAAAAATTGAGGACGACCCCTTCCGCGGTAGCATATTTGTAATTATTTAACCGGACATATTCATAAATCATTAACAAATGTAATAAATGCCATTTCTGACCCCAGACTCCAATGGATGCAAATAGTCGAATGCGTGGTCTGTGCACCGCTTCCGTTTCCCCAGGGATCGCATTTACCCCGGTTGGTTGAATCGCCGCCATTGTTCGAGTATCTGAAGCGGACTTCACATCAACCCATTTCCCTTGTCGAATAAAACCCAAAAATTCAACAAATTATTATTTATGTAGATAAATCGGTACACCCACGCATTTATTCATGAGGCAAATGGAAGAGATGCGACAACCACAATGTGTTTAACTGTCCACTGGCATATGCATCAGTCCCCGCTGACATAATATCCACAGATCCAGAAGCTCCATGGAGCCTTCTCTTTCATCGTGACACTCATTTCAAAAGCCATGATAATTATTTCACCGCTGTAATCTGAGGGATGGATTCTTTTTCGTTGCATTCCCGAAAGCTACTCTTTTCAATCTGACCAGTGTTGTCCCGGTGGAGTGAAGGCGGGTGGAACAAACCTTTTCATTAATTGAATAAATTTCAATGCCTTCTATTGCTAAGCTGATTAAAAATATGTGTAATGTGTAGATCCTTGAAAATGGTTTGCCGCCGACCGATATCTGAATGACAGTTTGGTCTGGTGGTATGTCACCGACTGAACGAGAGGTTTGCGGTGAGTCTCTCAATGACTTTGGTTATAACCATTTGCCGAATTCGTTCCTTAGGCAAAACCGAAAGAGGAAGGATACAAGAGAACACTTCATTGCTACTTGTCATTCCATCGACAAGGAAGTGGTTAACTCATCTGAATGCCTAGTGCATTCTGGTCAGCTGTCAATTCATCTAAAATTGTATATATCAACTGCAATGGCATATGAGTACACAATTTCGTCGAAAATGATTGGTAAGAGATGTGCAAGCTCTTCATTGATACACTCCATGAGTACTGATGATAATTGTGTGAGTTGTTGATGGATTGAAGGGTTATGCACGAGTATCTCCGGCAGTAGCACCAAAAGGACCTTCAACGTGTGCTTTAAAGTGCGTGGCTATTTTGACGAATTCATACAAATAAGCAGTTAATATGGCGATCGATAAACGACAATGAGTACAAGGGCGAGTTCCATGGTTGAGAGCAGGCGGTTATTGACTATCGGCTACCAGCTGGCGGATGGTCTGGTATCCCAAACGGATAAATTGCATTCAGTCAAAAATTGAATTGACACTTGAAATCAATGACCACAGGCTCGACTTTTTACTGACCTGAAAAAGATGCGGAGTCGGTGTACGATTTAATAAATCATCGACGAATAATTGATTTGGTATGTTGGAAAGTGGTTGATGATTTCAATTGCAATGTCACTCAAATGCACAATTTTCGGGTTTTCCTCTCGAACGTTATTTGAATTTTATAATCAAAATTTGTTAGAGAGACTGAGGATGGGGCTGAGGAGTCAGTGTCATTGTTGTTCTGATTTTTGGTAAAATTAAGTTTAACTTTAAATTTTTCTGGATGTTGAGTATTTTATACAAAAGTGAACTAATTAAGTTTGTTTGGCGAAGAAAACGTCAGATTAGACTCTCCGCATTCCATTGACCATGCACTTGAAACGTTAACCTCGTCAATTCTAAGCACCGTTGATGGAGTGGTTCCTTCCATTGTATTTCAATGGTTCAACCAAACTGCCTAGACACATCCTACAGCTCATTAAGTTTCGCAACAGCCTACGCAGGCATTGGCAGCAACTTAGGATAGAAGACTACATACATGCGACCAGGTATCTTACTACAAGAATTAGACAGGAGATACAAATGTTTAAAAATATTGAGTCGAACCATAAACTGAGAGACTTAGACAATGGAGTAGTAAGCCCTTTTGGAATATCGTAAAAGTTACTAAGAACAAGTGAACGTTTATTCCTTTCTTGAAAATTTTCACTGCACAAGCTGTCTCCAATGCAGAAAAAGCTAATATATTAGCCAGTACATTTTTATCGAACCACCAAATTTCGAGTACAGTAAATAATGCTACTGATAGTATTGTTGAAGGTTCTTCACGACTGATAAACAACCAAACTCAGCCTTATGACGCTGATACGGTTGGTCTGGATGAGCTTAAATCGATTATCAGTACTCTAAGAACTCGTAAGTCAGTCGGATTCGACGGAATTAGGAACATCTTTCTTAAATACCTTCCCACGTTGGCTCTTAAGATTTTGCAATCAATTTTTAACGGATGTCTCAAAATAGGTTACTTTCCCTCTGATTGGAAATGCGCCAAAATTATCCCAATCCCCAAACCAGGAAAGCTCTTGAATGATCCCTTAAATTATCACCCCATAGGTCTCCTAAGTTCTCTTAGTAATTGTTTTGAAAAGGTCATTAAAAATAAATTAATGCTTCATCTAGAAGAATCTAATATCTTACAATTCGGCTTTCGCTCACATCATAGTACATAGTACTTCATATCAAGTTTACAGAATAAAAAAACACGTACTTGATTCCTTTTCAGAAGGCAAAATTACTGGCATGGTTCTCTTAGATGTCGAAAAAGCATTGGACACTGTATGGCACAATGGTCTTGTCCATAAACTCTTGCAATTTAATTTCCCTATGTACCTCATAAAAATCATCCAATCTTTCTTAACGGCAAGGAGTTTTAAGGTATTTATGAACCAGTCTTCATCTGATGTCCAATGGATTCCTGCCGGTGTTCCTCAAGGCTCCGTATTGGGCCCCATTCTCTACAACATCTATACATCTGACTTTCCTTTACTTCCTGGATGTCATTCTGCAATTTTTGCAGATGATATATGCATTTATTCGTCTGATTCGATTGGCTCGAATAATGAGTCTAATTTGCGATCTGGATTAGAATGCCTACTTAAATATCTTGCAGACTGGAAAATTAAAATGAATCCTCAAAAAACACAAGCAATCTTTTTCTTTTGATTGACTGAGCACTGTTGTTTAGTATCTAGGAGTCCTTATAGACAAGAGACTTTTGGCCAACATACAATTAATGTAGTTAGTTAAGTCAACAACACCATTAAAGTTCTATACCCATTCATTTTCGCAAGTCTGAATTAAGCAAAGATAATAGGCTTAAAATTTATAAATCTATCTTCTAAGCCATTCTGTGCTACGCAGCTCCAGTTTGGGGGAACTGCGCCAACTGTCACCTTAAAAAATTGCAAGTTCTTCAAAATAAGGTCTTAAAAATCATCATAAAACTACTCGTACCATGGTATTTTTTAACTTCAGAACTTCACGAAATAGCCAAAATTTAAACGGTAAAAGAAAGAATAGCTCGACTTTCTGAAAAATTTGTTTTTTCATGTAATATATCAGATAACCCCCTCGTTTCTAGTCTTGTAAATGTTCTTTGATATTATATGTTTTATTTATTAATATAATAAAATAATTTTATTTATATATATAAAGTTTTTTTTATATATTTGTTTAATTCTATACATGCCTTATGTGCCCACAAAGGACATACCCATATACAAAACTGTGATATTTTGCATGAAGGTTTTTAATTAGCTTTTCCTTCGGCTCCTTTCTTTTGTAAAATTGATATTGTGCTCGTATTTCCATTTAAGGTAAACAATAACCATATTTATGTACATCCCAATTGTAAAAATAAACACAAATACAAAAACTAATTGAGTAGCTGCCTCACTGAACACACCGATCTTCAGTTCAGTACACTGGGAAAAAGTAAAACGGGGCGATAACATTTTGCAATGTGTTCGCTGCCAAAGGTTCGGGCTGAAAAGGAAATGCAGCCTCGATGCGTCAAGTGCGGTAAGAACCACAAATCAGAAGAATGCCCTCTGGGTGTGGATGGAGCGTCGGAAAAAAGTCTACTCTCTTGCGTTTTATGTAAGAATACGGGACACATCGCAAATTATCGGGGTTGTCCTAAATTCCAGTACATAAAAAGAGTAAATCTGGCTCCGCAGCAAAAGGTGGAAGTTAAGCATCCACCAGTTCAAATACAAACACCAGCCGTTACTCCCCAAGTTACCTACGCCCAAATGGCGGCAAGTAGGGGGAATATGGCACAGCAAGCGAAGGTTGCTTCTCAGGCCCCAGCGCCTAGAGAACCGGAACCGGCAACTGACATTCTAGCTATCTTGCTCTCTATCCAGGGACAGATGGCTCAGTTTCAACGTCAGATTACTGAACAAGCTGCGCGCGTGGATCAAATCTACGCGCTTCTGCCGAGCCTAACGCGCCTCCAGTCGTAATGGGTACGTACATGGCGAAGCAAACCCTGAAGGTCCTTGCAGTGAATGTTAATTCACTGATTAGAATTGAGCGAAGAGCCACACTGTTCAAGTTGCTTCAAGACCAAGTCCCTGATGTTCTTTTGGTTAGCGAAACTAAGCTAAGCAAAAGACACAAAATGAGGCACAAAAGGTACAAAATTATGCGAAGAAATCGACCCAACTCCATACAAGGAGGAAGCGTTGCAATCTTCGTAAGGAAAGGCATACGTTTTAAAAGAATATACAGTCGTGTAGTACGTAGGTTTCAGGTGCTAGAAGCATGCGTCATGTATATCCCTCTCCGTAGTGGAAAGCGGTTATACATGGTGTCTGCTTATGCGCCTACGGCTACTCAATCCACCCAATTCATCTCAGGGCTCGAGACACTTTTTCGATTCCTGAGACTAGAATTGGAGGAGAACTATTTCATTATCGGCGGAGATTTCAACGCCAAACACAGCGATTGGGGAAATAATACACCAAACACTAGAGGGAACCTACTATTCAATGGGTGGGGTCAACACAGTGTGCTGTATAGACTCGGCCTTAAGGCGACGGATAGTCCGTCGTTTCCCAGACACGGCTCCTATTTCGATCTCCTGTTGTTTGACACACGATTACAAGTGACAGGTACGAACCAACAAACTGTAAACTGTCTTCGCACTTTTGTGTATGACAGTGACCATTGCGGTCTTAGTACCGAAATAACCGTTCCGAACGAAAATGCGGAATTGGATGAGTATGTTCAAAGGCATTCCTACAATTATAGTAGAGTGCGTTGGAAACACTTCTCCAGGACACTGACAAGAGCACTCTCCTCGAATTCGCTCTACCTACCGTCCAACAGAAATCTGTCAAACGAGGAGATTGACAGATATCTAACACTAATGGACGAGACAATTAAACGGACTATGGACAAAACGATACCTCGGTATCAATACACTAACAACGAAGACTTATTCCACAACGCTACTATTGACGCACTTCACCGACATAAAAGTAGACTGCTGTCAAGACTAAAAACTTTTGTACAGACAGTTTACTGACAGACATAACCCGGAGATTATGACATTAAAGTCGTCGATCAAAAACCTCCAAACATTAATAAAAGAAAATTACAGGTCTTCTGTAAGTTTGTATTGAAACAATAAAATTCGGGCTGTAAACACCAACAACCCGAATATGTTCCCGGAAATAGATAAAATATTTCGGAGGAAAGATCAAGACGACCTTTCATGTCTAAAAATCGCCCGAACGACTACCAATGAACGCATACTTTCAACAGCAGGCATAGATCCAAATGAAGCTCTTGATGATGACAACTTCTTTGTGATCGAAGATCCCCAGGAGAAGGTAGAGGCTATAGGAGCGACTTTCCAGGAAGTGTACAAGACAAATGACATCATTGTCCACAATTTCTACCTTCGAAATGAAATAGTGAACTGGCGAATCGAGAACTCGGGTTTCACCCAGTTCAGTGACGAGAATATGGCAAATAATGTCATCGCCAATGAAAGGGAACAACCCCCGTTCATTTCGAAGGAAGACCTTCACACGACACAATTAGAAGTAAGAAATCAGTGGGAACCGATGGAATACCGAACATTGTGCTTCGACATCTCCCACGAGAAGCGGTGGACATTTATACCAACCTGTTTAATAATGCAATGAATAATGCACATTATCCAGCGCATTGAAAAACTGCGGTGGTACATCCTATCCCCAAAAGGGATAAAGACACCTCCAATCCGGCGAATCTCCGGTCGATCAATCTCCTTCCAAACATCAGTAAGGTTTTCGAAAAAGTCATCAATAGAGTCCTGACTAAGTGGGTTGAGGACAGAAATATAGTTCCGGATAACCAATTCGGTTTCAAGGCGGGATATGACGTTATTCATGCCGCGTCTAAACTGGTTTCTGATATCCAATGGAACAAAGCCAAGAAACAGTGCACGGGTGCCTGCCTGATTGACTTGGAGAAGGCCTTCGATACCGTATGGTTAGAGGAACTCTTTTACAAGCTTAACAGGCTAGGTATTAGTAAACCAATGCTGTATATTCTTTTCAATATGCTCACCGATAGACAGTTCATCGTGAAAAATGGCGATGTGACTTCTACTGGTACATTCAACATTAAAAACGGTCTGCAACAAGGTGCGGTCAATTCGCCAATCCTTTTCAACATTTACGCAAGTGATCTGATAGGTTCACTTCACCATGCCATAGCGTACGCAGACGACTTAATCGCGTACAGATCAGGTCCAAAGATTGAGGTTATAAACATTCGTTTGCAACGTGACTTCGATAAAATTAAGCAATATTGCGACGACTGGAAGTTGAAGATAAACTTTCAGAAGTCGGAAACCATTCTTTTTAGGACGCCTTTGTTTGGGGCCTCTGCGGATACCAGAAAGAATTGGCGAAAGTTTCAGATCGTTGGACAACACGGACAACCACTTGCTTGTCGAAATGTAGTCAGATACCTTGGGATCTGGCTAGATCAATATCTATATTTTAACAAACATATAGATGTTGCTCTGGCCAGAGCCAAAAGTGCTTTTGCCCTTACAAAGAGACTGTTTTATAACAGGCAACTCGATGCGAGGGTAAAGCATATCCTGCCTATGCTTGTTTTTGGTTGTCCCGTGTGGTTCAACGTGAGAGCAAGTCTTTTGGAAAAGATTCGGGTGTTTGAGAGGGCTTGCCTTAGGGCTTGTCTTCGCCTATACAGAACACCAGAGTCTGAGTACATAAAATTCTATCGCAATGAGGTCTTGTACAATAGGGCTAACCTAATAAGAGTGGACAATTTTGTTATTAAGTTAATTCGAAGGCACATTGCAAGAGCAATGACCTCGTCGAACAACCTGATCTCTGGGGCTTACTACCCCAATTATATGTATCACGAGAGAGCTCGCTTTGACGGCTTTATTCCTCCAGAAGCGTTCCTCTATCTCGACATGAAAGGTCTGATCCAGGATACTCGTAGATTAGCGGTGCCGTTAATCTTCCATGTCGCTCGAACAGCTGCGGAGAGGCGACTTAACTACGATAGAGCCGTCGCACACGGCAGTGCGGAGCGTCTCCGGTTCAGTAGAGCGGTAGGGAAGCGCGACATGAGGGATGTTGCTCAGAAGCATCAACAATTTTGGTGGCTTGTTGAAGGAGCGGAATCTACGTCGTCGAATTCCTCTAGCACTAGTTAGCTTCGTTAAGGAGCAGGGTCGGCAGCCTAATTTTCTAGCCGTGGCCAACTTACATAGATTTAGGTGGGAAAAAAAAATAAAAATAAAAATAAAAAAAATGTATATATACAATAAGTCCGTGACTTTTTGAATTTCTGACCTCTTTACTGAAATAGCAACACTGCTCCTGTCAACAGGCATCTGTCAGTTGACTCCTGTCAAAATTTAAACTTGCTGCGTCAGTTAGTTTGTGTTTGACAGCTATTTTTATCAGACTACTCACTAATTTGAGGAGAAAATGGAAAAAAGTGAATTTCGTGTGCTTATTAAGCATTATTTCTTGCGAAAAAAAACCATTACCGAGACCAAGGCTAAGCTTGATAAATACTATGGGGACTCTGCACCATCGATTTCAATGGTAAAAAAGTGGTTTACTGAATTTCGTTGTGGCCGTACAAGCACTGAAGATGCCGAACGTCCTGGACGCCCAGTTGAGGTCTCTACACCCGAAACAATCGAAAAAATTCACGATATGGTGTTGGCCGACGAAAGATTGAAAGTGCGAGAGATTGTGGAAGCCGTAGGGATCTCGCATGGCTCAGTGGTTTCAATTTTGAATGATCACTTGGGCATGAGAAAGCTTTCCGCAAGATGGGTGCCGCGTTTGCTCACAGTCGACCACAAACACATGTGCAGTTGCCATGGCAAAAATCCATGAATTGGGCTATGAATTGCTCCCTCATCCACCCTAATCTCCAGATTTGGCTCCGAGGGACTACTTCTTGTTCCCAAACCTGAAGTAATGGCTTGGTGGAAAAAGATTTGACTCCAATGATGAAGTCATCTCGCAAACAAAGGCCTATTTTGAGGACCTCGACAAATCATTTTTTTTGGAAGGGATAAAAAAATTGGAGAAGCGTTGGACAAAGTGTATAGAGCTCAAGGGAGACTACGTTGAAAAATAAAATTATTTTTTTATCAAAAAATCTGTGTTTTAATCCAAAAGTCACGGACTTATTGACCCGCCCTCGTATATATATACAAAAAACAAAAATACAAAAAAAAAATTATAAAACAACAAAGAGATGGGTAACCTTCGGGTAACTTCTTCCCACAAAAAAAAATATAATACCTAAATGATAAGATAATTTTAAGTAGCTTAAGTAGCCTAAGTAGATTAAGAATAATGTTAAGGTAGTTAATAAGTTTAAGTTTTAAGTTTTAAAAGATGATACAAAAAAATAAGTTAATTTACTAAGTTTTTGTTATAAAATAATTTTCTTAGTTTTAATTGCAATTAATACAACATAATTTAAAAACGAAATGTAGGAATCGTCGAAAGACAAAATTGAATTGTTAGGTTTAACTTAGAGTGTCCGCATGGGGCCAGTAAGTTAGAATAAGATAATTTTAAGTTAATTAAGCTAATTTTTAAGCGTTTTTTTGTATAGCATGTAAGAGTTATTGAATTGAGTTGAATAAAAATTCATATTAAATGAAAAGAAAAATGATCTTCAGTTCAGTATGTCAAAAGTATTGTGTGATTAATAAGTGAATTGAAATCGTCGGTATAGCGAATGTGGAAAGCTCAAGTGCACTGATCTCCACTGTCAAGCTTTTACAAGAGGGTCTGAATGTAAACATAACGCATGATGACATTAAATCCCACTATAGCCGCGTTTTATTGGCAGGTCAGTAGTCAGCTCAGCATTCAATGCCAATAAAACAATTTAACTCACTCCAAACGTCATTTGACTTGTCGAATAAACTTGCGGGTTAGTTCGCAAAGTTGCGAATGTTTTTTTACCTCCTATTTTGTTTATAGACCTAAGCAAATAGAATTCGGTTCTTAAGAGCCATGCGCGAAATGCTTCAGCGCAAATTAATAACAAAAATCTCCTTAATTAATTATGTTTCTCTTACTTTAATCGGTTTGTTTTGCTTTGCGAATATGTATTTTGTATAACTGTGCGTGTAAATAAATATTTTTGTGCTGAAACTTAAGAAGAAAGTAACAAAAGCAAATTTCATAAATAAGTTCAACATAAAGTTCGGTATTACACGGTGACTTTTGAGTCACGACTCACACAAGTTCAAAAGAGAAAGAAGATGAGGTAGAAAATCACCAACCTTGTGAGTCGTCGGGCAATATTCCAATGACTCATTTTGACTTTTCTTCTCTCCTTGTTCGGTCTTTTTCTATATCGCTCTATTTCTATTCGTTCTTCATGAAGGGTGGTTCGCAAAAAAAAACCCAAGAAATTTTTTGGTCAAAGGAGTTGTAATGGTCATCGCAAATAATTGGACTGCATAAAATGATAAAATCTTATTTTCTATGTTTTGTCCCAAGAAGTCAAAACAGAAACACCCTGTAGTTGGTTTTACCAATTAAAATGGCACTGAACTATATTGGTAGTAATGCCGATCTGTTAGCCGCAATGATTTAACATGAATCTTGGGGAAGAATATGTCTGGTTTCCGCGATCGACTGCTCTCTCTTGGATTTTGGCCGCGCTAGTGAAAGGTTGTTGACAGTAAAGTGTAGTTAAAGTGCCATGAGTATGGCCAAATTATTATTGAATGAGGTTTTCTAAAACCACGGCCCATAGAATACTCCTAATTATAAAGTTCGAATTTTTAAGTAATTATTAAACGCATAACACACATCTTTACATACAAATAAAACGTATAAAGTCCAATTTCGACCAAGAATCACGATTGCGAAGAAATTTTGATGCGAAATCTGCTATCAATCTAATCTATCAGCAGACGATCAATAATCGCTTCCACATGTGCTGTACCTAAGTATTAAGAGGATCAAGTACAGTCACACTTTCAACGTGGAGCAAAACCTACCATGAGGAGCAAATAACCATAAGCGCAGCGTACATTTGGCGTTCTTTTTTGATTAATCATTTATAATAGATTTTTTTGTGAATTGTCTATTGATATGTTATTGCCCTGATTAAAATTTGCTTACTTACTTTATCTTAACATATTTGTGTAAATATCACAGTTAGTACCTTTATCACAATAAATTTATTATCACAGATCCAATTATATGTATACATACATATATGTACACACACATGTAAATTATCCTTAGATTTTTTTTCATGCATCAAGTTCTTGTGAATGTAATTTGATTAATTTTATAAAAGCTCTATAAAAGTTCCGGTTTTTGTGCGCATAACAACTGCTGAGGAGAAGACTATCGAGGTATGTTACATTTATCATTTATTTCCATACATTTTCAAGAATTTCATACGTATCAAATTTTTGAATTAAAATTTATAAAATTAAGCTTTCTTTCTATACTTCGATTAATGTTTAATCAAATGCCAAATGAGTGAATATCAACTTCGATTTGTTGAAATTAATAAATTTGCCTTAATATGATAAAAGTGATAGTTTTGTGATGATTTTTTTAAAATGAACAACTAAAGATATTGGACGAGAACAGGTTTGGGCAGATGAAGTTAAATGTAGGTTAAAGAAAAGTAGAAGAGATATTTTGAAGTAGGGGGTTATTCCTAAGATACCTGGATAAAGGATTAACCATGGTGAGGAGCTCTTTTATTAGATGCTAGAGGGACTATCCAAGGCAATTGTAACAACGAAATCTGCCATTATCAGAGTAGTGCGGTAAGAAGGAAAGGCACCATTATTTTTTATTTCTTTGTGTGGTCATGTGGAGTGAAAGATCCCCCCCTAATCCGACGATTTCTAGCGTGGCTTTGATAACGTGCCGAAATTCACTTCATTGCAAGGGACTACAACTTCTTGTCCCCGCTGTTACAGAGTCGGAGAAAAACTCAAAACTTTTGTTAAGAGACCGATTCGTTTGTGTTTAAAGCGAAAGAAGAAATAAAAGAGAACTGTCAAAAAGAGTCATGACTCAAAAGTCACCGTGTAATACCGGCCAAACACGTACAAATTTAAGATGAAAAGTATTTTTTTATAATTACGAACGCATCCTTTGATTGAAAATTCACAAAGCTTCATAAAACGAAATCAAATCAAAACAAAACTTTATCGGCAGCAATCAATGCTGGTTCATCTATCGCAAGTATTCGACTTGTTGTTGTTTGCAATGGTAAAGCTTACTGTGCTGGTCACTGACCTGCCAATAAAGTGCGGCTTATATTAAATCTGTTAAAAGTTGAACAGTATCATACCTGTTGCAACCGCAAGTATGAAGACATCACATATTGTGAGTTGGATTGCTTGGTTTCGTCGATTTTTCGTTCACTTTGACAGCTAAACATCTGCTGAATTATAGAATTCAAAAAGTTGTTTTTTGCGAAAAAGTTGTAATTTCTTTCAAAAACATTTATATTAGAAGGAAACACATATATTTAATTATCAAAATCAACCAAAATGCTTTTATGATGGATTTGTGCCTTTTTCTTGCGAGGTGAATTCCAGAAAGCTTGTGTGTGGAAACAAATTGCTGTAAAAAAATTAAATTCGGTTCGAAAATTTGTTAAAGTAATTGTTGAGTTAAAATGTCGACATCAAGTATGTAAGTTTAGAAATAGTTGGTTGTGAAGTGCTTTTTGCGTTCCCACTGGTATTTCAACATTTCAAATGAGAGCTAGTGTCAGAATTGATTACTGTTAGTTTTTCTGTATGGAAATCAAAAGTGGTTGAACCTATTTAGCTGGTTTTATTAATTTAAAGATGAATTTAAGTGGTAGTTTAGAGATATTAAGTATATTGTTGACTCAGTATAGAGGTATGGATTTCGCGTTAAATCTTATGTCCACTCGAAACGGCGACGTTTTCTACTATTAACACATTGACTGCCTTTGACTCGTACGTTTTCGAGCGACAACTGATAGTTCTCCAAAAGTCGCGTCGCACATTTTCGTGCGACACCTAGTCCTTTAGCTCAGGCCATGTCGGATGTTTTTGTGGTATGGTATATGGGATTTTATATGAGTTTCGTATTGTGTGGCCTCCGCTGTACATTTTGGTCAAACTGCCGTGGCCGTGGGATGACTTTTAGGGGCAATGAATGAGAGATAAATTTCATGCTTTGTTTTTTTAGTTTTAGAGCATTCTGACTTCATTTTTAAAACTTTTAAAAACAAAATGAAAAAACATTACAGTATATAAAAAAGGAACTTAAAAATAGAAAAGCAAATTCGTTAGTCCATTAATACTTATTCTAAAAGCAAAATTATATTCGACAAAATAGTAGGTGCAGGAATCCAAAAAAAATGGAAGCCCAGAAATCAAGAAATACAAAGCTGGGGACAGTATGGACAGTATGTTGTTGTTTTTTTAGGTTGTTTCTTACTGTTTTCCTGTAAAATGATTTTTTTGGTTGCGCATAGCACAAAACGGAGGCTCCTCTGATAGTTTTACCATTAGCATCTTTCCTTTTTTCAATATTCTCCGCAAACGTTTTTCGGCAGACCAACTTCTGGAACACTGTTCGAAATTTCCCCGGAGTACATTTATGTTGACCACGTGAAACCTTCGTAAGAGCTAAGTTTGAACAATTTTACACCATAAGGATGAGCTTTATTAGGGAGATTCTGTCGAAAAACTAGGCGACCTCTCCAAGGAATGACAGTTTCATCGATTACCATGTTTCTCCCTGGTATTTACATGCTCTAGAACTTTCCCTGCAGCATATCCGAAAGAGGTTTCAGTTTCCCAAATCTATCTCCTGCTGCTTTGGTGGTGTTGTCAGCAAAATGAACAAAGTTTAGGAGAAGTTGAAAACGGTTGCGCGACATGGTTTTCGCAGGAATCCCAAAGTTATATATATATTTTTGTTCGGCCAATAATATTCCAACGATCTCACCTTCACGAGGCCCATCCAAAGCAAAGGTCTAATGAATTTTTTTTATCTCTGGCCCGTTTGTGGGAACCTAATTCTATTTTCTGAAGCATGTTATTGTAACACGACTTATTTGCTGCTGCGCGTATCTATTGGTTTGAAAGACAATAAGTTGAATAAGTTCCTCATCGACGAAAAGGCTAAAAGCTTCCAAACAATTAATAGTTGTGGGGACGTCTATGAGGAAATCGGAATGAATATTCCGTGCAGTTGTTAGGTAAAATTAATGAAAAGAATAAAAAGAACCGATCTCTATTTGTATGTGCTGCAGACTGCCTCAACCGTTCATTTTACATGCCCTCGTAACCTCTGACCGAATCTCCACTCTAGGTCAACCTCTTAATCGATCTGCCTCAGTTAATCGGGTTGCGCAGCACGTTTAGTTTTCTTGTCATAACTCAGTGCGCAAGAATACGTTACATGTGCTATTGCCATTTGACTCCCCATTGTTGCATTTGACCTGTATTCTTGCATTCGTTTGTGGGCCATGTGCTTGACATTTGAGACTAGTAACACATGTTTCGGCACTTGTGACCTACTTGTGTCTTTTGCAAGTATCCCATGTGTTGTCTTGTGTGTGGTCTCAGGTTGGTGCAGTGTTGGGCACAACACAGCGTACGGAGTTATTTGTTTCAATTTCAGCTGTTATTTCCTCAGCTACTTCCCCCAACTGTTCCTCTTCACTTCCTGTTGCTTCTGCATCAACTGCATCCAAATCTTCAGGTTCTGAGCCTGTTTCGGAGTTAGGGTCATAACTTGCAAGCCAATTATTATCGAAATAAAAGTCATCGCTTGAAAAATCGTCCCCACTTTCTTCTATTTCTAGATCTCTTGTCACCTCACTATCACCCAAATTTCGCCTTTCCATTTTTTATTAACTTTTCAGTAACCTAAAAATATTATTAACACATTGAAATCACTTCAAATCACACTTACTATAATGGGGCTACGTCGTATAAAAACGTGCGGCACACAAAAACAGTTATGACAACAAAAAAATGGGAATATGTTGGACACTACTTTTTGAGTGAAAAGAAACAGAAATTTTACAAAAGAATTCTTTGGCCTGACGCAACCCAAAATGTTAAAACGGCTTGGCAGTCAAAGTGTTAAGTATGAAGAAAAGAATTACAATTGCAAAAGCAAGCCCTGACAAAATACGATACTAACTATAGAAAGTTTATTCCATTGCAAAAACAAATTGCTATTGCTTTGTACACAAATGGATCTTTGACCGAGTACCGAAGTACAGTGAAACCCGAATAAGTGCTTCACGCTTAAGTACCCAACTCGTTTAAGTACCCAAAAAAAGCTGAAAAAGTTGAGAGGTATTTATCCGGGTTTTACTGTATTTCCAATCTCTTCGGTGTTGGCAAGTCCGCAGTTTGCCAAATATTCAAACATTTTGGCGAAGAAGTTTGGAAGAACTTACGCCCAAAATACTTGAATACTTGTCCAGTTACTGAACGACGTGTAAGGGAAAATGTAGCCGGTTTCGAAATGTTAGGATTCCCTCAGTGCTTTGGTGCTATAGGTGAGAACAAATTTCAAGTATGTACTCGTATGTAGGTACAAAGATTTCCAAGTATTAAATAATTGCACTTAGATGGTTGTCATATTGAAGTTAGACCTGGTTTCCTAGACTTCGGTTTGCAAGTTGGAACGTCGGACCGATGACCTCAAAAAGTTTAGAACTGGAAGCGATTATGCGTCGCAGAACTCTACAAATCCTGTGCGTACAGGAAACGAAGTGGTGTAATACAGGAAATAAAGCGCGTTTTCTAGGTTTAAAAACTAAGGCATTTAAGATGTTCTACCATGGAACGGTCAATGGACGAAACGGTGTTGGAATCGTTGTTGCAGCGGATCTTCTAAACAATATCGTCGGTATCTTGAAAATAAGCGACCGCTTAATGAGTGCTAAACTCGTCATACATAATGAAACGTGGAACATTGTTAGCGAGTTCGCTCCACAAAATGGATGCAACCAATCGGAAAAAGATAAATTTTGGTCAGAGTTCGGTAATTTGCTTAGAAATATACCTATCGATGAGATGCTCTTCGTAGGCAGAGATTAAACGGCCACGTCGGAAAAACAAATGTTGATTATGAGGACTGCCACGGCGATAAAGGCTTTGGAACCAGAATTCAGCTGGCGAAGACATCCTTGTAGCATGTAGGGCTTACGGCTTAACCGTCTTAAATACAATGTTTATTAAACATCAACGATATCTTATCACCTATAGCAGCGGAGGCCACGAAACGCAAATATATTATCACCTCTGCAAAATGTCGATGAGAAACCCTGTTAAGGACTGTGAAGTACGAGTAATACTTGGAGAATCGCTAGTAAGCCAACACCGTCTGCTCATTACAGAATTTTTCACAGCGGAATAACCGAAAACACGGGCATCGTTTGGAAAGCCAAAAATCCGGTGGTATAATCTATCGAAGGAACGAAGCGCAAGATTTATCGCACTGGCTAAAGAAGTACTTCAAAATATAAATGGTATAGCAGACTCACTTAGCCCGCAAGAAATGTGGAACAGCATGCACGAGGAATGCATAACACTTGCAAAGTTCCATCTGGGGACTATATCGAAATACCATCTAGTCGGCCAAGAAACATGGTGGTGGAATGACGAAACCAAACGAGCTGTGGCCGACAAGAAGAGTGCATTCCAAGCGTGGACAAAATGCGATCGGAGCGACGATATCGAAAAAGCTCGACTGGCTCTTGAATACGAGCGTCTTAAAAAGATCGCAAAGAAAGTCTGGCTCGAACTCGAGCGGCAGCAGCGGAAAACCTGTACCAGGAGTTGGAACAAATATCCTCACGATCGGTAGATAGAAGACAAGCTATCCAAGAAGTTCAAACGTCGTACAATACTAAAATGCCAGAGGAGAAAAAATTCAATGGAAATAACCTCGCCGAAATACATCAAAAATGCAGACGGTAGCTTACTAACAAATGAAGAGGAAATTTGTGACCGGTGGCTTGAATACTGCAAGGAGTTGCTTAACAAACAGTTTCCACGTGATATCGTGCCGGCAGCTGGTCTATTGGAGGAGGAAGTTTCGGACTTTTCAATCGAAGAAATAAGTATAGCAATCGGAAAAATGAAGCGGGGGAAAGCGGCGGGACCAGACAGCATTCCATCAGAGTTTTGGTCGAAGATGGAGGGGATCGCCAGCGTTTGGCTATCGAAACTTTTAAATAAATTAAAATGTGGACAACCTATGCCGAATCAATGGAGAAGTAGCTTCTTGGTTCCATTATACAAAGGAAAAGGCGACACTCGAGAATGCAACAACTACCGTTCAATCAAGCTTATGTCACACACAATGAAAATCGTCGAAAGAGTCTTAAACGAACGTCTTCGGCAAATAATAAAGCTCGATAATAGCCAGTGTGGATTTGTTGAAGGAAGATCGACGGTGAACGCTATCCAAAGCCTACGAATAATAATGGGAAAGCACCGAGATTCGTCTAAGGATTTACACATGGTATTTATCGACCTCGAGAAAGCATTCGATCGAGTGCCTAGGGATCTCATATCGGCCGCGCTGAGGTCTAAAACGTACCGGAAACGTATGTTAGAATAATACAAGACATGAACAGAAACGTGAAAACTGCGGTTAAAAGCTCTGCTGGACTAACGAGAGAATTTCTAGTTAATGTCGGAGTGCATCAAGGAAGCGTAATTAGCCCTGTCCTCTTTAACGTAGTATTCGACTATCTTTTAAAAGACTGCATGCGCGAAGCAAATGTAACGCCAATTCTCTTCGCTGACGACGAAGTTATACTTAGCGATAACGTCGAAGATTTACAGAACGCCTTAGATTCATGGAGAAATGTGATAGAGAGAAACGGGTTTAAAATAAGTCGTTCAAAGACGGAGCATTTGACGTGCCCATTTGCGCATCCGTTGCGACCTGTTCCGGGTATAATGTTAGACGGAATAGTTCTTCCGAAAAGCACTATCTTTAAGTACTTAGGATCAATCGTTAACATGGAAGCGAAATGTGACGACGACGTAAACCACAGAGTGAGTGTGGGGTGGATGAAATGGCGGGAAAATTCGGGAATCTTTTGCGACCGAAAATTTCCACTTAAATTAAATGGGAAACTCTACACCACGGTTGTTAGACCAGCTCTTATATACGGTTCACAGTGCTGGACAATGTTTGAAGCGTTTAAAAACAAAACGACGGCAGCGGAAATGAAAATGTTAAGGATGTCTAGTTGAGTCACTAAACGCGATTGCATTAGATCTACGCGTATAAGAGGAGGTCTACACGTAAAGAATTCGGTAACCGGACAGCTTGAGGCGAATAGAATAAGTTGGTATTGCCACGTTCAAAGAAGATCTGCGGAAAATCCGGTTAAGATGGCACTATCAACTACGGTCACTCCAACTGTAAGAAAACGAGGTCGGAAAAAGAATTCCTGGATTTCTCAGATGGCAAATGCGCAACAACGCCTGGGGCTAACCACTGAAGCGATCCAGGATCGAGCAGTATGTAGACGCGTTCTGCGGTCTGCGACATTAGCCAACCCCATAAGCGGAGCAGCAGCGATGCAGTAAAAATGGGAAACTCGTTACGCATAAGTTCGTATAACGAGGAAAGAGTTAATAAAAGGATAAGAAGAAGAAGAAGACCTGGTGCTCAAGTTGCCGTTGATTACTACAATTACAAGGGCTGGTTCTTCCGTTTTTTTGGCTGTTGTTGATTATCTGTAAGTTTATTATCTATATATACTCTACATCTCCGCTTATACACACATGATTCAGTTACAGATTTCTTTACATAAATGTCAGAAGCCCGGACGTTGCAATGATTCACAGATATTTGAAAATTCTTGCCTAAAATTGGAACACCAAAAACCAATTTTCAGGGAGCTATCAAGAAAACTTTGCGGTGTCGACGTTCCAGCTGTCCTTATTGGAGACCCTGCATTTCCTAGGATTTACGAAAATAAATAAGTGTTTATTATAAATATGAAAACATTCTGTACATACAGTGCATCACAAAAATCATGGGACAAGGCAAGAAATAGCGGCAATTTTTGTTTGTCTTAGCATGTTCATTCTGATAAACGCATTTCGCTACTGCCATATTGGCTACCTAGTCGTAAAAAAATAATCCGGTTTCAAGTTTAGTGAAAATAAGTCCTTCGACAGTTTTTAATATAATAAAAAGATATATGGAAGAAAAAAGATTAGAAAACAAAGCGCGTAGTGGCCGACCAAATCTGTTAGATGTTCGAGATGAGAGAAATATTTTAAGAGAAATTAGGCAAAACCCAAGGATAAGTGCACCAAAATTGGCAGCTAACTTAGGGGAAAAAACGGGAAAAGTAGTGAGTCCGGAAACAATAAGGAGAACTATACGAAAGGCTGGTTACAACGGAAGAGCAACAAGAAGGAAATTTTATGTCAGTGAAATAAATATGAAGAAAAGGTTGCAATTCGCTCAAACGTATAAAAATTTCGACTTTAGCTATTGGCTGAACGTTATATACGCAGACGAAAGTAAATTCAGTATTTTTGAGAGTGAAGGGCGCATTACAGTATGGCGAAAGCCAAATTAAGAATTTAAAAGGAAAAACCTAGTCCCAACTGTCAAACAATGGAGGAGGTGGAGTTATGGTCCAGGGGTGTTTGTTGGCTGGTGGTGTTGGCGATTTGGTTTTTATCGAAGAGACAATGACTCAGTGGGTGTATCTAGATATAATGAAAAACCAAAGCGCTGAAAAAATGGGACTTCGTAACACATTTAATTATTACCTGGATAACGATCCTAAACACAAATCGTTTTCTATTCGATCCTGGCTACTATACCATTGTCCAAAGGTCATCGAAATACCACCGCAATCCCCGGACCTTAACCCCATTGAACATCTCTGGGATATTTTTGAGCGAAAAGTAAGGAAACATACGATTCATTCTAAGGCCGAGTTGAAGAGAATTTTGATGGAGGAATGGTCCCTTATTTCCATCGAAGAGACAACCAATTTAGTAAAATTGGTCCCAAAAAGATTAAAAAAAGGTTATCGAAGCGAAGGGAAACCACATGAAGTATTAACAATAAGCATTTCTAACTTTATTAAATTTTTAAGTCAATGAATAAAGATTGTCCCATTACTTTTGTGAGACTGTTTTTGGATATAATTGAATTAAAGTCTCCTTAATTTTACTTTATAAACCATTTTGATTGTTTTCCTTTTTTTCTTTAATTTATGTGTCCAATGAAGTTATTTTAAATAAATAAATAAGAAAATTATTTTGGCTTACTTCCTTAGCAGAATCAATAAAAATACTGTTCTATTGCATTTGTCCCATGACTTTTGTGATGCACTGTACCTGTATTTTCCGGTGAGATTACTTATTTTCGTTCTGATCTCGTCTGGGGAGAAATCGGCGCCTCTTTCCGCCGTGAATTTCACTTTTGTTTTTTTGTAAGCGTCGCTGTTATTGCGGTTGCCACAGAGGTCAAGTATTTTTTCTTCCCAGGGCTCAACGAAAACTCTTCATCTGATTCTGTCCACTTCCTTCTTCTTTGCTTATAAATCTTTCGTCGTTCCATTCGTATTGAAATTATCACTTGCAAATAATGATTATTTTGTTGACAGCTGTTTTTTGTTTATGTCAGTGGACTGAAAAGTCATTAAATGACGTGTTGAATTTGAAAAGAGGTTTGTTCGATTTGACAAACTTGTAAATTCAGCAACGAAATTCAACATTTCGCTGAAATGCAACATTTCGAAATGCTGAACATTTGAGCTGAAATGTTGAATTTGGGTGCGATGTGAACGTAGTATAACGCACTTCAACAGGGCTTTATTCAAAAAGGCAAAACAAACTCAACCTGAACAAAATATTGCTTATTTATGGGTTAATAATGAAGTTAGGGATAGAAGGGTTTTTCATTGTGAGTAACTTTTCAATGATTTTTTTATAATTCATCAAAATATTCGTAGCTTAAGAAAAAATGTTGATCTCTGTTTACCGCATTTGGAGTTTTTTTCTTTTTAAACAAGCCCCATTTGATTTTTCTCTCAGAAATATGGATTTTTGATGATGAATAAGATATTTATGAAATACCTGGGTACAAAATACACGGCTTTCTCTCCGGGTGGTCACCATCTCGATTGCGATTTCGGGCGCCTGGCAATCCTCAACTTCGTGCACAAGCACCGCCCAGACTTAACTGATGCCATGAAACATCAATCACTTAAAACTATGAGAAGTGTGTTACCTCAGTAACGTACCGACCGAGGAAAGCATGACTACCCTCCCTACTTCCTTAAGCCACCAGAATTCGGCGAACTGTTTTTCGGCATCGACCCGATCCCTTTTCGCAATCGCGGTACTAAAACGGAGGTGCTCCTGAGCATTAGCGACATACCCGTCGTAGATGAGCCGCTTGTATTTCGCACCACGGTGGCAGTGGTATATTACCGGGGTACCATCCCTACTTTGCACTAAACCTTTAGCATCTATATGAAGAAAAGCCTCCGGCGGGATAAAGCCCCATAGAAGTGGGCTCTCGTGGTACATTTCATTAGGGTAATAAGCCCCAAAGATCAGGCTGCTGTCGCTGGTTATTGCCCTTGCAACATGATTTCGAATCACCTTAGTCAGGAAATTGTCAATCCTATTCAGATGAGCCCCATCGTAAAGGGCTTTGTTAGGATATTATTTCTTGTACTCTGATTCTGGTGTTTTATATGAACCCAGACAGGTCCTAAGACACTGCCTTTCAAACACCCGAATCTTTTCTGAGACTGAGACGGCGCTACTTTAAACCACACAGGGCAACCATACAGAATGGCATCCCGTGTTGTCCAATTATGGCATATATAAATCATATATAGCAGAGGTTTCGGCATATCCCTCCTAGTCAACTTATAGAAAAACCCCTCTAGCCATACGGTGTCGAAAGTCTTCTCAAAGTCAACCAAGCAGGCACCCGTACACTGGTTCTTACATTTATTCCATTTTATGTCGGAGATCAGCTTTGACGCAGCATGAATAGTGTAATGCTTCCCCCTAAAACCAAACTGATTTTCCGGAATTACGAGTATATTATTTTCCGAATACGTCGCTTATATTCGGAAGTAAACTGATTGATCGAAGATTAGCAGAGTTGGTTCTAACTTTATCCCTTTTCGGGACAGGATGTACCACTGCTATTTTCCAATGTGTCGGATAATATGCATTATTCAGCGCATTGTTAAATAGCGTAGTAAAAATATCCACTGCTTCCAAGGGTAGGTGTCATAATACGACGATTGGAATACCGTCTACTCCCGACGACTTTTCGTTTTGCAGAGACTCGAAGATGCACAGGAGTTCATCTTTTCGCACGAACAAATTTGAGGAAGCTCGCTCATTGGGGACGATGACATTTGCAGCGTTTTCTTCACTGAATACGGCAAAACCGTGATTAGGCCCTGTTATCAATGTCGTAAATACGGTGAACCGGATTGTTCACCGTATACACGGTTTCGAAAAAAGCGCCCAGCAAATCCACTTTCTCCTGTGGGTCTTCGATCACGAAAAAACTATCGCCTGAGTCGGCACTTTCTGGACTTAAACCAACCGTTAGTAGTGTCTGTCTGTTCTCTGTTGTCTGTGGAATTCGAACACATTGAATGTTGTTGTGATCTTTCCGCCTGAACAATTTATTTTTCTGCGGGAACATATTCGGACCACTGGATTTTATAGCCCGAATCTTATTGCCCCAGTACAGACTTACAGCTTTACTGTAATTTTGTTTTATTAATTGTTTGAGATTTTTGATCACTGACTTCAATGTTCTTATTTCCGGGTTTTGTCTGTCAGTTAACTGTCTGTACAGTTCCTTCAGTCTCGTGAGCAGTCTACTTTTGTATGCGTACAGTGCGTTTATTCTGGAGAAGCGCGACCACCGTACCCTACGAAAGTCGTACGAGTACACTTGATCGTACTGCTCCAGCAGCGTTTGTTCATTTGGGATCCGTACTGTTAAAAATTGCTGAAGTAATACCAGTTTTGAAAAAAGGTGACAATATGATATTAAATAATTGTAGACCAATCACTCTTCTGCCAGTATTCTAAAAAAAATTCGAAAAACTAATAAAACAATTTTTTTTTCATATCTCGAAACTATCTTTTTTGTAGTCAGAGTCAGAACGGCTTTAGAGCTGGTAGATCTACTGAGGATGCTCTCCTTAGATACCGTAACATGATACATGACAGAATCAATAGCAAGAAGCTAACTGCCTCCCTTTTAATTGATATTACTAAAGCTTTCGATCATACATGTACATGTTAAATAAATTAGATAAAGCTGGATTCAGAGGGTTTATACTTAAATGGTTTGAATCTTATCTCTCAAATAGGAAACAAACGGTAGAAATCGGTGACTCATTTAGTGAGTTCTTTGATATCAAAATTGGTGTCCCTCAGGGCTGCGTACTGGGACCCATATTCTTCCAAGTATTTATAAATTCAATTCTTACTCTATCAATCTCTTTTTACCTCTTGGATCTGGCGGCGGATATCAACCATGACTTAGAAATACTGAGGCATTGGTTCCATTTGCACAAGTTAGCTATCAGCGATAAAACAAAAATCATGCTCTTCGATACAGCTGCCTGATTTCACTTGCCATAGTTCATAAAGTTGCCATTTTTTGATAAGTTCTGACATTTGCTTTGAATCTAATTCTCTTACTTCTTTTAATACTACGAGTACTAATGATTGCTCTATGAATTGTTCTGTTATTGGCAATGTACAGGTCTTTAAGTATCTGGTTATTGAAATCGATAGCAAGTTGAATTGAAGTGCTCATACCACTTCCCTTAGAAAGTACTTACAAAGTAATTACAATTTATCATGGCCTGGTCCATTTTAAATTACAGCATGGTTTGACTTGTTGGGGCGGTACATACAAAAACAAAATACAATCTTCGCCGGAAGTACAAAAACATTTGCTTGGAATTATCTGGAAAAAATGGCGGCAAGACCACAGTTTCCCACTCTTCCTCAACTCATTTATTCTGCCTCTGAATCATCTTTACTATTATAAAGTTTGAAAAACTGTTTTTTCAAGAAGCGGCTATTCTCTAAATCATGATCCGAATACTTACGGTATTCGTAGCACTGCTAGTAATCTTGCATCTGTCCGCCCCCACAATACTCAGCGCTTCCTAAGTTATTATTCTTCTGTGGCACAATAAATTACCCAATGAATTAAGGCATTCTCTGAATATATTCTCGTTTTGCAGAAAGGTCAAAAAGCGGTTGTTTGACTATGACTGCAGTGAGATAAATAATCTTTCTGGACTAATTATTTCTTAATTCTTGTTTACCTGAAAGTTCAATTAACCCAACCACAATATTACCTTGAAACATACGAGTATCTATTGGTACTTAACTCGATATATTCGACACTAGTTTTCACTAACTAAGGAATGTATCTATTTATTCATGCTCTGATGAAAAACACTTATAATTTACTTTATATTTAACGATGTTAATCCACTTGATTTTGTTTTTTAGTTCTATACTTGAATTAGAACTAAATTTGACGAAAGGCGTTCTTGAACTCAACGAGCAGAGAAACCGGGAAGTACATCGGCTGTAACAGAAGATGAAAAAAGAGGACAAGAAGCGTGATGTAATGATATTGAAAGATTGTACTCTAGGAGTCACATACTGAAATTTTAATAATAGACACAAAAAAAGATCCAAAACAAGAAAACACGTTCAGAAGTCTGTTAAGATGAAGAGGGTAACATTGTAAGACAATCACAGTCGGTACTGAGAATATGGAAAAACTATTTCTGCCGTATCGAAACAGAAGCTGCCAGAATGGGATTGGGGAAAAATGAAGGAAAAACAAAACATCGCCGAATAGGACAAACTGTTACAGTTGAGAGTTATACTTTTGAGGAAGCAAACGACTTTGTCTACCTTTGTCAGCTATTCTGAGCAGCAAACTTATCGAATTTTTGAGTTTGAATAAGGTCAATAATTCTCGATATGAGTCATGAATCTAAAGGAGTCTCCTCCTCCCTTCCCATCCTTCTTTTTCGCTCCTTTCTCTCATGGGCCGGATGAATGTGCCATACGACCCGCTTTGAGGATCAATGAGCGGAATATCCGGATACCTAGCAACTCCCGCATTAGCTAGGTTTACCTCTATACAGATGGACCTTCCTTTCTCAGATACTCGTGGGACCCTTATGGAAAACCTCCTCAAATAACAAAACCTGAGACTGGAACTCCACTATAATTGACAGTAACTGCATCGACTACGGGGAAGACCATGGGGCACTTCGAAAGGTAAAAACAACAGTCAAAATCCAAACATTCAAAGACGAGCAATCCAAAGTCCTACCATTTCCTCCACTTCTAGCAGCAACAAGTCTGGCGAATAGAACAAGCTGGTATTGCCACGTTCAGAGAAGATCTGCGGAAAATCCGGTTAAAAAGGCTTTATCAACTACGGTAACTTCAACTGTAAGAAAACGAGGTCGGAAAAAGAATTCCTGGATTTCTCAGATGGCGAATGCGCAACAACGCCTGGAGCTCACCACTGAAGCGATCCAGGACCGAGCATTATGTAGACGCGTTCTGCGGTCTGCGACATTAGCCAACCCCATAAGCGGATCAGAAGCCATGCAGTAAAAATGAGAAACTCGTTACCCATAAGTTCGTATAACGAGGAAAGGGTTAATAAAAGGGTAAGAAGAAGAAGGGGCGGTCGTACTGCTGCTACTAAAATTCCTCTCTCAAAGAGGAATCTGATGCTCAATCCCCTCAGTCGGCAAGCCCTTTTAAGGTGGTCTACTTAAGAGAATATCTATTTCGGAGGTCGAGAGAAATGCGGACATGAAGAGGAAAATAGAGTGGCCAAACAACATTCTCAAGGGCTTCTAAAACGCTAAAAAGCTTCTATAAACGACAGTGATCGTCGGAGGAAATCGTGCCGGTTCCCAGAAAGCCGAAATCCCCACGGGCCTTCCAATGTCACGTCTCTGAAGTCCTTAATAACAGAATAATGATCGCGGTAATCGATAAAAGCGACGTCGTTGGATTTATAGCACCTGAACGATGAAAGTTGGTCAAGTGTAAGCTTCCGGGCAATTTGGTCATCACGCGGGAAAACCCTGGACCATCTTCCTTCAAAAGCCACCTAGAGCTCATCGATTGGGCCAACAAAAGATCACTTGATTTTTACACAAAACTCATAAGTTGCTTAGGAGAAGTTTGACCGCATAGTAGGTTTAAGGTCGGGCCAAGAAATATATCCCTAGCAGACCTACAAACCGCACCTGGATCCCAACGGAACACTGCTTCCCAGAAGATACCTGGGAGATCATAAGGCTCAGACCCTTCCGTCTGAAAAGTGGCGAAACTGGAGGTTCAGGAAGGGTGAGTTGGTGGCTGATAAGCGATATAAATAATATAGTCGTTAAAAATCTCCTTCGCTCAAATTGGAGGATCACAAATCCACGTGACATTACAATGAGTCAATAGGCCTAAGTGAATTGGTCTTTCTCCAACAGTCACTATAACCTAACCCAAGCTAACCATGATTTGCTACAAATTCTGCCAACAACACATCAGTGGAGATAAAACGAAGAATCGCGAAGGCAAGAAAGCCCTATCCCGATGAAAAACTAAGGAAACACTATGTAAGATCTTGATCATGCCAGTCCGAAGCTATCGAATATATCCTCAGTCGTTTCAAGAAAGAAAAATATATATGTTCGGGTCCATAATACTGAACATTGACTGCTTCGCAAGCTCAGGCGTAATTTTTGGAAAAATGGGGAACGATGACGCATTAAGACTATACTAAAAAGCGCACTTTGGTTTAATTACTGATCTAAACACGGATCTCCTTCGAAATTGCCTCTTCAAAATTGGTATCTTTGGTTCTTAAGAAGCCCATTAAGCGGTGTCTGTAACAGTTATTCTACTGCAATTCATATGAGGATTTCCCAAAACTTTAGTATTGTCGAGCCTAGCTAAGCAAAGGATAGAGTTATAGAATGATTTAAGGCCAACGCACTTGTTTACTCTTATAAGTGAAATAACAAGACCTAGAACAACATCTTTCCCAATTATCAGACCTCAGCGTCTTATCCACATCAACACTTAACTTGTCCCAAAATCCATTAAATATCCACACTACTGTCGTCAGACACCTATAAAACCGCGATTGCTTATTCACAGCCATCATAAACGATAACATTTCAAAAACACCAACCACCGCACCGCGTCGTCTTGTTATCGATACATTTCGTCTTGGTAATAAATTTCTAAACGAAAGCGCACAAAACATCGCCAAATGGGTTTATTTTCATGGAAAACTCTTGATTCGAAATTTAAATTAACTGATTTATTGGGAGACAAAAACCAGAATCAAAAGCAAAAAAAAAAGAAAACCGTAAATAAATAATAATAAAAGGGGGGGACACAAAAAAAAAAAGAAAAAAAAACGGAAAAATAATAATTGAGGTCTTCCACTTCATTTTGTCATAAATTCCCGCCCAAACGTTCGGGTTTTTATGTGTCACCCGCTCGCATAATACATTCCACATCGTTAAAAATCCTTTTAAAAATGGATAAGGCGGTGATAGAAATGGAAGCTGAAAAAAAGTAGGACACTTCTTTTCCTTCCCAAACACTCACATGGAGGATGCTTGTCTTGGTTGTTGAGGAGCATAGGAGCTCGGTGTGGTAGCTTGAATGAATCTCTTACCGTCAACCTATTTACAGGCGAACGAGCTTACGCCAGACAAGGGAAAACAATCTGATTGCTGCTTAAGTGGAAAATTTATGTCCTTCGGATGGAGGCGATTGAAAGTAAAAAAAAAATAAAAAAAAATAAAAATCTTGCATGCTGCTTAGTTGGAGGGAGGTTAGAAGAGTGGGAGAAGATTGAGTGGAAGGTCGTATATGGTAAGCATAAGCCAAACCCAGCTAAGTCAAAGGAACAAAATTGACAAATTGTCCTGACAGAGGCAATGGGCACTGGGGCATTCTACGGATGTTTCTACGCAGGCTTCCTTCAAATAGACACTATGTAAATGTTGTGATAGATTCGCTCGCTAATGTATATGAGTAAATCACGCGGAACCACGGAACTGCAACCTGTTATAGAATAAACTTCAGGAAGATGCTTCCAAGGCAGCTTCTGTAGTTTTCTGAATATGAGAGTGTGAGATGCCCCAACTTATTTATGTAACTGAGACCTGGGTAAATAAGTCATTTGTAATGCAGTATAAAGTGCAAGTTGATTCCCTTTAAAGACTTAGATCGTCTAAAAATCTCAGTTCCTGTAGCTTGGTTGGCAAGAATTTAAAGAAAAAAATAAGGCACATTGGTGTTGACCGAAGCATCCAAGAGTTCAAATGTCATTAAGCAGGGGAAGCAGTAGATGCAACATATCCCCTTCTTCTTATCCTTTTATTAACCCTTTCCTCGTTATACAAACGTATGCCTAACGAGTTTCCCATTTTTACTGCATCCTTGCTGCTCCGCTTACGGGGTTGGCTTATGTCGCAGACCGCAGAACGCGTCTACATAATGCTCGGTCCTGGATCACTTCAGTGGTTAGCCCCAGGTGTTGTTGAGCATTCGCCATCTGAGAAGTCCAGGAATTCTTTTTTCGACCTCGTCTTCTTACAGTTGGAGTGACCATATAGCGCCTTTTAAACCGGATTTTCCGCAGATCTTCTTTGAACGTGGCAGTACCAGCTTATTCTATTCGCCTCAAGTTGTTCGGTTACCGAATTCTTTACGTGTAGACCTCCTCTTATACGCGTAGATCAAATGCCTCACGTTTAGTGACGCCACTAGACATCCTTAACATTTTCATTTCCGCTGCCGTCATTTTGTTTTTAAACGCTTCGTACATTGTCCAGCACTGTGAACCGTATATAAGAGCTGGTCTAACAACCGTGGTGTAGAGTTTCCCCTTTAATTTAAGTGGACATTTTCGGTCGCAAAAGATTCCCGAATTTTCCCGCCATTTCATCCATCCCACACTCACTCTGTGGTTTACGTCGTCGTCACATTTCGCTTCCATGTTAACGATTGATCCTAAGTATTAAAAGATAGTGCTTTTCGGAAGAACTATTCCGTCTAACATTATATCCGGAACAGGTCGCAATGGATGCGCAAATAGGCACGTCAAATGCTCCGTCTTTGAACGACTTATTTTAAACCCGTTTCTCTCTAGCGCATTTCTCCCTGAATCTAAGGCGTTCTGTAAATCTTCGACGTTATCGCTAAGTATAACTGCGTCGTCAGCGGAGAGAATTGGCGTTACATTTGCTTCGCGCATGCAGTCTTTTAAAAGATAGTCGAATACCACGTTAAAGCGGAAAGGACCAGTGACGCTTCCTTGAGCACTCCGCCATTAACTGGAAATTCTCTCGTTAGTCCAGCAGGGCTTTTAACCGCAGTTTTCACGTTTCCGTACATGTCTTGTATTATTCTAACATACGTTTCCGGTACGTTTTGAGACCTCAGCGCGGCCCATATGAGATCCCTAGGCACTCGATCGAATGCTTTCTCGAGGTCGATAAATACCAAGTGCAAATCCTTAGACGAATCTCGGTGCTTTTCCATTATTATTCGTAGGCTTTGGATAGCGTCCACCGTCGATCTTCCTTCAACAAATCCACACTGGCTATTATCGAGCTTTATAATTTGCCGAAGACGTTCGTTTAAGACTCTTTCGACGATTTTCATTGTGTGTGACATAAGCTTGATTGAACGGTAGTTGTTGCATTCTCGAGTGTCGCCTTTTCCTTTGTATAATGGAACCAAGAAGCTACTTCTCCATTGATTCGGCATAGGTTGTCCACATTTTAATTTATTTAAAAGTTTCGATAGCCAAACGCTGCCGATCCCCTCCATCTTCGACCAAAACTCTGATGGAATGCTGTCTGGTCCCGCCGCTTTCCCCCGCTTTATTTTTCCAATTTCTATACTTATTTCTTCGATTGAAAAGTCCGAAACTTCCTCCTCGAATAAACCAGCTGTCGGCACGATATCACGTGGAAACTGTTTGTTAAGCAACTCCTTGCAGTATTCAAGCCACCGGTCACAAATTTACTTTTCATTTGTTAGTAAGCGACCGTCTGCATTTTTGATGTGTTTCGGCGAATTTTTTCGTCTCTGTGCAGCGAGCTTAAAAATACTTGGCACTTTAGTATTGTACGACGTTTAAACTTCTTGTATATCTTGTCTTCTATCTGCCGATCGTGAGGATATTTGTTCCAACTCCTGGTAAAGGCTTTCCTCTGCTGCCGCTCGAGTTCGAGCCAGGACTTTCTTTGCGATCTTTTTAAGACGCTCGTATTCAAGAGCCAGTCGAACTTTTTCGATATCGTCGCTCCGATCGCATTTTGTCCACGCTTGGAATGCACTCTTCTTGTCGGCCACAGCTCGTTTGGTTTCGTCATTCCACCACCATGTTTCTTTGCCGACGTGATGGTATTTCGATATAGTCCCAAGATAGGACTTGGTCAGTACGACCAAAACAAGAGAAAGTGAAACTCAGAAAAAAATCGAGTTCATTTCGGTAGGAACTGCTAGACGTTCACTCCAACAGGAAACCACACAATAATCCGTCTAAAGTAGACCTTTTCATGCATTCTTTCATAACCTAGCCCAAGCCTTTTAGATTCATCCATATCATTGTACATCGCTTAAAGCATAGTGCGCTATTTTTCAACTTGTGTTGACCTCAGGTTACGACTAGAAATGTTCAATTAAGTTTCATTCATACTATACGTCAATATGACATTTACATTTTTCGCAAAGTTAACATCCGGCTGAAGATAGACAGACTTGCTCTTTAGACTTTTGCGCCTCGTGGTTATCATAACTGCTCCTCCGGGCATAATCCGATAAGTATTGCCAACCCCTAGTGATTTGAGAAAAAAAAAGTGAAATACAAATAATTGTCAATTACGTTTGAATGAGTTGTTCTCCTACCCCGTATAGCAATTCGATCCGCCACAATTGGTGACTTCGAATTGACGCTGAAGCCTTCTATTAAAAGCGATAGGGCAAACGACAGGGATGACATGATACCACGCCAAGGAAGCGAGACGTTGCTGTGGCCGTCTCAGAAAAACAACTATTTACGATTAAAGAGCTACTGCAGTATAATCTTAACATATAAGCAAGCTCGGCGGATAGCTGTGGACTGGGAATAAGCCCCCATAATACCGATCTTGTCCTCATAAAAAATTCCGACTATAGACCCTCCCTTATTCAACGGTATTCGGCGACAAATGGGGCCTCCAACCTTACACCACCCATTGGCTATATATCTCGGTCATAAGACCGATACTCACCTTCGGGGTGGTTGTGTGGTGAACGGCCTTAGACAAAGCACTGAAATGCATGAAGCTAACTAAAGTCCAAAGAACAGAATGTCTGGGCATAAGCGGAGCCCTACGCACTACTCTCTCCGCTGCTCTGGACGCTGTGTTTCACCTTACACCCCTCGACATTTATAGCAGACAAGTAGCAACGGAGCTTTTCGCCTTAAAGCGACTTCACAATGGGCAAATAAATATTTTGGCCATGCAAATATTCTTAACGCACTAGAAATCCTACCAGAAAACATGGACTACACCATACCCAAACAATGGTTTGACAAGAGCTTCCTTCTAAGCATTGCCTCCAGATCCTCGTGGGAGGAAAATGCCTTCCAGGATGACAATTCAATCCATTTTTACACCGACGGTGCAAAGACTGTCAGTGGCGTTGGCGATGGTGTTTTTGCCGATAAGCTTAACCTAAGCCTCTCTTTCCGCCTCCCCAACAACCGTAGCGTGTTCCAGGCGAAAATGCAATGGATATCAGCATCTTTTTCGATAGTCTAGCGGCTATCAAATCCCTGGACTCATTCTCTCTAAACAGTCATGGACTGCCGAACATCTCTAATGGAGATGGCGGAGCAGTTTAACATTCACCTTTGCTGGGTGCCGGGACAAAGAGACATTCCAGGGAATTGCATGGCCGACGAACTTGCCAAAATTGCAACCACTTTGCCTATCACACGTGAAAAGGAAAACATAGGTATACCTATCGCTACGTGCAAACAAAAACTATAGCTGGATGCTAATAGAAGAACAAATCATAGATGGGCGGTTGGATCGACATGCTTAGCGACCAAACAAATCTGGCCAAAGCTATATATGAATCGCTCCATGAGTTTAATTTCTCTAAATAGAAAACATCTTAGCGCCATTATAGGTGCCATGTTTACTTGGCATGTTTACTAACGTCTTTTGCAGAAGCTGCATGGATGAGGAGGAAGAGGGGACAATCCCTCACCTACTCTGTACATGACAAGATCTCTTTTAAACGACTTAAGTGACTTAAGCAACATGGACATTAAAAGTCTCCTACGCTTTATAGTTAGTTTAGTTTTAAATGCATTTTATTTTCTTAATCATGAATCCTTACATACTAACAAAAAATGCTTAAATGCTAGCTTAAAATTACTAAACAATCTTATACTAACTTACTGGCCCTACACAGGCACTCTAAGCTACTCTAAATTCTTATATCTATGTCTTTCGACTTTATTTACATTTTATTTAGGATTTCTTATTTTCTAAACTTAAGGCTAAGAAAAAATTTTTTTGATAAAAAACTTAGCGTATGGACATATTTTTTTATTCTTATAAAAACTTATTATCTAACTTAAAATAAACCTTAATCTACCTAACCTACATACAATACGTACATACACACATATAGACATTATGCACAATTATATACATACATTAGTATATACCTTCGTATATACTAATATATATATATATTACTTAAATGCTAACCTAAACCTATGTAAGCTGGCCATCGCTATTTACAAAGCAAATAGATTGGTCAGCTCTGCCTCATTAGTGAGGCTGGTCCGTAATTGACGGAAACGACGACGAAACATCTTCCCCATCATTCAACCACCAGAAATGCTGGTGCTGCCGAACGACATCCCTTTTATCGCGATTCCCCACTGCCCTACTGAACCTGAGACGATCCACCCTGCCGTGTGCGACGTCTCTGTTGTAGTTGAGTCGCCTGTCCCCAGCTGTCCGAGCGACATGGAAGATTAACGGGACTGCTGATCTATCCTGGATCAACCCTATCTGATCAAGGTAGAGGAATGCTTCCGGTGGAACGAAGCCGTTAGAGCGCACACTCTCATGATAAAGGTGATTGGGGTAGTACGCCCCTGATATCAGGTTATTCGTCGAGGTCATTGCTCTTGCAATGTGCCTTCGAGTCAGCATAATTACGAAGTTGTCCACTCGTATTAGGTTCGCCCTGTTGTAAAGGACCTCGTTAGGATAAAATTTTTTGTACTCCGACTCTGGTGTTCTGTACAAGCGAAGACAAGCCCTAAGGCAAGCCCTCTCAAACACCCGAATCTTTTCCATTAAGCTTGCTCGTACATTGAACCACACGGGACACCCAAATACCAGCATGGGCCTGATAAGGGCCATGTAGCAGATTATCTTTACCCTCGCATCGAGTTGGCTGCTATAAAACAGTCTCCTTGTGAGGGCAAAAGCGCCTTTAGCTCTGGCCAGAGCAGCATCTACATTTTTGTTAAAATACAGAAACTGATCTAGCCAGATCCCAAGGTATCTGACTACATTTCGACAGGCAAGAGGCTGTCCGTGTTGTCCAATGATCGAGAACTTTCGCCAATTTTTTCTGGTATCCCTAGAGGCTCCAGACAACGGCGTCCTAAAGAGAATGGTTTCCGACTTCTGAAAGTTGATTTTCAACTTCCAGTCATCGCAAAATCGTCTTATCTTATCGAAGTCACGCTGTAAGAGACTATTAATGACCTCGATTTTTGGACCTGTTCTGTACGCTATCAAGTCGTCTGCGTACGCAATAGTATGGGGAAGTGAACCTATCAAGTCGCTTGTATAAATGTTGAATAGGATCGGCGAATTGACCGCGCCTTGCTGAAGACCATTTTTAATTTGAAATATTCCAACAGAAGTCACATCACCATTTTTCACGATGAACTGTCTGTTGGTTAGCATATTATAAAGAATGTACAAGAGAGGTTTACTGATCCCCAGACTAGCCAGCTTGTAGAAAAGACCTTCTAACCATACAGTGTCGAAAGCCTTCTCCAAGTCAACTAGGCAGGCACCAGTACACTGTTTTTTGGCTTTATTCCATTGGATATCGGACACCAGTTTAGACGCGGAATGTGAGATAGCATGTCCTGCCTTAAAACCGAATTGATTATCCGGAACTATATGTTTGTCCTCAACCCACCTAGTCAGAGCTCTATTGATTTCTTTTTCGAACACCTTACTGATATTCGGAAGGAGACTTATCGACCGGAGATTCGCCGGATTGGATATACGAGTATCCTTTCCATTTTTGGGGATAGGTTGAACCACCGCCGTTTTCCAATGCGCTGCATTATTCATTGCATTATTAAACAGGGTGGTATAAATGTCCACCGCTTCTAGAGGAAGATGTCGAAGCACGATGTTCGGAATACCATCGGTCCCCACTGATTTCTTACTTCTGATTGTGTCGAAGAAGTTCTTCCTTCGAAATAACCGGGGGTAGGTCACCTTCTCTGGCAATGACATTATTTGCCATATTTTCATCGCTGAACCGGGTGAAACCAGAGCCCTCGGATCGCCAGTTCTTTATTTCATTTCGAATATGGAAGTTGTGCACCAAGACGCGATTATGCAGGTCATAATTAGGGCCAATGATATCATTGGCCTTGTATACTTCCCGGAAAGTCGCCCCTATGGCCTCAACCTTCCCCTGTGGATCCTCGACAACAAAGAAGTCGTCATCATCAGCGGCCTCATTTGTATCAATGCCTGCTATTGTTAGTAACCGTTCGTTGTCTGTTGTCCGGGGTATTTTAAGACACTGAAGGTCGTTTTGATTTTTTCTCCGAAATAGTTTATTTATTTGCGGGAACATATTCGGGTTGCTGGTGTTTACAGCCCGAACCTTGTTGTTCCAATACAAACTTACAGCAGTTCTGTAATTATCTTTGATTAACATTTGAATATTTTTAATCGACGACTTCAGTGTCCTAATCTCTGGGTCTTGTCTGTCTGTAAACTGTCTGTATAAGTTTTTCAGTCTTGTCAGAAGTCTACTTTTCTGTCGGTGCAGTGCGTCAATAGTAGGATTGCGGAACAGATCTTCGTTAGTCGTTTGTTTATACCGCGGTATTGTAGTGTCCATAGTATGTTTTATTGTCTGGTCCATTCGTTTAAGGTACTTATCGATCTCCTCGTTTGATAAATTCCTATTGGACGGTGGGTGGAGCGTGTTCGAGGAGAGTGCTCTTGTCAAGGTTGCGGAGAAGCCTGTCCATCGTGTCTTACTGTAGATGTAAGAGTATCTTTGAACAAACTCCTCCAATTCCGCAATTTCGTTGGGAACTGCTATTTCGGTGCTAAAACCGCAATGGTCGCTGTCATACACGAATGTGCGCAGACAGTTAAGCGTTTGTAAATTCGTACCTGTCAGTCGTATACGTTCGTCGTACAGTAATAGATCCAAATAAGACCCGTCTCTGGGAAACGACGGGTTATCCGTCGCTTTAAGACCGAGTCTATACATGGCATCGTGCTGACCCCACCAATCGAGTAGTAGGTTCCCTCTAGTATTTGGCAAATTATTTCCCCAATCTCTGTGTCTAGCGTTGAAGTCCCCGCCGATTATAAAATAATTCTCCCCCGATTCCAGCCTCAGAAGTCGAAAAAGTGTGTCGAGCTCTGTAATGAATAAGGTGGATTGTGAAGCCCCAGATGCATAAACAGAGGCCAAGTACAGCCGCTTTCCACTGCGGAGCGGGATGTAAATGACGACTGCCTCCAACACCCGGAACCTGCGTAGCACTCTCTTGTACACTCTGTGAAATTTTATACCTTCTTTAATGAAGATCGCGACACCACCTCCACGTTTGGATCTGGGCCGGTTTCTTCTTCTAACAATATAATTATTGTACTCCAGCTTGTGCTTATCGGTTAGCTTGGTTTCGCTAGCGAAAAGCACATCAGGAGTTTGGTCTTGTAGCAATTTAAACATCGCGGCTCTTCGTTCGATCCTGATCAGTGAATTAACATTCACCGCAAGGACCTTCAAAGTTTGCTCCACCATGTGCGTACCCATTACGACATGTGTTGCGTTAGGCCCGGGAGCAGTGCGTAGATCTGGTCCACCCGCTTGGCCTGTTCTTGCACCTGCTGTTGCAGCTGAGCCATCTGCCCTTGGATTGCGAGCAAGATGGCCAGCATGTTAGGTGTAGCTTCTGTTGTTCTCGGCATTGGCGCCGGAGAAGCAACAGCCGCTTGCTGTGCCGTAGCCCCCCTACCTGACGCCATATGGGCGTAGGAAATTTGGGACGTGACGGCTGGTGTTTGAAACCTAACAGGTGAACGTTTGACCTCCACCTTCTGCTGCCGAGCCAGTTTTGCTTTTTTAATGTCGGCGAACTTAGGACAACCCCGATAGTTTGCGGTGTGTCCCACGTTCCCACATAACACGCACGAGAGCTGGGTCCTATCGGATGCTCCGTCCCTACCCAGAGCACACTCTTCGGAACTGTGGTTCTTTGCGCACTTCACGCATCGAGGCTGCATTTGGCAGTTCGACGCGGCGTGCCCGAACCTCTGGCAGCGAATGCATTGTATAACGCCTTCGCTCCTTTTTAATTTTTCCCAGTGAACCACCTGGTAGTCTAGGACATTGATACTCCTTTGACTATCCAGACGGCTTTCGGGACTGAGCTGCACCAGGAAGAACGGCAGACCCCGTTTCTCCCGTCTGGCTCTAGCTGTGGTAAATGGCTTTACCCCCACAAATTTGAGTCCTTCGCACTCCTTCTCTTTGAGCAGTGCCAGAATCTCCTCAGGATCAGAAGACGGTAACAACCCCTTCAGCAGCATCGATTGCCGCTTTTCACACTTCGGTGTGAATGAGAAGTGCTCCGTCGTCGTTTCTTTTAGGAGCTCTTTCACTTTCGCATAGCCCTCCACTGTATTACAGTGGATGGCATGGCGATCGTTCCCCAATCTTTTAATGTTCAAATTATTACCAATGACCAACTTACACAGGTCCTTGGTTGCATTTACCTCAAGTTTGTAGGTGTTGATAGGGGGCACCTTCTCCTTCTTCTTCTGCTGCTGCTGCTGCTGATGTTGTTGTTGTTGTTGCTGCTGTTGTTGCTGCTGCTGCTGTTGTTTTTGCTGCTGTCGCTGTTTCTGCTGCTGCTGTTGTTTTTGCTGCTGTCGCTGTTTCTGCTGCTGCTGCTTTTTTTGCTGCAGTTGTTGTTTTTGCTGCTGCTGTTTTTGTTGTGGCTGTTGCTGCTTTTGCTGTAGCCGTTGTTGTGGCTGCTCTTGTTGTTTTTGCAGGTGGTTTTTAAGTTTTTGTTGGTGTTGTTTAAGAACTTGTGTAATTGTATTTGTTTGGTGTTGTTGTTGGGCCTGCTTTTGGGCTAACTGCGTGTGCTGTTGCTGTTGGGATTGCTCTTGGCTTTCCCTCTTCCTTCTTACCATTTGCCTTTCTTTAATGGCAAATATTTTTTGTTCCAGCACTTTGATGCTACTATTTATAGCCTCTATTTCCCCGTCTTCATCTTCAGATTCGGATGACGCCAAAGAAGCGAAGCTGTTATCTCTTAGATTGGGACTTTCACCATCATCTGAGACATATGGGTAGTCTTTTGTAACTTGCCCGGGACATATATTTGCTGCCGTTGATGATTCCCTCCCTCCATCAGGCAACGTTTCAGCAGAATTTGGAAGCGAGGGACGTTGTACCAACTTAGAATTTGGCCTAAGCTTTCTCCTTCTCTTCGTCTTTGGTTCTGCCAATGCTGCTGTTTGGCTAGAACCACTCGATGCCTCGCCTGATTTTTCAGCCGATCCCGCTATAGGCCTAGCGGACCGCTTTCCACAATCCATCACGTGATGTTGTTTACTCACTTTTAATTATTTTATTTTAAAAATGCACAACAAAACAAAAAAAAAAAAAAAAAAAGAACACTAGCTGGGGCCCGGATTCGAACCCACAACCTTGGCTTGTCAATCGCGCACTCTATCACTTCGGCTAATTGGAGCCTTGTGAATAATATGTTAGATGTTGTTTGTATAGTTTTTTGTTTGTATTGAATACTACTCAAACCAAAGCCGAACACGTCTAAACTCCACGTTGGGCCAGTAGGTCTAAGTGGGTTGGATTTTCAGTCACTGAAACCTAGCCTAACCTAACCTAGGCGCGACTGAGTTGCATGTACTCACGCAGGTGTCTGACGTCGTCCTCAACCCACCCGTAACCAATAAATATGTGAGTCTCAAGAATACGACAGTCAAGCGATTCGGTGACTCAGAGCAGCGAAAGTTAAAAAAGTTACTGTCCGAATTTGATTTGGGAGACAAGAGACCTTCAAAGCTGCTGAACAAAATTAAGGATCTAGGTGGAACCCAAATCAACACGGAATTCGGAATTAAGCTTCCAACTGCTTCCAACTGATTACAATATTTTGGTTATTAACAAAAAGAACCTATGCTTGCATGGGTGAACTCCAAGAATTTGAGTTGCATTAGCTTGTACCGGAAATTTGGTTGACGTACTCGTATATTCAGCATAAAGTCCATTGCGTTCGCCTATGCAACTACAATGTTCATACTTTTTCGCTGACTTTGCATTTGCTGTCTTCGGCTCAGACAGATAGATGGATGGATGCGGATAGTAGTATCGGGTCGATGATGTTTGGGTGTTTGTGGTAAAGACTGGATGGTGTTAGGTCGTTACTCGTTTCACCACAGGTATCTAATAATTCTTCGAATACTAATTTCAATTTTTCAAGCAATTTAGCTGAATTTAATTTGTGTGCAAGTAAAATCTGACTTCACAAACGCCTCAAAAATCGCACCGCATAGAGGCGAGGGGTCAACATGTGTTTACTCGCCCCCTTCGACTCAACCTGGACAAATTAAAAGCTGCACAAAAAGAATTTCGTTTTCTGCTGGATAAAGGAATCTGCCTGCTATCAGAAAGCAATTAGGCAACCCCGCTACTCATGAAGAAGAAAGTAAACGGGTATGCGACTATGCGGTGATTACCGTGCCTTAAACGCCATCATAAAGCCTGACAGGTATCCAATACCATATATCCCGGGTTTTTGAAGTATCATGTACGGATTTCAAGTATTTTCAATGGTTGACTTACAAAGGGCATTTCATCAAAAATCTGTGGAGCTTGCGACGTCCTGAAAACAGCAATCACGATAGAAGCTTCGAGTTTCTGTACATGACGTTTGGGCTGCGGCAGCGTTTCATGCACGAAGTTTTTCGCGCGTTGGAAGACTGCACATCATTGCCTCACGATATGAGGAGAAACACGAGCAATATTTTCGCAAGGTACTTCAACGATGACAGAACGTGACAGGCAACGTGAAGTCAAGCTTCTTGGTCATGCAGTCAACAATAAGGGAAACAAGCATTTCGCAATCCAGGGTCAGGGCTATTTGTACATGAAACGTACAAAGGCAATCGAGGTAAAGAGATTTTCGCTTCGATCAGTTTCTACCGAAGATTTTTACAGCACGCTGTCGAAAACCGAGTGATCCTACAGAGACTCATCAATGGAAACAAGGAAAATGACCAAATCCCTATTGTGTGGACGGATGCAGCAAAGGAAGCCCTGTACAAATGCAATTAGTGTCAAAGGGGGAGTACTTACAAAGTTGGGATATTTGAAATGAATGTGAGTTGAAGGAAGGAAAGAAGATAAATGTCTGACGTGTGTATAGAAAGTAGTTCGGGAATCGTTGGAGATAACATCACTATCACTTGACGTGCCTACGTTACAGAATACCTGATCTTGGGCAAGCACAACTATTCAAATTACAGTGCATGGGCCAGAAACTCCTAAGACTTAGTCAATGGCGACTTAAGAAGCAGTTCCAGTCATAAACTCAGTCAAGCTACTCCATTATTTTCGGAGTTTTTGTCATGTGGATATTTAAGGGCATCTAGGAAGGATGATGCAAGAGAGATCAAAGTTGGGGCAATGCTCTCTAAAGTCTTTGAATGAATTCCTTAATTCCTTAATAGGACACGTGCAGCATTAACCCAAGAAATGCGACGGGATGGGCCGGACAAAAATGCGGATGAAAAACTGCGACATCTACTACTGCGATTGTTATCGACGGCAAAACCAGCACCTATTTGGATGCGGATTTGTTGTTCGGGGCAGACTTAGATAAGAAGTCTTGAGATACCAGCTTGTGAAAGAGCGCTTAGTTATAATTTGCATCAAGGCTATTATTGTCAAAATTAGCCTTATATGCGTGCATGCTCCCACAGAGGAGAAAGCTGACGACACTAGGAAAAGATTCCATGAGCTCTTGACATTAAAATTGTCCTTGGCGGTATGCCCTATGAAGGGGATTCCAGCACTATTTGTCCGATCTCCAATAACGGAGATGGTGTGTATCAATCTGAAGCTCATGGGTTTTCCACAACATCGGCCGTGGTGTGAATATTTGCTCCATGGCCATGGTAGTCGGCCTAAAGCATACTTTAAAGACGATGTATACTTCTTAACAAGTCATCGCCTGTCGCTTTGAAGGGCTGGGCAGACAGGCCATCCGCTCCAGCAGCTTTGTTTGACTTGAGCTGGAATAATTCTATCTTCATCCATATCGAGCAGGCGGAATTGATGGTGTTTGGGAATGGACTGTATTTTGTTTGAATTTTTTCTTTTGTGTATTGTTAATTAAAAGATGAATAAATGTTGTGTGATGTGTGATATAAATGTTTAATTGAGTAAATTTATTTAATGAACAATTAGATAATGTATGAATGTTTTAATGTTATTGTAAGTAAATAGAAACAATTTTTATGTTACCAAAATGCGTCCAAACTCGACGACGGTTGTGAAAAGAAGAGAGTGAAATTAAGTTACAAAAATGTATCAAGCAATTAAGAAAGCGAATGTAATGAGAAACAATGCAAAAAAACTAACGTTAGATTCTGAGTTGAATTACATCTTAATCGATCATTTTGAGATCAAAAGAGAGCAAAATTTATCCATCATTAATCATTATTATAAAATAGTGTAATGTGCATTTGTTTGGCACTCGTGGTGCATAGTACTAAACATTCAGCCCCCCCTGGATGACTCCGGTCTTTCAGCCATAGGCAAAGGTGCAATCTTCACCACTGGACGGACGTAGTCCCCGTATTGCGTGTGAACAGTGACGACTCTGCATCTTCTGTCGCTTCCCAGATGGATTTTTTTGATTCGTCCCAAAACCCATTTTGATGGAGGCAGATTGGGTTCCTTGAGGAGCACGATGTCATCTAGTTGGAGATTTGGATGTTGTTTCGTCCATTTGGGTCGATTCTGTAAAGACGTAAGATACTCCATGTGCCAGCGCTTCCAAAAGCCTTGCATGAGAGTCTGTAATAAATACCAGTTAGTATTGATTGAAATATTAGATTGAGAAAAATTTGGTTGTGGTAGAGCAGAATAGGATTCTCCAATCATGAAATGTGATGGAGTTAATGCTGTAGGTTCGAAGTCTGAGGTTTGCCACATCGGGCGTGAGTTAAGAAGGCTTTCAATTTGAGTTAGCAAAGTATACATCTCCTCATATGTAAGTTTGTTCTCACCAATGACGCGCTTGAGATGCATTTTGACGGACTTTACACCAGCTTCCCACAACCCGCCAAAGTGCGGAGCGGAAGGTGGTATAAATCTCCAGTTGATATGGTCCCTTGATAAGTGATTAACAATTATGTTCTGATGTTGTTGGTTTAGAAGAAGATTATGTAGTTCTCCGAGAATTCGTTTAGCTCCATGAAAGTTGGTTGCATTATCGGTCCATATTTCGATGGGCTTTCCACGCCGCGAGACGAACCGATCCAAAGCCAAAAGAAACGCGTTCGACGACAAATCACCGACCAATTCAATATGAATTCCTTTTGTGACGAAACATACAAATATGGCTATGTATGCTTTCACAAATTTCGGATTTCTACCGCGAGCTAAACGTATCGTTATGGGCCCCGCATAATCACAACCGACCTTGCTAAATGGGCGGGAAAATTTAACTCGTTCTGCGGGCAAGTTTCCCATAAGTTGATTAGCAGCTACTTTCCGTTGTTTAAAGCATATAACGCAGTCGTGGACCACCTTGCGAAGCAGATTTCGGCATCCTAGAATATAGTAGTTCTGTTGGAGTATAGGAAACATTAGAGACACCCCAGCATGTAAATGATACTTATGTACGTATTCCACCAAAAGTTTGGTTAAAGGGTGTGATTTACACAAAATTATGGGATGTTTTTCAGAGTAAGAAAGATCGGAGTGCTGTAAACGTCCACCGACCCGAAGCACATTCAAACTATCAACAAAGGGAGCTAACGAAATAAGTTTATTTCGCGAGGGGAGTTCCTTGCGTTGTTGGAGAGTTCCTATTTCAAATTTAAACGATGAACACTGAGCACTTTTTATTAACCGCGTTTTTGCATTTGAGATTTCTGGAGCAGATAGAGTTGGACTAGAATGGCGGTTGGTTTTTCGCGAAGAGTTTGTTATGAACCGTAAAATAAATGCTACAACACGCACAAATTTCATAAAATTAGATGAATTATAGATAATTTGTTCAAGAATATTATGTGGGATTATACTCCTATTGGATACAAATACCTGCACCTTCTGAGTTTTTCTTTCTTCCAATTGATCAATAGAAATCGTAGATCGTTTATGAAGCCATGACGGACCCGTCCACCAAATTTCTGTTGAAGTTAAAGTTGATGGTGAAATCCCCCGTGATGCAACATCAGCCGGGTTGCATGAAGAACGTACGTGATTCCATTGTTTAAACGGAATTGAAGAGATTATTTCCGAGGTTCGATTACCAACGAACACTGACCATTTTTTTGGATGAGCAGATAGCCAATGCAGAACAATTGAAGAGTCGGTCCATGCGAAAACTTTGAGATCCTTCTCCTGTAATGAAATTTTGATTTTGGTAATGAGTTGAGTTAAAAGAAGAGCTCCACAAAGTTCTAAACGAGGGAGGGATAGAATTTTTATAGGAGCAACCCTGGTCTTAGCTGCTACCAATGATACGTTGATCATTCCGTTGGTATTGATGCTTCGACAGTAGACTACAGCTGCGTAGGCATCTAACGATGCATCGCAAAACGCATGTAACTCCATATTGGTTTTATTTGTCCAGATGATCCTGGGGATGGTAATGGCTTCGACTAGATGAAGCTCATCGCGTATGGCACTCCAACGTTTTGCAAGTTCCTGAGGAATTTCCTCGTCCCAATTTACATTTTCTCGCCACAAGTCCTGAAAAAAGATTTTAATGCCGACTATTACTGGTGCGAGGAATCCCAATGGATCAAATATCCGTGAGGCATCAGAAAGAATTTGACGTTTTGTACAGATAGTTTTGGTTGGAAGGGTGACTTTGTAGGAAAAGCAATCCTTTGATGGACACCAGTGTAACCCAAGTATTTTTACCATGTTGAAATCTTCGAAGGCAACTGGAGAAAGTTCCCGTTGATCCTCGGGCAGAGATAATAAAAGAGGCCAGCAATTTGTTGTCCATTTACGAAGGTTAAACCCCGCTGATTTTAATAGGTCAACCAGCTCGTTTCGAAGCATGATTACGTCTTCGACAGTATCAGCGCCCGTGATGACGTCGTCGACGTAAAAATCATTTAGGATGATTGATGAAGCTAGAGGATGTGTTTTCGCGGAATCGAGAGCGAGTTGCTTAAGGGTACGTACGGCCAAAAATGGAGCAGCAGAAGTTCCATAGGTTACTGTCAATAACCTGTAATGCTTAAGCCTTTGTTCTGGGCTATCACGCCAAACGATTCGTTGATAATGTGTGTGTGGTGGTGAAATCCAGACTTGTCGGTACATCTTCTCGATGTCCCCCGAAATGGTGTATAAATGACGACGAGCTCGAAGACATATTGCAAATATGTCGCGTTGTATGGTGGGGCCTACGAGAAGTGACTCATTTAAAGACGAATATGTAGTATTATTTGATTTAGCGGAGCCATCGAACACCACCCGTATTTTGGTAGTGGAACTATCACCTTTAAAAACCGCATGATGAGGTAGATAGTAATGGTTAATATTTTCAACAAGCTCAGTTGTTGAAATTTCCTTCATATGACCTAGCGATATATATTCCCTCAAGAAACGAGAATATTCAGATTTTAGATCAGGATTATGTAGAAATCTCCGCTCGATCGAATATAATCGGTTGATAGCAATACGAAAAGAGTTACCGGACCTGAGATTAGAATCGGGTTTAAATGGCAGTTCCACCATATATTTGCCATCCGAATGACGACGGTGTGTTGAAGCAAAATGTTCTTCTGCCCTCTGTTCATCAAGCGATAATAATGTGTCATGATGCACCTCTTCGAGGCGCCAAAAACGTTCTAGATCGAAGTCCAGTGAGCGGTCTATTTGGGTACCGAACGTTTTGACTCCTAAACTAGAGGTTTGAGTTGCCTGTTGGAAGATACCTGCTACCACCCAGCCAAATATAGTTGGAATAAGGCTAGGAACACTTTCATCCTTTGGCCTCGATGGTCCGAGAATGATGTTAAAGACTTTGTCTGATCCAATCAGAACATCTATTGGGCCAGGCATATTAAAATTTGGATCAGCTAGTTCCATCGAAGAAAAGGCAGTGGGGTCAAGGTTGCTTTTAGAAGACTGTGGAAGCAATGATGTTAACTTAGAAATAATATAGCAATCTATATCAACATTGTCTGAGTTATAACACGAGTTCAAATTTAAAGTTACCAAGCCATTGGTAACACCGGCTGAAGTTGATGCGATTCCTACAATAGGAATCCGAGAATGTTTTCGAAAGAGTCCTAGGCGTTGTACAGTCCTTTCTGTCACAAATGAAACTTGCGACCCTGAATCCAGCAGCACACGAAGATTTTGATAAATTCCTTGTTTATCACGAGTTCTCACTACGGCAGTTGGAAGAAAAGTTGAAACACGATGTGTAAGTTCGAGGGAGTGGTTTGATTGTATTGAATCAACAAGATTTTCTGGCAATACCGATGAGTTGTGTGGCTGAATTTGGTTTTGTTGTGTTGACGAAACGAGTGGTATGTTTTGTGTAGGATGTACCAGTGTGTGGTGGCGAGATTTGCACATCTTACACCGAAAGTTCGAGTGGCATTTATTAGATGCGTGACCATGACGAAGGCAATTGAAGCAAAGCGATTTTTCTTTGACAAAATTGCGACGGGCATTTATCCCGAGTGCAATGAAAGCTTGGCAAAACGGCAAGAGATGATCTTCTTTACATTTTGGGCAGCCTACCTTGGTTTCCACCATATGTGAACGTATGCTAGGCTGAGCCTTAAAACTTGGTTTAGAAGAACGAGACAGAGAAAGGCAAGATTCTAGGCAGCTGCAGCGATTTTCCAAAAAGTCAATGAATTGATGAATTGTGCTATTTTCATCTGAAGCCGGCTCTTCTGCCCAAGCCTGTTTTGTTTCATTGTCTAATTTCTGCAGTAAAATTAAAATTAGCCATGGATCCCTTGAAGTTGAATCCAAGGCATTTAAACCTCTGATGACCTCATCAGCTCCATCAGCGATTTTTCTCAAAAGAGTAATGTTTGTTGAGCTGGACGATGGTAACGAAAGGAAAGATTGAATAAACGACTGAATGATTAACTGTTTTTTCTCAAAACGTGCTTCTAATTTATCCCATGCTTCGATATAATTATTTTCCGAAATTTTTATATGTTTAATTAGGTTTGCAGCGTCTCCACTCAGAAATGATTTTAAATACTGGAACTTTTGAGTAGCAGTTATGGAAGGATTGCGGTCGATTGTTCCTGTAAACAGATCTTTGAAACCCGGCCAGTCTTTGTAATCACCATTAAAAGTTGGAATTACACACTCTGGAAGCTTAATAGATCTAGGATTGGCTGAACTCTTTTTTAACTGATTTAAAAATGAAGTTTGTTGGCTAGCTAACCTGTCTTCAATCGGGATTTGAGATGTGTCTTTACAATTTGAAGCCAGGTCAGTGGATTTTTCTCGAATTGCAGATGTAATAAGGGAGTGAGCTAAACAATATTTCTCTTCATATTCAGAGAATTCTGGATCAGGATCGACGAAGTCTGTTTCATCACAAAATTCGAGAAGCTTATCCTGCAGCGACACAAAATTAGCCCACGTTTCATTATGGCGCACTAAATGGATTTCTAGCATTGCAATTGTAACAGAAGCAGACAAGGATTCTGCAAACGTTAAAGCCCTCGTAATGCCTCCTTTGGCATACCCAAATTTAACCTTAATTGTATTCATTTACACTTATGATATGTGGGAAAGATGCACAGGAAAAAAATTCAATCTACCACCACGAAAGAATTGGTTGAAAAAAACAACACGTGTTCGAATTTTATATATAAACGATATGACGATATGTGTCCGAAATCGTTTTAAACGTATTTCACAAAAAGGTCTTTAAATATTCATGCATCTACTCACTACTCAAGATTTAATATTGTACATGCAGCATACGTTCATCAAAAAAAAATTAAATTATAGTTCAATCGTTTAATTCACGAATCACTGATCAAAATTAATTCGGCTGTTAGAAGGACCATTAAATGTTTGGGAATGGACTGTATTTTGTTTGAATTTTTTCTTTTGTGTATTGTTAATTAAAAGATGAATAAATGTTGTGTGATGTGTGATATAAATGTTTAATTGAGTAAATTTATTTAATGAACAATTAGATAATGTATGAATGTTTTAATGTTATTGTAAGTAAATAGAAACAATTTTTATGTTACCAAAATGCGTCCAAACTCGACGACGGTTGTGAAAAGAAGAGAGTGAAATTAAGTTACAAAAATGTATCAAGCAATTAAGAAAGCGAATGTAATGAGAAACAATGCAAAAAAACTAACGTTAGATTCTGAGTTGAATTACATCTTAATCGATCATTTTGAGATCAAAAGAGAGCAAAATTTATCCATCATTAATCATTATTATAAAATAGTGTAATGTGCATTTGTTTGGCACTCGTGGTGCATAGTACTAAACAGATGGTATACAACGTCAAAATTGAAAGGTTCATTCTGCCTGACTGCGATATTTGGTTCGTTATCGCCGTCATACCATCTACAGAAATGCTCTTTGCAAATCTTGGATATCGACAGCAATAGCGACTTTACCCACCAGGTTTCCTTGGTCGTTTCTTTAGGCTTCGTCTCAGGATTTTTGTCCGTGGCAAGTCACAATCCTGGAGGATCATCTCTCAATTTCCTCGACATCGAGCTTATCATGCTCCAAATTTGTTGATCATTGTTATTGCTTATCGTATACTGTAGTTATGCAAACGGCTCTATCCAACCATTGTATGGTGGTTTTATTCTTGTCAATTTGTTGGTTTCCTCTAGGCATCATCTGTCATGAGTGAGTGCCAGAAACCATGAATTTACTATAGCAAATTCTGACCTCAATTCTTTGACGATTCACAGCGGTTTTTGAAAAGGACACAGGACGAGTGAGCCCTGAAAATTCAATAAGCTAAACCCATAGGAGAACCAAGGAGAGTACAGATGAGAACACGGTAAAATGTAAACTGTTGCCCTGTTCGCGCCATTCTTTCCTCAACAGCATCGGCATGAAATCAATTCCAAAGTTCTGAATTATTTTCGTCACCTCGGACCATTAGTTCTTTACAGTTTTGGTTAAGATGTCAACACCGAACCGACAAAGAATGAGAGAATCTAATGTCGACAATCGCAAAATAGTGGAAGAGTTTTCATTGAAGTTTCTCAAAGCCGCTTACACCAGTGTTGTCAAATGCTCCAAAATTAGGGTATGGCTAATAAGATTTCTTCTACCGAATTTATCGAAAACGCCTCATAACCTCTTAGGCACTAAGCAAGCATTGTATTATACAAAGAAATCCCTAATTCCATCAACATTGCAAAAAATCTAAGAATATCTTCATTCATCTGACGTGAAAAAGAACTTCACAAACTTTACTTAGGAAATAGATCGTCAATTTCAAGCAATGTGCCCAACAAAGGAACTCCTTTAATCTGCCTTTAAAATTGTATGTAATCCTGGAACACCTTTCCGATTCCAAGAAACCTACCAGTCCATCCAACAATCCATTCACTACTAACAACCCACTATCTAAGGATTAGCATAAGAACTATGCATTTTGAATTCCATTTCGCAGCTTAAACCGCCGCCGAGCCGCTACCAATGCCAAATGTACTCTCACAAAATTGCTTCTAATTGTGGCGAAATTAAATTTCTTCATTCGACCCAACCCCAAAGTGCCGTTAGCATTTCAAAATTAAATTCTTCCCTTAGACGAACGGCAGCGACGAACGACGGGCGGTGGCTTGTAGCGGCATCTCTTAAGTTCCTAGAATCCTTCAAGGCTTCACTTAATTCCATTTCCGTTTGATAAACGAGCACAAACACACATTTGTACGCATAAATACCAAACTAATGCCACCTTAGATATTTATTCCAAAAGAGGGCCATTACTTATTTATGCCCGTCGACCGATGCCTATTAAAATGAGAAATACACACACCGAGGACCTTACCAAGAGTATACTCGTATAGGTATCCTGTAGAACGAACATACGAATACATCACCGTGCCCGGTGTTGCGCCATTTAAACAAAATATTATTGAGAACAGAAATAAGGAGCGCGTTTGGATGTAAAAGAAGCAAAAACCAAGAAGAAGAAAAAAAAAACTCCAAAATTAATTATCCGTGCGGAGCAATTATCAAATGTTTACGGATTACAGTTGGCAACAACCCCCTGTGTCCCTTTTTTAGACATGCCACCACCGCATCGTAGAGTTAATGGCTGTTAGAGAGGTGGTAGGCAGAGTAGGGCGGGCGTCTTCTGTAAATTACGGCCATGTTCAAACGGCATGATTAAGGACAACTCGACACACGCATACAAACTCAAACAAACTGCGACTCGAATCGAGTCATTTTGCCCGTACGGATACGGAATACGTTGGGAAATAATATTTCTCTTCTGTTGGTTCACTTTCACTTGCTTGTTAAGTATCTCAGAGACTCAGAGGATAAATGATGGTGCGATTGGATCGTTTTGGATAGGAGGTCTGGCCTGGGCTTTACTCTAGCTCGTAAATCCACAAACGCAACTACACTACAACCGAATACTGAACACTAAGCAACAGCAGCACATTTCGTATTTTAATTGGAAACTTACTTCATGGTCTGCACACACAAACATACGAATACGCTCCAAATTGTAACCATCATCCAACAACCAACAACCAACAACGAACCCCCAATCCGAATCCTGTAAGCGCCCATGGGATCCGTTCCGTACCACCATCATCGAGGGTAGCCCAGGAGCAGCTTCAGCACCGCAAGCATCAACAACTACAACAGCGAACGGTCGATGTTCTGTACTCGTAGTTGCTTCAAGATACGAGTTTGCCTTCGGATGAGGAGCGGACGGGTGAACGGAATGGCATAGAAGGATTTATTCGCCGCGTTTGTTTCGGTTCGCCGCTTTCTTGAGTGTCTTGTGAAACATCAAGCCACTAATTGTTTTGATTAACGAAGGACGCTACAACGAAGGGAAAAGGAAATTTTCTGTTGGGATTGAGGGCATGTTGCGCGGGCGAGTTCGGTCTTCGATGTCGTGCGGTTGTTAAGCACTACTGAGCACATCCTTTTTCTATGCTCACATGAGTTATACGAATAGTCCTGCACGGTGTGCCAAAGAGAAGTGGAATGAGCGTGCTTATTTTTTATTTTCTTCTAACATGTGTCGACGGGATTTGATTCGAATCAGTTCCTCGATGACACTTTGCTTTCGGAGGTTTCTCTGTTTTTTCCCCCCTGTTGGCTTAAGGTCTGAGCTAAATGTGGTGCTGTTGAAACAAGATTCAGTCAAGCCTCGAGTAAAAGTCGGTAATGTTTTTGTTTTCTAATTGAGAAGTAAATATTCATGTTAAGGGGGGCTTTGTCCTTTGGTAATGCATGCAATAGGTGAGGTTTGTAGCTATTCCAGTTAAAGCTTACAAAAACCAATGTCTTAGGGCTAACAACTTTGTGTAAAGGTATGTTCTGTAGAAATATATGAATGTATTCGGTGGATGAACTTTTGTATTTGATGTATGACGAGGGCTCGTTATAATGAAAAGGATAATTCGATTGCAATTGGCAGGTTAGGTGTCCTGTGAGGGATAAAGTACATATATCGGAAGTAAAGGAAAGTAATTTGCTTTCTTACAGGCTCAAAAGGATGCATATGACGCTACATTGCTCGTCTTGGCATGTAAGCAGCATAAAAAAATTGGGTTTCGATGACCCAACTTCACCGTTTTTGGTTGAATTTTGTTTAAGAAAGGGGCGTTAAGGTAGCGATGTCCGCTGCTGTAACTGGGGTATTGTTCCATTTAGTCTTCTTCGGAACGAGAACTTGAATTTTATTTTTAAATTAAGTTTCGGTATCATGTCAGTAATGATTAAAACCAGATCCCTTAGCAACGGATCAATGCTTTACCTTGGTTATAGGGTTTTGGCGTTCAGAATCAGAATTTTTTGAGTCTGCTTGCACTACACGGAGCGAGGTGTTTGATGCGCAAGTCCAGCAAGTTGTTAGCCTTGCTTCAGTTGGATCAGCATTCAAGCAATTCATAATTGAAAATGGGACAAACTGCAAACATCCTGAGAACTATTTAAGGCTGCAATCCCCACTTTTTGCCAAAAAGTCGTGCTGCGGGCGTAGAGAGCAGCACATGTCTTTATCGCAAGCTCTAACTTATCAAAAAGGAAAAATAAAAAGCACGAAAAGCCTTCGATTGGGGCTTATTAGACGTGCTAGAAGGATGAGATTCAGTGGAATTACCAAAATGCAGAATTAAGAAATTAAAGCTCGAACAGATCAGCAAGTTGTTAGCTACATGGATAAGGACGGATACCCCATTGTTGAACAAAGAGGGATGGAATTTAAAAAGATTATTTCAGCAGACTGTTAATGGTGATGACGAACAACATTTCTCTGTCTCGATCTGTCGTAGTGTGAATATTTGATCGATGGTAAACTTCCCTGACCTGACGCTACACGCTACTCGAATGCTAAGGTTTCATTCAGCGGGCGTACCTTCGTCTGAAAATATTTTACAAATAAGTTGGTATATGCTCCTTACCAAGTCATCACCTACTGCTTTAAAGAGATCGGCAGTCCGAACGTCCGCTCCAGCTTCTTTTTTGGGCTTAAGCTTAGATACATCGTCCAGATTAAAAGGTTCATTCTGCTTCATAGCTGTATTTGGTTCGCTAACGCCGTCAAACTATCAACGGAAATGCTCTTTCCAAATCCTAAGCATATATTGCAACTTTACTACAATGTTCCCTTGTTCGTCCCTGTCATTCTTTTTTACCCTTTTGGTAAAATTCCAAATCTCATTCCTTGAGGAGCATTTCTCATGCCCTTACTTTTTCCTCTGGAGAAGCCGGTGTTCGTCTTTCCTCTTCCGTTCATAGATCTCTTTTACAGTTCTAGTATTTCTTTGCAAACGCCGCTTAGGTGCATGTGCTTGCCCGAATTCCGTCCTCAAACTATGACTTTCGTTGTGGTGGCTAAGTGAAATCCAGCACATGAGAAGAGGCATCTCTGATGGCTTTTTGGCAGTGTTTCCACTGTATTTGAGCAGAACACTTCTTAAGAGATTAAGAGATATTCCCTTAGAAAAGGATTTGGCGATCACTGATGTCATCTGACGTCGAAATTCCTCTGCGCTCTTCGGGATATTCGCAACTGTACCTTGGCTACAACAAGATAATAGTCCGAGTTGATGTCGGCTCCTCGAAACGTTCAAACGTCCTTTATACTGAAGGATTGTCTTGCGTCGATCACAATGTAGTCAATCTGGTTGACGGTTGATTGATAAGGAGTTTTCCAATTGAATATCGAGATGTGGGAGCGCGTGCTTGCTGCGACAATGCTTCGCACCGCCGCAAAGTCGATTAGCCTGAGTCCTGTATCGGAGGTGGTGTTGTGCAGGCTATACCTTAGGGCAGTACTACCAAAGATATCCTCTCTTCCTAGCTTTGCATTAAAATCACCGACGACAATTTAAGTGTCACAACTAGGGCACTCCTCGAGACCTTATTCAATAGCTCATAAAAGGTATCTTTTGTTTCGTCATCTTTCAGGCTTTATTTAATTACTTTACTTACTTTAAGTGGCGCTACAGTCCGGGGTGGACCAGGGCCTCAGTCAACAAGCTTCTCTAGCCAGCTCGATCCCTGGCTAGCTGCCTCCAGTTTCGCAAGCTAAGTTGGCTGAGTCTTGGCCTTCCTCTACTGCGCTGTCTTTCGGGAGCGGATTCGAAAACTTTTCGGACCGGCGCTTTGGTGTCCATACGCTTTACATGACCCAGCCATCTCAGTCTTTGGATCTTCACTCTTCTAGCTAGGTCATTGGTTGCATTTATAGCGGAGCCTAGGTAGACAAAGTCCTTAGCTACCTCAAAGTTATATCTGTCGAGGGTGACGGTCTGTCTGAGACGTCGGTGTTGGTTGTCCTTTTTGCTTGACAGCATATATATGGTCTTGCCCTCATTGACCGCTTAACCCATTTTCGCCGCTTCCATCTCAATAGTCGCGAAAGCGCCACTGACATCACAGACATCATTGGACGGACTTTTGAAAGATTGTGCCTCTTGTGTTTGCTCGTGAGTTTTGCACTATTCTTTCAAATACAATGTTGAAAAAATCGCATGACAGCGCATCGCCTTGTCTAAATTCTTTCTGGACATCAAAAGTCTCAGTGAGATCTTCACCGACCTTGATGGAGCAGCGTGCATTCTCCATCGTCATCCTGCACAGACGGACGAGTTTGGCAGGGATGCCGAAACTAGACATTGCTCTGTATAGCTCGTCTCCATAGATGATGTCATACGCGGGATTAAAATCGATGAATAGGTGGTGTGTAGCGATATGAAGTTCATGGGTCTTCTCCAAGATCTACCGTAGTGTGAATATTTGGTCGATGGTGGACTTTCTTGGCCTGAAGCCACACTGATATGGACCTATCAGGTTGTTGACGAACGGCTTTAGATGTTCACACAATACGGCAGTAAGATCTTGTTTGCGATGTTAAGGAGACTGATGCCTCTGTAGTTGGCGCAGTTCAGAGGGTCTCCCTTCTTGAGAATCGGACAAGCAATGCTGAGGTTCCATTTATCGGGCATACTTTCATCCGACCATATTTTACAGATGAGTAGGTGTATGCTCCTTACCAAGTCATCGCCTGCCGCTTTGAAGAGCTCGGCAGTCAGGCCGTCCTCTCCAGCTAATTTGTTGGACTTGAGCTTCGATATAGCTATCTTCACTTTATCCAGGTCGGGTGGACGGAATTGTTGGTCATCGTCGTCCAGGTTGAAAGGTTGATTCGGTTGATTCTGCCTGACAGCGGTATTTGGTCCGTCATCGCCGTTATACAGTCTGCAGAAATGGTCTTTCCAAATCCTCAGCATCGACTGCGATTCTACTACGATGTTCCCTTGTTCATCTCTTCAGGCTTCGGTTCGGGGTTTGTTTCCGTGGCACGTTAAATTTTAGCATTTTGTTGAAACTTCCGAATCACATTTCTGGAGTAGCATCTTTCAATGTCCTCGACGGTGCGCTACTAATGCTCTTTGTTTTTCTTCTTGAGAAGCCGGTGTTCGTCTCTCCTCTCCCGCTCATAGAGCTCTTGAGCAGCTCCGGTCTTTCTAAGCAGCGCCGCTGTACATGCATCTTGCTTAGCTGCGGTGTTAGACCTCTTAAGAGATTCTTTCTTTCAGTCTTATATTGGCAAATTAAGCCTTGATGCGGATTGGTACTAGGCACTTGTTCACTTGCCGAAAACTTAAGAGTTCCTGTCTAAGTCTGCCTCCAACAACAAATCCTCATTCAAATGCACCATAAATGTCGCAGTTTTTCATCCTCTTCGGCCTCCGGCTCATCTCATCGCATTTCTTGGATGGCGGTTATGTCTGCTTCGCGGCAGTCTAGGGTCTCCGCTAGTTGTTCGGCTGCAAAGGACCTAAAATTCCACCTGAACATCCGAAGTTCGTTGTCCTTAATTCGTTTACACGGGTTGTCAAAAGTAGATCCATCCGTATCCGAGACTTGTTTATGATTCGAAACTTTTGTATTTTTTTCCATGGCTGGGTAGTTACCCCGGCAGCACAGCCCCCAACCTGGAGGGCCAGTTCCATTTTTTGGTACCCCTAGGACGACTGGTCGGTTAAACCAAAAGCCAGTAGCCCATTCTGGGATTTCAGTGCTGCCGTTAGTCCGGAAAGGGCTCAACCGCCTCCATCTTCTCCCAAAACCCTGACTTGGTCGCGAAAATCCTTACCGGCCTACATTCAAAATACATATGTCGAAGTATTCCGGATGAGGTCGTATTTGCTCCAGGATTTTACTTCTCCGTTGATTCCATCTAGAGAATTCATCTGCTGTCCCGTTTGGAGTGTTGCTATTTTTGTCTACTAGTCACCATGCGCGTTTATAAGTTCAGTAAGTCGAGTCCGTATCAACACCTCTCAGTGGCCCTACCCTATTTCTACAGCATTGGGTACCTCTTGGGGCAACTAATAGTCTTTGCCCCTTTTCGGCCGGAATGAAAATCGTTGTAAACAAAATACTTATTTCAACTAATATGTGAATGTATGAATGATTCGTGATCTCTACTTAATAAAAAAAAAAACAGGGAAACATCTCATCATGCTTGTCTAACATGGAAATCGATTTCACATCATTTCAAGCACCCGTACAGATGCGTTTCATCGACTAATGCAAATTTGAACGTGTAATTTAATCTTCAGATTCGTTAGGGCGATTAACGTTCGAATCTCGATCCCTGCGGGAATCGCTTCTACGCTGGCAAGCTCATTAATTCCACAATAAAGGCATAAGGATAATATAAAAAAAACATCCTTCCCAAAAATAAACAATTACAAATTTCGAATAAAAACGGCCCCTTATGTGGCATGCAAACATTTTCCATTCAATTATAAATTGAAATGTTTCAAATGGTTGAATTGATAATTTTTTTTTTTTTTTCATATAGGTATAGACCAAAGGACATTGTGTAGTCGTAATCATTGAGAGAGGGGTTGAAATTAAAAGGGTACCGAGCCTCATTTTGCAGTAAATTAATTCCGCACAGTTGAATCAGTGCAGCGATTGTGAATTGTGATACAATCAATTGTAACTTTAGCTGCATCTGACGAATGTAATGTTACATCGGCAAGGATATAACGAAGATGAATTCACCACAGATCCTTATCATTCGATACACAAATCGGAAACTAAAAGGGAACATAGAACTGCAGCACCCTTTCAACTGTCTGTTTTACCCGTATAAACGACCACAAAGGCTTTGTCGATGGCATGGCATTACGTTCGTTTCGTACTATGCTTCTCTTGGGAAGGGAGAACAAAAAATTGAAATGATTTCCTTGTTTGCTCGTCATATGCCAACTTTGTGACAATGTCTGTCCCAATTATTGACATCATTTCCTCTGTACTCTTCGTACTGTGTTGTATCCGGATTTGTCTGATAACAGGGTTGTTTCTTGTTTCCATCTACCAAATGCCATTCTCATTTACTGGATTCTACTGTTTTCGTATCCCTGATCATCCTATTCCTGGAGAATGGGGTCGAGTGTTGCCATTAGATTTTGCAATTGGATACCTTGTTTCATAATGCGGCACCACTTTCTGTTTACAACTATATTAATCATCAACTCACCTACTCAATGTCACTGATTTTAACAACATAGGTACACAAGTATGTACATACAGATGGAGTTGTTGGATGAGTACATGTACATAGCTGTGGATCTAACACTGTAGGGTTAGGTAAATGTTGAAGGGATGGGATTATAACAAAGGCACTGGGCACGTTGAAACACCTGTGTACTGAATAATGGATACAAATGAGGATATGGGATTATTTGTATGAAATGCGTCAGTTCATAGCTGACTCATACATGAGAGATAGCCATAATAAGATCTATGAGGATTATGTTTCAATTGAAGCATTCTTCGTCATGATTAGCTCCTAGGTAACGATACCTTATGGGCGGCGACCTAAGAGGGGATTATAACGAGGTTCAGAACTCCGTGATTAAGGGAATTATCTTCTTTTTGCTTTTATTTTTGGCCAAAATGAAGAAGAGAAAATGTTTTATTGTAGTTTTGACATCTATATAAACTTTAATTTGCTTCTGCCTTTAGTCTTGATTTGAAAATCCAGCTCGTGCAAGAATTGAATACCATCGTTTGCATTGAAATTTCAGTAAATAGGGCAAAGATCAACTGGCGTTGGATTCGCTGTTTTATGGAAAAATTGTATGAGGCCCATTTTTCGCTCAATGGGTATGTTAATAAGGAAAATTGTCCCATTCAGAGGTAAAATAATGAAAATGACATAACATCCCGAAAAATGCACATTTCGGTGCAGTCTGTGGGTTGGTGGAGCCATCGGACCATATTTTTTTTCCAAAAATGAAACTAATCAGCGTGTTACGGTTACGGTCAAGGATATGCTGTAAAAAAAAAAAAAAAATGCCACTTACATTGCTGGAGCTAAGTATACCCCAGCTGAAAATTAAGCTAGAGAAGCGGAATCTCTCCGCAGCTGGAGGGAAAAGTGATTTGATTCTTCAGCTACAAGAAGCGATCGAAAAAGATGGAAAAGATCCTAAATCCATGTCGTTCGACGTAGAAGAGGAGCTTGTAAGCACAGGGGTTGACATGTCTGCCATGATGGAATTACTCCTTGGATTGAATTCTAAGTTAGAAGAACAAAGGAGAAGTATGGATTCTAAGTTTGAAGAACAGAAGAATTCCATTGTTGCCGCGCAGAAAGACACTGTTGAAGAGTTCAAGAATTCTCTAGAAGCGAAATTCGAAATAATCGATCAAAAATTAAATATGCACGAGGCACAACTCGAGAAGGTTGAACACAATATCGAGAATCTTGCGAAAGAACTAGAGAGAGTAAAGAAACAGAAAGTCCGAGAAATTTCTACAGACTGCCCTAGAAGGAAAGAGATGCAACCGCCTGTTTTTGATGGCCAAACATCGTGGCCAATATATAGAAGACAATTTGAAGCAGCTGCAATGACCAACAACTGGGACGACGGAGAAAAGTCGATTGCGCTCACGCTGGCATTGAAAGGTACAGCTGCGGAATTGCTGCAAACCATCTCAGAAGATAAACAACTCAACTACGACGCTTTGTTTAAAGCTATAGAAATGCGCTTCGGAGATGACCATATGCAGCAAGTATACAGAGTCCAACTGCGCAGCAGAGTCCAGAAGAGGGGAGAAACACTTCAGCAGTTGCAGGCCGATATCGAACGGTTGGCGCATTTATCTTATCCTAATGCCGGAGAAGACCTTATCAACGAAATGGCTGTAGAGGCGTTTGCCCAAGGGATTGAAGATAGGCAGTTGCAAATGGCTGTAAGAATGGCTGAAAAACGAACCCTTCCTGAGGCCCTAGCATTTGCCCTGACGATGAAAGCTGCCGACCAAGCATCTCAAGGAATCCACCGCGTGAGAGAAGTGACAACCGTGGAATGCTCATGCTAACGAACAGACGTCGTGGAGCGGAACAGTGCGCATGCAGGACAAGTCCGTTGCTGGAACTGCAACAAAATAGGACATCTGCAGCGTCAGTGCTGGGCTCCACTTAAAGAACGCAGTTGTGCACAATGCGCTGTTGGGATGCGTAACAAAGAAGCATGTAGCAGGGAAAACATCTACACTGCAAGCAGCGTATCATCAAGTCGACAGGCGGGAATACGTGTAAGAACCAACTTTGAGGGGCAGAAGTCGGTTTCTGGAATTGAAGCCCCTAAGATCAAAATCCAAGTCTCCCAAACAAAACGAAGTAACAAGAGTCTTACAGTGGAAGCCCACATTGGCCAGAATAAATGTGTTGCCACCATTGACACCGGTGCCACTGCTTCCATTATAAGAAGGGACATCGCTCCTGATTCATGGCTACACAATACCAGTAGCAACTGTCTGGAAACAGTAACAGGAGCAACGGCGAAGGTGTATGGAGAGGTTCTTCTTGCGATCAATCTGGCAGGACTAACATTCACCCACGTATTCCTAGTGGCCGATATATGCGACGAGTGCATCATTGGAGTTGACTTTATGAAGGCGCATAATGTAGTGCTCGACATCGGAACTCAAGTACTTAAGTACAGGAACGTCGAGATTCCAATGGTGTACGGGAATGAGAATGCCGCATGCCTTAGGATAGTAGTCAACAAATACGAAATCTTACCACCTTCCGCAGAGACACTAATTTGGGCGAAGCTGGAAGGTGTTCTTGGGGCCATCGATTCTATTTGATTGAGCCGGACTCTAAAAATCATTATCAGAATTACGTCGTGGGAAAGATGCTCGTTGAGCCGAAAGGCAAAATGGTCCCAGTAAGAATCTTGAATGTGGGAAATAAGAGCATCAAACTAAAGCAAGGACAATCGATCGGAGCGTGCGTACCGATAACTGCTGTCACCAAGTTGTCGAAGGAGAATGCTGGTATATCTTTGCCATCAAGTAGCACAGCCGAGTTGAAAAGAACTATACTCAGTCAAACCGAGCTGAACCAGGAGCAACGAGCGATGGCAGAGGAACTAATCAACGAATTTGCAGACGTATTTGCCTCGCAGGATGGCGAATATGGCAGCACACATTTGGTACAACACCGAATAGGCACTGGAGATGCAAGACCCATACGTCAACCTCCTAGGCGTTTACCATTAGCTGAGCAGACGGAGGTTGCAGAAATGGTTTCGACTATGGAAAATCAAGGGTTGATTGAAGGCTGTAAGAGTCCGTGGGCATCACCCGTTGTACTGGTCAAGAAGAAAGACGGCACCAATAGATTCTGCGTGGATTATCGCCAGCTAAATAATGCCACCAAGAAGGATAGCTACCCCTTGCCAAGGATTGACGACACACTGGACACACTGTCAGGAGCGCAATGGTTCTCCACACCTGATTTGAAGGCTACTGGCAAGTACAAATCCATCCGGAGGACCGTGAGAAGACAGCCTTCACCGCAGGAAACGGGCTTTGGCAATTCACAGTAATGCCATTCGGATTGTGCAATGCTCCGGCAATCTTTGAGCGTCGAATGGAACGCGTTTTGCTGGGACTAACATGGAAAACCTGTTTGGTCTACCTGGACGATGTCATCGTGGTCGGCAAAACTTTTCAAGAACATCGAGAAAACTTAAAGGAAGTGTTCCAAAGACTACGAAGTGCACAGCTAAAGCTAAACCCGAAGACGTGTCATCTCTTCAGGCCAGATGTCAAATACTTGGGACACATCATCTCATCCGAAGGGGTAAGGACAGACCCAGAAAAGATCGAAGCGGTGAAAAATTGGCCAGTCCCAAGAGACAAACACCAACTGAGAAGCTTTCTGGGACTCGCTACCTACTACAGGCGGTATGTGAGGGATTTTGCTTGGATAGCAAAGAGTTTGCATCAACTAACAGAAAAGGGAAAACAATTCAAATGGTCAAGTGAATGCGAAAGAAGCTTCAAAACTCTCAAACAACTACTATGTGAGGCCCCTATACTAGCGTACCCTACTCCAGGAAAAACATTTATTGTGGATGCAGATGCCAGTAATGTCGGAATTGGAGCTGTCCTTTCGCAGATGCATGACGGGCAAGAAAAAGTAGTTTCTAAGCCGGAAAGGAACTACTGTGTTACCAGGCGGGAACTTCTTGCTTTGGTCTTGGCAACAAAGCATTTCCATAAGTACCTGTACGGACGAAAATTCATTCTTCGCACAGACCATGCGTCACTGAAGTGGTTGCTGCAATTTAAAAATCCTGAAGGACAAGTCGCAAGGTGGATTGAACGACTCCAGATGTACGACTACGAGATACAGCATCTAAAGGGAAGCCTTCACTCTAATGCGGATGCTCTGTCCCGGCGACCTTGCAAATCTGATTGCAAGCACGACAAGAAGAAAGAGATGCGGTATCCACTCAACAGCTAAGAGCTGAGCCCACTGACGGTTGGAATGAAAGTGAAATGCGAAACGCCCAAAAAGAGGATCCGGATATCGAGCCAATACTCGCTTGGAAAGAACACGAAGAAAAACCAGATTGGCAGGAAATATCCAATAAAAGTCCCGAACTAAAGGCATACTGGGCACAGTGGGACTCGCTTGAAGTTCAAGATGGTGTTTTGAGGCGAAGGTGGGAAAGCTCGGATGGAAAGTCGTTTGTGATGCAGCTCGTTGTGCCAAGGTCGAGAGTCAGTGACGTGCTAAGGGAACTGCACGATGGAATATCCGGAGGCCACTTGGGAGTGAATAAGACGTAAGAAAAGGTGCGAGAACGTTTTTATTGGGTGCATGCCAAGGACGATGTCGAAAATTGGTGCAGAAAGTGTGTCACCTGCGCCGCCAGTAAAGGCCCGAGGGTTAAAAATCACGGCAAAATGCAGCAATACAACGTTGGAGCGCCATTCGAGAGAATCGCAGTTGACATTACAGGACCGTTTCCTGAAACCGAAAATGGAAATCGCTACATTCTTGTTGTTATGGATTACTTCAGCAAGTGGCCTGAGGCTTTTGCCATCCCTAACCAAGAAGCCAAAACCGTGATTGAGCAGATCGTTTACAACTGGGTGAGCAGATTCGGCGTACCGATGGAATTGCACTCGGATCAAGGGCGTAACTTCGAGTGTAAGATTTTCCAAGGGGTGTGCGAGCTACTGGGGATTAAAAAGACGAGAACAACACCGCTCCACCCGCAATCGGACGGGATGGTAGAACGCTTCAACAGAACATTGAATGAACACCTATCAAAGGTCGTTGGCGACAAGCAATGCGATTGGGATAGGCAAATTCCAATGTTTCTATTAGCCTATCGGAGTTCAGTACACAACACCACAGGTCACACTCCATCCGAAATCCTTTTCGGTCGAACAGTCCGGTTACCTAGTGAATTGATGTTTGGATCACCGCCGTCTGAAGAGAACAGAAATGAAGACGACTATGTCGCAGACCTCAGACAGATTATTAGGGACGTGCACCAAAGAACCAGGGATAAATACAACTTTTAATTAATTCACAACAATTTCACTTCTATTTCACAATTCAAATCTCTTATCTTTCACTTAGTACGACTTAGGTTCTTTTCCATCGCTTTCCAAAAACCAACTTATCGTCCGCAGTTTCTCATCCTGTATTTATACCTTATTTGTCGGGTTCTAGTTCTTTCTGGTTTGAAACTGGGGAAATACTGAACTCTCCAACGTGGAGAGTTTGTATGATCCTAAAGTTATGCAACACTGGATAATTGATTTAATCACATATATACCACAATAAGGACTGTGTTCGAGAAATTCGACAAAACCAAAATCCAATGGTCCAGATGGGTAGAACGATTCGAAGGTGTAATGATAATAATGGGAACAGAAGAGGACAAGAAAATACACCTGCTTCTACATAACATGGGTCAGGCAACTTTCGATCTTCTCTCTTACAAATTAGCACCCGAAAAACCTAAAGACAAAGCCTATTCCGAGGTAATCAAGGACCTCTCTGAAATTTTCGATCCAGTTATATTGGAGATAATGGAAAACTATCGTTTTGCATAGCACTACGCAAATTGGCCTTACATTGCAATTTTGGTACCTATTTCGAGACAGCGCTACGCAATCAGTTTTTTTTCGGATCGGAATACAAAGTCCTCGAATACAAAACCGATTATTAGAAATACCAAACTTGACGCTAGAAACATCGTTGACCACTGCAAAAACAATGGAGCTTTCAGCCCAGGGGGGAGGAGAGATCCAACAACAGAGAGAGGGACAGCCTATAAGTTGCATTCAACAAAAAACAAATTTGTGAAAAAAGATGGTCGCAAACCGAAGAGTGACGTGAAAGCGGCTAATAAGAAAAAGTCATATTGTTATCGATGTGGAAGCAAAGACCACAAAGCAAACAAGTGTCGCCATCGAAACTCTTTTTTTTTGCAAAATCAAGGGGCATCTACGAACAGTTTGCTTTAAAGCACAAAATAACAACACAAACAAAAAGATGAAGAACTGGAAGCATTACTCTATGAAGATTGTTGCCAAACACAAGCAGAGCTCGCAGAATCTTTGGGTGTCACTCAAGCAGCCATTTCAAAACGTTTAGATGCAACTGGATATATTCAAAAGCAAGGAAATTGGGTTCTACTTGAACTCAAGCCGAGAGACGTCGAAAGGCGGTTTTGCATGTCCGAAATGCTGCTGGAACGCCACAAAAGGAAGTCATTTTTGCATCGGATTGTAACTGGTGATGAAAAATGGATCCACTACGACAACCCCAAGCGCAAAAAATCATATGTGAAACCCGGCCAACTAGCCAACTGCTGTATTATGAGCTACTAAAACCGGGTGAAACCGTCAATGGACCATAAAGAGAGCAATAGCCGAAAAAGCCCGGAATATGCGACCAGACACGAGGCAATAATTTTCCATCATGACAACGCTCGGCCCCACGTTGCTATTCCGTTTAAGAACTATTTGGAAAACAGTGGATAGAAAGTCTTACCCCGCCCGCCTTATAGCCCAGACCTTGCCCCTTCTGACTACCATTTGTTCCGGTCGATGCAGAACGCCCTCACTGAAATACGGTTCCCATCAGAGCAGAATATCAAAAATTGGCTTGATTCATTCTTGGCTGCCAAGCCGGCGCAGTTCTTTTGGGATGGGATCCACAAATTGCCAGAAAGATGGGAAAAAGTCATAGCTTCAGATGGGCTATGTACATGTTTTTCTTAAATAAACGTTCAAATTTTGGAAAAAAAAAAACCGCACGAGTTATATACCCAATACAAAGACGATCAAACTGGAGAAGAGTCGGAAGAAGAAATATTTAGTGTAGAATCATTTAATTTAAGAAGTAAACTCTTTATTGAATTAAATGTTACTTAAAATAACTCTTTCCTATGTTTCGAAATTGACAGTTACAGTAATCAGCAACAATGATTAAATTTCACATGGAAAATTAAATACACCACATGCGAAACTGGTAAGTTGTTGTGGCACAAACATAAAAGTGTTGGGGTTCTTCTTAGTGCGTGTCTGTTTTGGTAGAGCGATTTTAGCTTTACTTACTTACTTTAGGTGGCGCTACAGTCCGGAGTGGACCTGGGCCTCAGTCAACAAACTTCTCCAGCCAGCTCGATCCCTGGCTAGCTACCTCCAGTTTCGCACGCTAAGTTGGCTGAGGTCCTCTTCCACTTGCGTGCGCCACCTGAGTCTTGGCCTTCCTCTACTGCACTGTCCCTCGGGGGCGGATTCGAAGACTTTTCGGACCGGAGCATTGGTGTCCATGCGCTCTACATGACCCAGCCATCTCAGTCTTTGGATCTTCACTCTTCTGGCTAGGTCCATGTCGCTGTAGAGTCCATACAGTTCGTCGTTGTATCTCCTCCTCCACTCACCGTCAATCCAGACGGGACCGAAGATCGCCCGAAGAATTTTTCTCTCGAAGCAACCAAGAACACCCTCATCCATTTTTGATAATGTCCATGCCTCTGCGCCATAGAGCAGGACCGGGATTATTAAGGTCTTATAAAGGGTGACTTTTGTTGTCCGAGAGAGGGCTTTGCTACTCAATTGCCTTCTTAACCCAAAGAAACAGCGGTTGGCAAGAGTTATTCTTCGCTTGATCTCAGCGCTGGTGTCTTTGTCTGTATTTATAGCGGAGCCTAGGTAGACAAAGTCCTTAACTAGCTCAAAGTTATATCTGTCGAGGGTGACGTTCTGCCCGAGACGTCGGTGTTGGTTGTCCTTTTTGCTTGACAGCATATACTTGGTCTTGCCCTCATTGACCGCTAAGCCCATTTTCGCCGCTTCCGTCTCAATACTCGCGAAAGCGCCACTGACATCACGCTGCTTTCTCCCGATTATGTCAATATCATCGGCGTATGCGAGTAGTTGGACGGACTTTTGAAAGATAGTGCCTCTTCTGTTTGCTCGTGAGTTTTGCACTATTCTTTCAAGTACGATGTTAAAAAATCGCATGACAGCGCATCGCCTTGTCTTAATCCTTTCTGGACATCAAAGGTCTCGGTGAGATCTTTTCCGACCTTGATGGAGCAGCGTGCATTCTCCGTCGTCATCCTGCACAGGCGGACGAGTTTGGCAAGAATGCCAAAACTAGGCATTGCTCTGTATAGCTCGTTTCTAAAAACGCTGCCATACGCGGCCTTTAAATCGATGAAAAGGTGGTGGGTATCGATCTGAAGCTCATGGGTCTTCTCCAAGATCTGCCGTAGTGTGAATATTTGGTCGATGGTGGACTTTCCTGGCCTAAAGCCACACTGATATGGACCTATCAGGTTGTTGACGAACGGCTTCAGGCGTTCACACAATACGGCGGATAAGATCTTATATGCGATGTTAAGGAGGCTGATGCCTCTGTAGTTGGCGCAGTTCAGAGGGTCTGCTCTCTTGAGAATTGGACAAACAATGCTGAGGTTCCATTCATCGGGCATACTTTCGTCCGACCATATTTTACAGATGAGTTGGTGTATGCTCCTTACCAAGTCATCGCCTGCCGCTTTGAGGAGCTCGGCAGTTAGGCCATCCGCTCTAGCAGCTTTGCTGGACTTAAGCTTCGATATGGCTATCTTCACTTCATCCAGGTCGGGTGGACGGAATTGTTGGTCATCATCGTCCAGGTTGAAAGGTTGATTCTGCCTGACAGCGGTATTTGGTCTTCTATATTCTACTACGATGTTCCCTTGTTCATCTCTATAGGCTTCGGTTCGGGGTTTGTTTCCGCGGCATGTTATTTTTATTTCATTCATTCCTGGAGTAGCATCTCTCAATTTCCTCGATCGCGCGCTTCTCATGCTCTTTCTTCTTCCTCCTGAGAAGCCGGTGCTCGTCTCTCCTCTTCCGCTCATAGAGCTCATGAGCAGCTCTGGTCTTTCTAAGCAGCGCCGCGTTATATGCATCTTGCTTAGCTGCATGTGCTTGCCGGCATTCATCATCGAACCAGGGGTTTCGTTGTGGTGGACGAGTGAAACCCAGCACATTAGAAGCGGCATCTCTGATGGCGTTTTGGCAGTGTTTCCAATGGTCTTCGATGCTTGATGCTGGTGGCATTGGACCTCTTAAGAGATTAAGAGACACTAGATCGGAAAATGACTTGGCGATCTCTTGCGATTGTAGCCGTCTGACGTCGAATTTTCTCGCAGCATTAGTTTGTCTTGGCGTAGTTTGGGATATCCGCAACCGTACCTTGGCTACAACGTGGTAATGGTCCGAGTCGATGTTTGCTCCTCGGAACGTACGGACATCTATAATACTGGAGGAGTGTCTTGCGTCGATCGCAATGTGATTAATCTGGTTGACTGTTGATGGATCAGGAGTTCTCCAAGTCCCCTTGTGTATGTCGAAATGTGGGAATCGCGTTCTATCTACGACAGTGTTCCGCCCCGCCGCAAAGTCGATTAGCCTGAATCGGTTATCGGAGGTGGTGTCGTGCAGGCTATATTTTCCGATTGGTGCACCAAAAATACCCTCTCTTCCTAGCTTTGCATTAAAATCACCGAGGACAATTTTAATGTCATGAAAGGGCATTGCTCGTAGGTCTTGTTGAGGAGCTCGTAGAAGGCATCCTTGGTGTCGTCATCTTTCTCCTCTGTGGGGGCATGCGCGCATATGAGGCTAATGTTGGCGAATTTAGCCTTGATGCGGATTGCTACGAGGCGCTCGCTCTCATGCCGGAAGCTGAGGACTTCTTGTCTTAGTCTGCGTCCGACAACAAATCCGGATCCAAATAAGCGCTGCTTTTGCCGTCGATAGCAATTGCCGTAGTAGATGTCGCAGTTTTTTGGGCCTTTCACTACCATCAGGAAATATATGACTCAATACAGCCCCAACCCCAACTGGACTCGCATCGGTTGCCAGCACTAACGGCAACCTAGGGTCATAATGTACTAAATATGTTTCCATTTGGATTGTACTTCGAATGGTTTGAAACGCTTTTTCACAATAACTATCCCAAATAAATTTTACCCTGTTCTTAAGCAGATCGTACTAAGATTTTTAAAAAATCTGCATTGATTTTCTTCTGCACTTTATTTATGTAGGAGTTTACCATTACGGTCGATCTTGTATCCACAATATTCAATTTCACTAGCCATGAACTCACTTTTTTCAAAATTAACTCGCATATTGTGTTTGCTAAGGCGTGAAAAACATTTTCGAGACGTGGAAAGTGAATTTCATCGTTGGCTGCGGTTATTTTGATATCATCTAAGAAAACCGAAACACCTTAGATGTCTTTAAGGATCTCCTCGATTTGATTTTGCCACTTCGCCGGCCCAGATGCAATACCATACATGAGTCTGATTGGTCTGTATAAACCACGATGAGTACTCAACGTAAGAGGCTCACGATCATCCGGATGCACTTGTAATTGTAGGTATGCCTTACTGAGATCTATTTTCGCAAAATTTTTTTCCGCCTGCCATGGACGCAAACAGTTCTTCGACTGTCGGCAGGGGATGTTCCTGAACTAAAATTTGCGAATTTATAGAGATTTTATAATCTCCACGTAACCGGACTTTGCCTCCTTGTTTCCGAACTGGAACAATAGGAGTAGCCCACCTTGATGGTTCAACTTTCTCGATAATCCCATCTCGTAATGCAAAAGGAGTTTTTCTCGCGAATCACCATCGTTTCTAATGTTCAATAGACAAATACGTTCACGTCATGATTTAATGCTACCTAAAGAACATTTTCATCAATATACAAGAGAAAAGCCAAAGGACTATAGAAAATTATTTTTCAATGATAGAGTTTCGGTTCGCGATTATAGTTGTAATTTAAAATAACAATTTGGAACCGTAATTGAGGTGCTTGGTGCGGTTCACTATATTGTAAAGTTAGATGATGGATGCCTACGGAAGCGTCACATCGACCAAATACACCGTATAGGCTCAGGTATAGTGGCGCCTCAAGAAGATAAAATTCCATTCCAAACTTAACTGAAATTGAAAAGCCGAAACAGAACGACACCATTGAAGAACCACAAAGCTTTGAAATAAAACCACAACCAGTTTCAAATAAACAAGACACTTTGGAGTCAAGCGATGATTCAAACCTTAACTCCAAGATGGAACAGCAAGCGCTGAGGGAATCATGACTACGAGGATGCTTAGTCTTAAGTTTGCCAACTTTGGATACCGGTCTACCTCCGATTTAAGTCCACAGCCTACCTCTAAGCAAAACGGGCTCTGCTGTAAAGTGAGATTTCTCGTGGGAATCTCAATTGATAAAGGTAAAGATTTAAATTTAGAGACAGATGGCGTTTTTTTACCCCACTGTGGTAACTACCCAGCCATGGAAAAAAATACAAAAGTTCCGAAATATAATCAAATCTCGGATACGGATGGATCCACTGTTCACAACTAATACAAACGATTTAAGGGCAACGAAATTCGGATATGCACGTGGAATGGTAGGTCCATTAACAGACCGGGTGCAGGCGAAGAACTCCCTGAGGCTCTAGACCGCTATAAGGAAGATATTACCACAATCCAAAGATGGCGATGGGATAGGCCAAAACAAACTGTGACATTTACTACAGCGACTGCTACAAAAAGAGAATACTGAGGCTAAGAGTCTTAAGCCTCCTGCATGTGAGTGAATGCCTCGTAACAATCTGCATCAAGACCGAATTCGGAAACATCAGCCTCATTTGCTATAGGGAAAAGGATGACACGATTAAGTATGACTTTCTAGACAGAATATATGCTCAATGCCCCAGCTATGACTCCAAAATTATTCCAGGGGGCCTGAATGCTAAGCTGGGCAAAGAAATAATTTTTGAGCACGTCATTGGGAAACAAAGCCTGCAAGACACCATATCCGAAATCGGACTTAGGTTTCTAGACTACGTAACGGGACGCAACCGGAGCCAGCTCGCCGTTTCCACACCTCAACATCCACTTCTTATCCTTTTATTAAACCTTTCCTCATAATACGAACTTATGCGTAACGAGTTTCCCATTTTTACTGCATCGCTGCTGCTCCGCTTATGAGGTTGGCTAATGTCGCAGACCGCGGAACGCGTCTACATAATGCTCGGTCCTGGATCACTTCAGTGGTAAGCCCCAGGCGTTGTTGCGCATTTGCCATCTGAGAAATCCAGGAATTCTTTTTTCGACCTCGTTTTCTTACAGCTGGAGTGACCGTAGTTGATAGTGCCTTTTTAACCGGATTTTCCGCAGATCTTCTTTGAACGTGGCAATACCAACTTATTCTATTCGCCTCAAGCTGTTCGGTTACCGAATTCTTTATATGTAGACATCCTCTTATACGCGTAGATCTAATGCAATCGCGTTTAGTGACTCCACTAGACATCCTTAACATTTTCATTTCCGCTGCCGTCATTTTGTTTTTAAACGCTTCATACATTGTCCAGCACTGTGAACCGTATATAAGAGCTGGTCTAACAACCGTGGTGTAGAGTTTCCCCTTCAATTTAAGTGGAAATTTTCGGTCGCAAAAGATTCCCGAATTTTCCCGCCATTTCATCCATCCCACACTCACTCTGTGGTTTACGTCGTCGTCACATTTCGCTTCCATGTTAACGATTGATCGTAAGTACTTAAAGATAGTGCTTTTCGGAAGAACTATTCCGTCTTACATTATATCCGGAACAGGTCGTAACGGATGCGCAAATGGACACGTCCTATGCTCCGTCTTTGAACGACTTATTTTGAACCCGTTTTTCTTTAGCGCATTTCTCCATGAATCTAAGGCGTTCTGTAAATCTTCGACGTTTTCGCTAAGTATAACTGCGTCGTCAGCGAAGAGAATTGGCGTTGCATTTGCTACGCAGTCTTTTAAAAGATAGTCGAATACTACGTTGAAGAGGAAAGGGCTAAGTACGCTTCCTTGATGCACCCCGACATTAACTGGAAATTCTCTCGTTAGTCCGGCAGAGCTTTCAACCGCAGTTTTCACGTTTCCGCACATGTCTTGTATTATTCTGACATACGTTTCCGGTAGGTTTTGAGACCTCAGCGCGGCTCATATGAGATCCCTAGGCACTTGATCGAATGCTTTCTCGAGGTCGATAAATACCATGTGTAAATCCTTAGAAGAATCTCGGTGCTTTTCCATTATTATTCGTAGGCTTTGGATAGCGTCCACCGTCGATCTTCCTTCAACAAATCCACACTGGCTATTATCGAGCTTTATTATTTGCCGAAGACGTTCGTTTGAGACTCTTTCGACGATTTTCATTGTGTGTGACATAAGCTTGATTGAACGGTAGTTGTTGCATTCTCGAGTGTCGCCTTTTCCTTTGTATAATGGAACCAAGAAGCTACTTCTCCATTGATTCGGCATAGGTTGTCCACATTTTAATTTATTTAAAAGTTTCGATAGCCAAACGCTGCCGATCCCCTCCATCTTCGACCAAAACTCTGATGGAATGCTGTCTGGTTCCGCCGCTTTCCCCCGCTTCATTTTTCCAATTTCTATACTTATTTCTTCGATTGAAAAGTCCGAAACTTCCTCATCGAATAGACCAGCTGTCGGCACGATATCACGTGCAAACTGTTTGTTAAGCAACTCCTTGCAGTATTCAAGCCACCGGTCACAAATTTCCTTCTCATTTGTTAGTAAGCGACCGTCTGCGTTTTTGATGTATTTCGGCGAGGTTATTTCCATTGAATTTTTTCTCCTCTGGCATTTTAGTATTGTACGACGTTTGAACTTCTTGGATAGCTTGTCTTCTATCCGCCGATCGTGAGGATATTTGTTCCAACTCCTGGTACAGGTTTTCCGCTTCTGCCGCTCGAGTTCGAGCCAGGACTTTCTTTGCGATCTTTTTAAGACGCTCGTATTCAAGAGCCAGTCGAGCTTTTTCGATATCGTGGCTCCGATCGTATTTTGTCCACCCTTGGAATGCACTCTTCTTATCGGCCACAGCTCGTTTGGTTTCGTCATTCCACCACCATGTTTCTTTGCCAACGTGATGGTATTTCGATATAGTCCCTAGATGGGACTTTGGGAGTGTTATGCATTCCTCGTGCATGCTGTTCCACATTTCTTGCGGGCTAAGTGAGTTTGCTATACCATTTATATTTTGAAGTACTTCTTTAGCCAGTGCGATAAATCTTGCGCTTCGTTCCTTCGATAGATTATACCACCGGATTTTTGGCTTCCCAAACGATGCCCGTGTTTTCGGTGGTTCCGCTGTGAAAAATTCTGTAATGAGCAGACGGTGTTGGCTTACTAGTGATTCTCCAAGTATTACTCGTACTTCACAGTCCTTAACACGGTTTCTCATCGACATTTTGCAGAGGTGATAATCTATTTGCGTTTCGTGGCCTCCGCTGCTATAGGTGATAAGATGTCGTTGATATTTAATAAACATTGTATTTAAGACGGTTAAGCCGTAAGCCCTACATGCTACAAGGATGTCTTCGCCAGCTGAATTTCTGGTTCCAAAGCCTTTACCGCCGTGGCAGTCCTCATAATAAACATTTGTTTTTCCGACGTGGCCGTTTAATCTCCGCCTACGAAGAGCATCTCATCGATTGGTATATTTCTAAGCAAATTACCGAATTCTGACCAAAATTTATCTTTTTCCGATTGGTCGCATCCATTTTGTGGGGCGTACGCGCTAACAATGTTCCACGTTTCATTGTGTATGACGAGTTTAACATTCATCAAGCGGTCGCTTATTTTCAAAATACCAACGATGTTGTTTAGAAGATCCGCTGCAACAACGATTCCTCCGCAGTTACAAGCAGCAACGATACCAGATGTTGAATAAGTCTTGCCAACCGCTGTTTCTTCTGGCTCAAAAGGCAATTGAATAGCAGAACCCGCTCTCGTAAGAACAAACTGGCTGTATAGAAGACCCTTATCATCGCCGTCTTGTTCTATGGCGCAGAGACGTGGACATTATTGAAAAAAGATGAAAAGCCCTTGGGTGTATCGAGAGGAAAATACGACGTGCTGTTGCCGGGGAATGATGGAGGAGATTTAACCACGATCGGGACGGGCTGTATAGCGACATTGTACACAGAGTCAACGCCTAAAGTGCCTGGACCATTTAGAGAAAATGGACACCACAGCTTTGACCCAAATAATCTTCAAATCCGGGCATTGCGTAGCAGATGACAGCCGGATTTACGGTAGCGTGAACAAGTCGAAGGGGATCTCAGACAACTTGAAGTGCACCCCAACGAAAGCAGCGGGCGAAAGATCATGTTAGTTGGAGTCACTTGTTGGTTGAGGTCCAGATTTACCCCAGATTATACCTCCACTTAAGAAGAATAAGAAAATAGAAACACGTTGTTATGAAGTTGCCCCTGAAAATCAAATGAAAACCTTATAAATATGTTGAGCAAGTCAATTATTGTGAGCCCCTGTATATTCCTTATCCTCGAACTTATCCAAAATAAGAACAAAACGACATTCCTTCTCCCAGATTAAGTCGTTTTCCTGTCGAACCTGCTTCCATGTATACCATCTACTCATATAATCGATTTACTCGTAATCCTTCTCCTTTGTCCTCGACAAACCTTGAATACCATTAAAGAGACTTTATGAATTTGTTTAAATATCATCTCGTTTAATTGCAAAAATTCCAATTATATTTCATTTTATTATTTTTCCTTGTTGTCTCTGGGAAGACTAACGATGACAATTAGAACATTGGATTTTGCGATTAGTCTAAGTCCTATTTCCATCCCTTTTCTCCAGCCGTAACCCATTGTTCTGTCCAATGTTTTGCTCAAATAAAAAACAAAAGGATTCCACATATTTTTTTCTCGTATTTTAGTAGTTTCTTTTTTTACCGACTGAAAAATTAATCTGCAAGTTATTGGATGCAGCTAAAACAAAACCCAGTGAGACTAGCTAACATATCGTTTGTGCGTTCGTGTTTGTATCGTAAAATCTGCCCCCAGAGAGTTTTTCTCATTGCCATTGTGCAACGTATTGGATGGAATAAAACATATTGAAAACTAGGAAATACGTCGAAATAATTTTGGAGTATCCTAGACTGGTAACCACAAAGTCTTCGGTACTAGCTTTGAAAATTCAAACAATCACACATTGACACACAACATCGAATGTGCTTCCATAACATTTTGAATTTTGAGAGAGCACCTTATTCGCAGAGTGGTGGCTCGTTCTTCAAGGTTTAAAATTGCCAATTACCTCGTCAACAATTTCAACAATTTTTTCGATTTTCGGGCTGGATTAATATCATCGTATATTATGATTAAGGCCAATACAACAATATCGATCATATTGTAGAACATTGCAAACGAAATACGATATTTTGACCTTGGTTGATCTCGTGCTCGTGTTCCGGCATCTTTCCATCATAAATCATACCCTTCGAGTGACACAACTAAAAAAAAACAAAAAAAAAAACACTGTGGCGCTGGCAGCCCGGTATGGGCCATGGCTTAGCTTCTTGACACTCATTTGTGTTGCTCATGTTGTCATTTTAGTCACATCTGAGCGGGGCCTACGGTTTATCGCCGAGTCCGAACGGCACTCCTTAGAAGCTTTTTCGTAGGCAATTTTTTACTTTCCGGAGTTTGCCATTGCCCGCCGAAAGGGTGATGGCGATTTGAAAAACTGTTGGTGACCCAGCCAGGAATCGAACCCAGACTGTCTGCGTTGTAGTCCAATGAGCTAACTATCGCGTCATCGCGAATGACACAACTAGCATACTTTTATTCCGTACGTGTCTGGCTTAGATGGAATGTATTGTGTGAAACGTGTCCGTCCTTGATAAGGAAAATGTTGTTCGTCCACGGTTATCGAATCGAGCGGATTGTAAACTGCTACCATATTAGCCTGTAACATAAGCCATCATCAATAGCAACAGTTTTACTAATGAGTAATCTCCCTGGCCTTGTTGTCACAATATCAAAGGGAATAAATTTTGATAGATATGAAACGATTATACTACCTTGATCAAAAAGTTCCCGGAATAACTATGAATCCATTACTTCCTCTCGGCTGCTGAAACGCGTTCCCCGTAGTGGTTTTTTAACTCGATTGAACAGAAAGAAGTTACAGGGATCCAAATCAGGTGAATTTGGCGGCTGTTGAATGGTATTTGTTGCATTTTTCGTCAAAAAATTACGAATAATGATGGCACTGTTCGACGGTGCATTATCATGGTGCAAAATCCACGAGTTTTCTGCCCACAATTCTGGTCTCTTTCGGCGAATTGCTTCACGCAAACATCTCATTATGCCCAAATAATACTCTTTGTTTACTGTCTGGCCTCCTGGCAAAAACTCATGATGCTCTACACCGTTGTAATCCATGAAAACCGTGAGCATTGCCTTCTTTTTTGGCTGAAAACGACGTGGTGAACGCCATTCACTTGCCTGATGTCTGGATTGCGTGTCGTTACTCATAAAACTACGTCTCGTCTCCAGTAATAAGCCTTTTGATGAATGTGGGATCGGATCCAGCCTCGCAAATCATCTCTTTTGCGTCGTCATCACGGTCTCTTTTTTGCATTAAATTGAGGTCTTTTGGCACCAACTTTGCTGCTACACGACGGAAACAACCAAAATGTCCCATAGTTCCTTAGCAGACTCGTTGTTTGATTTACACATTCCAGCTTAGTTAGATTTGCTTCATTCCATATAGTTGTTATCTGCTTGGCTTTGCGATTCGTTTCTCGAATGATGATCTGAGCCATATGTATCTTCGGTGATTAGAGATCGAAAGATGGTAAATAGATCACGAACTAAGTATTCGAATAGCCCTGGTTTACTTCTAATGTAATCGACAATATTATGCGACTGATCGTTGGTTTATCTTTGTACCATTTTGTGCCATTTTTGGAAATAAAATGGGTAGCATCAGTCTTAGCCTGGTGACGGGCAGCAGGTAGAGTAGCAGCTTCTACACGAAGCTTTTCTATCTCATCATCATGGTCTTCATCGAACCCACCATCATCCATTTCCACATTCACTTCTGGGTAATTTGTCATGTGGCCTCCCATACAGGTAGGGGAAAATTCGAGATACATGACCAGGCCAAAACAAGTCCCATAAGCTCACCGTTTTTTTAAGCCAAAATGCAAAAAATGAAAACTATAAATAATTTTCGTAGAATAACCATCAGCAGATGCGCTTATGCTGTTTGCGGTTTGACTGACTTCCTCCATATACCATCATAAGGATGGTATATGAAGAAGGGCCATAAAAGAATTATTTTCTTGCCTAATTCTCATGTATACTAGGTGGGGACTTTTCACCCCTTCCTGGGAATGAAAAAAAAAATTTTTTAAATGTTTTTTTATTTTATTCAATATATTTTCCGGAAGGTCTGCAAAGTACTCCTCCGTGGCGTCTATGATTTCCTCGCCTGAGCTCATTGTTTTTATTGATGAGCCATCTTTTGAAGTTCGGGAAAAGATAATAGTCCGAGGGAGCCAAATCGGGTGAATACGGTGGATACGACAGCAATTGGAGCCGTAAGTCATTGATTTTAGCTGTGGTTGCGATGCTCTTATGCGCCAGCGCATTGTCCTGCAAAAACAAAATTTCTTTTCGCTTCATGTGAGGCCGTTTTGCAGCGATTTCGGCCTACAATCGCTCCAATAATGCACAGTAATACTCGCTGCTGATGGTTTTTCCTTTTTCGAGTATGCCATGACAATCCTAGAAAACCGACGCCATAACCTTTACGACCCATTGAGCCTGCCTCGGCCGCTTCGGAATACTCGTGCCAGATTCAGTCCATTACCTGGACTTCATTCTGTTCTGTGGTATGTAATAGTGGATCCAGGTTTCATCAACAGTTACCAATCGATGCCAAAAGTCCGCACGATTCCGCATCAGCAAGTCCAAACACTCTTTCGAAATGCTCTTGCGTTCGTGTTTTTGGTCAGGAGTGAGCATGCGTGGCACCCAGCGGCAGGATAACTTTTTCATATGCAGAATATTGCCCAAAATATGGCGTATGCACTCAGTACTAGTCCTTGTGGTATCTGCTAGCTCGTGCACCTTCACTTTCCGGTCAGCCAACACCATTTCACGTATTTTTTTGATATTGTCCTCTGTAACCGCATTTGTAACTTGATCGGTAGAGGAGTTGCGGCCACCACGAAACTCTCGAAACCAATATTTGACGGTGTAATCTGACGGAGCATTAGCCCCATAATGTATATCCAACTTTTGTTTTGTTTCCTTTGCCGTTTTGTCTCTCAAAAGATAATGTTTTATGAGAGAACGAAAATTGTTTTTGTCCATACTCAACATGATGCCAAACACGTCAAAACTAAACTAATGACAGTATCGCACTGAAATTTGGCATGTCTGCCTAAATATAAACGGACTTCAAGGCATCATAACCTTTTTTGCAGTAGCAACGCATTCTGGCGGTCAAGGAGGTTACTTTTCACCCCACCTAGTATTTATCTTTATTAACCCTTCTCCCTTATAATACACTCTCTATAATACACGCAGGTCCCTAGGGAACTTGTCGCAAATTACTCGTACTGTACTTAATATCGTCAAAATGAAAAAAAACTCGAAGTGTAGTGCACGCATCGTTGCGAAATAAGTTTTAATCGCTTTAGCATTGTTTTTTTTTTATAGAATACAGTAAGAAGCAAGCTTCTAGCACCTGTATGAAAATATATATAACCTTTAAAAAAATCCAAAGGTCCCTAGGGAGCTTCTCGTTAATCGGAGGGTCAATATAAAACTACAAGCAATACCATTTTAAAGATATTTTTTCTTTTTTCAAGCAATAGGAAGTTTGTTATCTCAAATTGGTTTTTATTTTAGAAATTATTCAGAGAGAGATTCAGTCCAAGACTTCCTTCTTCGTCGAAGGATTTTTCATCAGAATTACTATTATCTCTTTCTTCAGCGTGTCATTGGATTCTGTAGTTAAAGATCTGTTAGCTAGTAAAACTTGTAAAGGAACTTCAGAAGTAACCATATCCAGTAATTCTTTTGTAAATGTTTTTTTTTTTTTAAGCTGGCTAGGTTATAAGGCTTGTTATTAAAGGATCAGATGTCAATAGCAACCTTTTGTAAAACATCTTAGTTATAATCCTTTTTCGGAAATGCTTACTACGGGCTTTTGCTGTTTCTTCTGGCAACTGCCCACTCGGCAGCAGAGCGTTTTCAATCACAATTGCTCCATTAATAAAATCTTTGTGCATTGTAGGTGCCATATGATGTCATGGGTATAATGCCAACAAATCGGCGTCGGCGTAGATGGTGTTATTTGAATTTGATAGCCATTAGGCCTGGAAATGAAGATCAACTTTGAAAATTCCATAAGTGAGGCCAACTGAGCCTCATGAGGCACCTCATGGTCTTGAACACTTTCTCTGACAGGGATAATGTTTTGGACTGAACGTGCTGGCTAGGCATACTGATATGGAAATAGAACTGATACCGAACCAGATTCCCCAAAACGCTTCACCATTGCACGAATTTTAACGAAGTGTTACATTTACAGAACGCCCATATTTGTAATAAGATTGATTTTCAAAAATTCGTTGTTGCATAGTAAACGACTACATGACTAAAATTACCAAAGATCTGTTAAAAAAATTAACCTGACGGGATTTAGTAAGTGATAGTAATTGACTGCCAATATTCACACCATCTGTTGGCTCATCCTTTACAAATTCTTCATAATGCCAATTATGAGCGGCTTTTGAAAAACTCACTTTCATCATTTGCTCGATCTCCTGTCAAGATCATAAAGAGATAAAACTTGATCCGAAAGATCCACTCCACCCATATATTTGTTGTAAAATGCAATGGCCTCTGGACAAGAAACTTCCATAGCGGCTCCTGTTTTACTGGCTTTTTGTACAAATGGTACGGTGATCAGTACAACTTTTTCATTTACAAACCAAACATCCATTCTTGTTAATCTTGGAAACGTACTCTTTGTAACCGTGGGCCATCAAAATTTGGTAACGGTTTTCGATTTTTCATGACTCATATTTCGTGCTCACTAAACCAAACTCCGAAGTTTGAGATAGGTTTACTGTAGTGAAAAACCGATAACTTCATATAACGCCGGATGGATTTGAGAGTGCTCGACACTGTTTCTTCACAACTCTTTCTCCAAACGTGCCTGCAGACTGGACTATTTCCTTTCCAGCGCAGATGTCGAAATCAAAAATGTATTCAGCTGTGGAATCACATTAATCCCAAATCTAGATGCCGCTTTTAATAATTTTCTTGGGTTATACTGCTTCAGAGAATACCTGACTTTGAATTTCGCAATAGCTTCATCCGTTTTGGAACACGCAGTCGGTACGTCAATTTCTGAAAGTATTCTTTAGACACCAAACCATTTAGTCAAAGTAGTATCTTTTTGTAGCTTCTACTGGCTTTTCTGATTCATTCAGATATAGTTTTGATGACACAAGTTGAAACCGACCTCGTAGTTGTAAAACAGGAGAGCTGTATTGCCCAAAGATAAGTTTTGTGACCTTAGACCGGGCCATGAGCTCTACGAGCAAAAGATAAGAAAGAAAATTGCCTTCTTTAAAGAAAAAAAAAGGTGCATGATCGGGGAGATATAGGCACAGATGTACAGATCCAAAGTTATAGAAGTTCTACCGACAGGATTGGATGTATTAGGCAATTTTTTCCTGTAGACAATTTTGAAGAATCGACTGTATATCCAATAGAAAGTACTTCCAGTACAACCCTCAACCTCTAAATAAGTTGACAGCCAACACCTGTTAGATGAGCCATAGGTCGTGGATCACTGCTAGCGCGTTGGACTTCTGTTCGTCTGCTTCTACTACAAAGACAAAGCTCTTAAAATGATTTTGTTCGTCGGCCTTGTCTGTGTGGTGAGTTCGGTAGATCAAAACTTCCCTTAAGCGAAGTTCCATTCCCTTTTGTGAATGCCTCTTCAATTCTGTTAGCACTTAACCATCTGCTGCATCGGCAAGAAAATGCAACACTGATGGAGACCCGCACTGGGGCCGCTTAGACACTCTTCCAGAAAGCTTTTCAAACCAGCAATAACCACACGATTGGTGTTGGACTGGGACTCATATAAGGACCCTTAAAGATATATAAAAAAAGAACTGAGGATAGCAAAGCGTCAATCCTGGAGGTCTTTCTGTGATAAAATTACTGCGCCTAAGGAAAATCCTCTCCATAAGTCCTACGATGCCTAGTTGCTTGTAAAAAAGCAATCGCTTTTGGACAACCTCAAGTGATGAATATCTCAACTTGCTACTGGATACCCACTTTCCAAGTAGCTTTCCATTCACGGCCAGCAACAACCTCAACAGGATTACTATATCTGTGACAGAAATTGATGTTCTTATCATAAGAGACAAACTGCATTAGGCACTATACAGATGCAAACCATACAAGACTGCTGGGCCGGACGGTATAATACCTGCCGAGCTATAAAGGTCCACTGACACAATCAGACATATTTGTTTATCAACTTTCCTTCTGAAAACTTAAGAACTTCGCTAATAAGCTTCAACCTCTCAATCCGCTTTTCTTGTGATTAAGAAATCCCTGTCCAGGCTGAAGAAAAACGTGATATCTGAAATAGATAGTTCCGATAGTCATGCCGCTATAAAATCCCTGGACTCTTGTTCTTTTAACTTAAAGAGCGTTTAAGACTACCGACCATCTCTCATGGAGATGGCGGAGCAGTTCCACATTCACCTTTGCTGGATGCAGGTAATTTTAGGGCCGACGAACTTGCCAAAATTGAAACCACTACACCTATCACACCTGAAAAGGATAACATAGGTATACCTATCGCTACGTGCAAATAAGAACTAAAGCTGGATGCTTTTAGAAGAACAAACCTTAGGTGGACGGTCGGTTCAACATGTCTAGCAACCAAACAAATCTGGCCTAAAATGAATCTGATCTTTCTAAACAGGAAAATTTTCAGCGCGATCACAGGTATCCTCACTGGACACTGTCCTTAAGGTAAACATATAAGAAGGCTTGGCAGGTTTACAAACGAATTCTGTAAAAGTTGCATGGACGAGGCTGCATGTTTGTAAATGTCCACTTCCATTTCTTAACACACATTAAATTATTTATAAAAGAACTGATATTAGAATGGAAAAGGTCTAGTACATAGCAACACCAATGCCCAATGTCGTAGTGGACTATTATACCATAACCAACTGAGGCCTTCACCGTGTTGTCCACCCAAAATAGATTCAAAGGCTCATTCAAACCATTACTTGCCATCTAATCCACTATACGAGAATGACGAGTGATCAAAAAGATGGACAACTTGTCTTTTTATGCCGAAATCACTATCCTTTGGGAAATTTAAACATGCTGCAGACATTAGCTACGAAACGGACGGAGGTTGGCACAAATTCGTCGTTGCGTTTCCACCACCGAATGCAGTAACGCACTGAATTCTGTGATTCTAGGAAGGGTGGTTGCGATGCTAATGCATGCACATTCTGTGGTTTGCTACAGCAACATTAAAGCAAATCATGTCCTGTACATATGTCTCGTTGTAAACAATATTGGCTCCCAGTCAGCATTTGTTATGAAAGCAAGACTGCAATTAATAGAGTTCATTCTGTCTAACAGGAGATTATGGGTTGGAAAGTGCTTCCTGTGGTAAGGTCATAGACACATCGAATACAAAGTCTCGGCCTTGATAAAAATGAGGAATTTGAGGAAAGCTAAGAAGACCGACAAGCCTATCAATGCTTTTTAAACAAAAACAAAAGGCAAGCTAGGGGAATCTGTTCAATATTATGAGTGGTGTTGTAGTGAGTTCAGCTAGAAAACAATCGTATAGACCACTGGAATCTTCCCAGGTCGAAGAAAAACGAATATAAGAAGCCTTTTGAGGAGTGCCTCTTATACAGACTTTAATCAAAAAATTGAAACAGGTAGTGAAACCAGCAGGGTACATAAATTCGTCAAATGAGGGCAGGTCGGTCGGACTGGAATAACTCAGAAAATCTAATGGCATCTTACATCAAGCTCGCTCATACTGTATTTTCGAAGCTGCAAGTTAGCTAAGCAAAACAACACGTCGTAGTTGATACTCGTATCTATTCCGTTCTAAAGTACATAGTCGTGACCGTCGATTGCTGCACTGAAAATGAATTTCTCCAAACTGAATATAAGAAGCATTTAAGGATCCGTCAGCTTTCTAGCATTGCAAAGCAGTTTTAAGCACGACGTGGAGTTTTTCGGATCTGTAAGGCTGTGATAAGTCTTATTACCATTGTGCTGTGCTGCGTTTACCATTCAGGCATTAATGTAAATCACGTAATGATAATCCTACTGTGGGTTGCACTCTCAAAGTCATCCTTACTTTAAAGATAAGCTTTGATGCCCCAGCGTTTCGATTCTCTTTCAATCCCTGTTATGTGGATCGCGACATGCCATTTGGTGCAAGTCAGCACCTGTTATGCTGCTAAAAAATCGACTCCCTGGCTGATTTTAGTCAGAAACTCGTGCAAGAAATGGACTTCACGAATGCCTTTTAAATCGATGTAGCCCTAGCGGCTTTCTAGAGGGCGATAACGCGTGTTATCTAAGTGGAGATATACGCAAAACTTATAGCATGGACTATAATATTATAATGAATAATTCAAAGTGGGATGCATTTGCAAGAGATCCTGCGCTTAGAGCATTGCTGAATCCTCTTGCTTGAGAATGCAAGATTTCAGTGAACGCAGTCAGAAGGCTAAGATAATAGAGTCTTGCCAAGGTTCCAGTCACAATTAATTAGAACTTGAACCTACTTGGCAACGGACAAAGAACAAACTTCCAGGGCCAGCACCTACATTAGATATCCCTGTACAGATAGCATAGTTCCGCAGGTTGTCGGCCTATCAAATGAATACTTTTCGACGTCTTTAAGGAGCCATCGGGGTTTTCTGCTGTCCCTCAGGAGAAAGTCTGCAGGCTGTTTACTCACGTCGTGAAGGGGCCCCCATCCCAATTATTAAGCCTTCGCCTATCAAAAACGAAGTCTAAGCGGATACTCATCTTCCTTCAAAAGACTACGAAAATCCAATAAAGGAAAAATACAAGCAGTACAGTGAACTAGAACTACCGTTGCAAAGTCCTGCAATCAATTTGTTCATGTAAATGTCATTTCCTCCATGATGGATGGAAATAAGCTCGAAGTTTACAACGTATAACGTGTGCGTAACGAATCTTTCACCACCGAACTCATTTTCAGTGACAGTTTGAATGTCCGAAATTCCACCTTGGGTAGCTCGACGTAGCATTTCGAAAAATTTCATTAAATACGTTGGTGGGTGAAGATTTGAGGTTCCTACATGCATTGTTAACTTTCTGATATTCCTATTAACCTCGAAAATCCAAAATGAGACTGCAGGCTGTGTTTTAGACAGGTTTAAAGACAATTTCTGTGTGTATGATTTTTTTCTTTTTGCAGTCGGAGGGGGAAGCTGCATGTCCGCACTTCGTGAAGGTGCCAATGTAAGACTCCTACACAGTAAACCTTACTTCCTCAAAGAAACAAAGTCCTTGTCTTTGCCCCGCTGAACCGGCCGTAAGACATAACTTCGTGGGGCAGGGGAATAGTCTTTGGCTAGAAATCATGGGCTTGTTAGTCAAAGTTCTCGTATTTTGTCATATTGTTGGCTTATTAGGACGCCGATAGTCTCCTCGGTTTCTGTTGTACGTGAGTGAATTGCGAATGTTGGCATTCTAGTCTGTCGGTTTGGTTATGTAAGAGAAAGAAAGAGAAAACAAAATTAAAAGGAGAAATGTCAGTTGTGTGTATGTTCGCTCACTCTGCTGCAGAATTCTTGATTTTAACCACCTTCTTTTAACGGACCTTACTTATTTCAATTGGCTGGTAAGACGGACGTTGCCTAAGTCAGCTGTGTCTTCATACACGAGAATTTGCTGCATAAGCACGTCTTATTTTTTCTATCCTTCGCAGCTCGTTTTGCTTGTTTGTGTCCGTGGTTCGATCTCCGGCATCACCAACAATTTTTCGAATCTTCATCACCCTTTCGGCGGGCAATGGCAAACTCCCGAAAGTAAAATTGCCTACGAAAAGGCTTCTAAGGAGTGCCGTTCGGATTCGGCGATAAACCGTAGGCCCCGCTCAGATGTGACAAAAATGACAACATGAGCAACACAAATGAGTGTATAGAAGCTAGACCATGGCCCACACCGGGCTGCCAGTGACACAGTGTTTTTTTTTTTTTTTTTTTTGAAAATCTCCGTCTAATTTTCTTCTGACTCCAACATTTAGCCAACTATTGACTGTGGGTTAAGTATGTCAGTTCTCCATTGCAGAAAGCGTGTGCAATGGAATATTGTTGATCTGTATCCTCCTCTTGTTTTTGGGCAGTCTAGGCAAGAAGGTGAGATATCGTGTCCAAAACGGTGTAGATATTTTCGATGCCCACCGTAACCAGATAGCAACTGCGTAAGGTGATAGTTACAATTTCCATGGCTTCGGTTTATCCAAACGTCTATGAATGGGATCAATCTGTGGGTCTATCTGCCATTCCTAATGTTGTTCCACCGAGCTTACCAATTTATCATTGAAAGAGCTCTTTCTTTTTCATTGATCATCTTGACGACTGTCACCTTGGATATCGATGGAAATCATCCCGGCTATAACAAAAGCTGGTTCTTCCGAAATCTTTCTTAAGGCACTGATTACCCTTAATGCGCTAAGGCGATATGTTGATAACAGGTTTCTCCTTGTTTCCTTTGTCGCCAGAGTCCCCACACAGACTTGCCAGCGTATAACGAGACTGAGTTTACGTCCTTGGATATTATAATTCTTCTAGCATATCCCGGCCCTGCGATGTTTGCCAGTGTTCCAGAGAGTGCTGCTAGGAGCTTTGACGCCTTTTTGCCTGAAGTCTATTGTTCAGAATTACTCTTAGGTAAGAGTCTTTTGTTTTAATGGTTGGGCTTTCAATTCTTATCTCCACATATTCCACATTTTTTCGACTGGTTATTAGAACGGCTTCCGTTTTATGATCTGCAAATTTGAGGCCGGCGGATATTAGCCAGTAGTTGATGAAGTTGATTACGTCATTTGTAGTTGACACTATCTCGCAGATATTCTTTGCAACAGTAACAACGGCGATATCGTCTGCGAAACCGATTATTTTTTCACCTGGTGGCAGTGTCAAGACTCCGTCATACATGATAGAGTGTTCTGAGAATACACCCCCTGGAAGTGTCAAAAGACTAGTGGAAGATTGCAATACTTACAGGAAGGCTCTAACCTGTGGTTGCGATCTCATAACCAGCTTTTATTATTGCTTTGGGTCAGGAGGTCTTAGACCGAACTCTTATGAAAAATATTTCCCTTGATTTGGTCTAGAATTAAAGGAAACTTTTTGCCTTAGATACAACAGAGTCACTTGATAGGTCAATCATGAACCTAATCGTAGCGATTGTATCCATATACTCTGAATGGTGTCCACCGAAGACAAAAGCCTCAAAAAAGTGCTCCCTGATGTACATAGCAAAGAATAATCCAAAAAGACGAAAAAAAGAGTAATGGGAGGATTATAGAAAGTCCCTCACAACCTTTTACAAAAAAATAAGAAAATCCTACACGAAATGTTGGAGCAGCTTTCAAGATGACTCAAAGGTTTAGTTCCTATCGAAGATGTGTCGTGTCTTTTGCGTTAGCGCCTGTCGTGTAGACTTAAGCTCACGGAATGCCCATACTCCCATGGGAGCAAGGAGCAAGCCTTGCCACCGCTTATTTGCTAGTTAACAAAATAATACCAATGCAGAAATGTGTTGAGGACATAAATCCACCCTTGGTATGAGTCGAGGCCTGCCCAAAACCTCTTACTGATCTTAGGGTCTTAGTACCCAGCACTTAAAGTCACTCCACTCCGGGTATTGAGCCCTAGCAGGGTCACCCTCCCTGCGGCTTAGGTTTAAACCACAGCCACCCTGACGCTCCTACAAGGGGCCTACCTAAACGAGTTAGGCCCGGACCGAAGTCTGGGGGGCTCCCAACTCCCACAGTACCGTGTTTTAAGTCCTGGTATGGACTACCGGTGGTCTTGCCACTCAACAAGACCTCCAGTATTTATTCTATCCCGGCTTCTTATTAGACAACGTCATTGATGGACGAAGCCTTGATAATTGGGCGGGGGCCTCCTATCCAAGAGGTATACTTCAAGCATTCAAGAAGTATTTAATTCATTTTTTCATTTTCAAATAAAAATGAGTACAATAACCATATGACCAATTTACGCCGATAAATTATGTCAATGATGTGTACTCTGAACGCAATCTTACTTAACAAACCGAAACTTACCCTACACTATATTCTGGGGGGGAATGAAAAAACGAGCAAAACGAGCAACGACTGGATAAATAATTTTCTTTGATCCTCTTAAATCGTCAGGAAAATATACGACTCTACCAATAAACGGACTACGAACTTGGGGGCATGGTTGCGTACTAATTGTGGTCAGGATAATAAAATGGAATGGTTTCAGCTTTGCCATTCAGATGGATTCATATCGGAAAATAATAAATGAGAACGCCATTCAAATATGCGAATTCAATAACCGGTAATACATCTCCATGACTTCGGTGAGCCAAAAGGAGCCCATAAAGTCCGCAAAAGGACGGTGAATACGTATATAAATCCCATGTATCTATACATTATGTACAGACTGATGTTTGTCCGAAGACGTCGTATACAAATCTTTCTCTCTCTCTCTCATATATATGTATGTATATATTAATATGCAGGCACTGTGATGGCTATGTTAAGCCATGAGCTTGGGTAACTTGATTTGATAATGCCCATTCTTTACACAACCCTTACACATAGGGATAGCATCTACATATGTACATCTACATTGTCAGATTCATATAGTACGAATATATACCGGTCAAGGAATATCCATTAAAGAAGATCTCATTCTTGCGTGCACAGGAGTAAGTGCAAGCGGTTGCTGAGTAGTCGAAGACTCCCTGTCGGGACGTGGTGGAGAATAATTTTAAGTTAATGGCTGGCGATAGTGCAGCAAGTCAGGTCAATGTAACAATGAAGCTCAAGCTAATGGCTTTGTTTGATTCGCTTTTCTTTTTCGCCTTTAAGTACAAAAGGAGGGTGAGGATGAGAAAGTGTTTGCTAAGGAATGTCTCCGCTATTTTCATGTCCTGTTGCATCCCATAGAGGATGACTATGTTCCTTAAGTGTAAATACCTCTTAAAATTGTAAAGGCAATGGTTTGTGTTCACTTGAAGATTTCAGAGCTGACAAGTGTGGTGAGAGCATTATATGAACCCCGAGATGAAGTCATGTTAAAGGATATTATGCGGATGTGTGAAGTTTTAGATTCTCTTGGATATAATCATACACTTCTCCTTTGTACTATTTACAGATCAATGCCCTGTCCATGCCCTTAGTCACTTTTAGGTATTTAGGGCACATATCCCTTTTGAACTACCTTGATTTTGTCGGGAATGCTTGCATCGTTTCCCATTGCGTTTTCTCCAAATGCAGCAAAATGAGAAGCACATGAAACTGCAAATCAAAGAGCCAGAGCTACTCTTGAGCTTTTCCATAGGAAAGGAAGGGAAGGGAATCCACTAGATGGCGCAAAAGTCCCAATCGGAAAATGCTATAATTTTCACAAATGCCGGCAAATGTCAATTCTACTTGGACGAAAACAGATACAAAATACATATGAACATGACATGAATCGCTATAATCCTAAATAAAGCGGACAAATTTTTACGATTTTTTTACGGAATAATTCGTCGGTGGTGTTAGCGCAAAGTGGATTTCGGTGCTTATTTCCTGGTCGTTCGACACCAACAGGGCAAAAACTAAAACATTAAGTCGCTTGCCTAGAAGACTATGGGACAACACGAAATGCTGCCAGGTCTAGCCAGCTCCGGAGCAGCTGAGAATATCGCAGCTGTAGTTGAAGACATTACAGAGGACCCCGGAGTATTCACCAGACGATGTGTCACGCAATTGGGCATCAATCGGTGGTCTTTATGGAGAAGTTTGGTGAAAGATTGTAAGGGGTTCCCTTACAAAGTGCAGATAGTGTATCATAGTGTATCAGCTGTTAGCTGTTGACCGCCAAGCGCGTGTAAGTTACGCTCAAGCCATCCTGAATCTCGACTACGGGAGAGACAACTTTTCATCGAAAATTATCATGAGCGACGAGGTGAATTTACATCTCTGTGGATATGTGAATACGCAAAATTATCGCTTCTTAGGCACCGAAAATCCGCGCATAACCCACGAAGAGCCATTGCACCCACGCAAAGTTACGCGACCGGCCAAACGACTACTGCGGACAGCGCGCGCTACCGAGCTATGCTCAACAGATTTTTTTCTCCCTCAATTGGATGAATTGGGTCTGGAGAACATGTGGTTCTTACAGGATGGAGCAACAGCACGAGCCACAATCAAAATTATGAGGGCTGCTTTTCGGGTCCCCTAATCTCTCGTTTTGGCGATTTGCATTGGTCGTCAAGATCGCCTGATTTAACCGTTCCAGACTTCTTTTTGTGTCATGAGTCTATGTCAACAGGCCTCGGACCCTTGAAGTCCTCAAAGAGTATATCCGTCAAGAATGCGAGGACCCTATCACCGGAAGTTACGGCAAGAGTGATGAAAAAACGGGTGCACCGGAGAGAATATCTCCATAACCCAAACAATGGTATCATAGTTCCCTTCACTAAAAGGAGAATCTTAAGCTTAAGTTTAGGTTCACTTAATGATAAGGTCAGATATCTAAGAGTTATATTTGATAAAAGACTAAATTGGAACTCTCACTTAAACAATAAAACAACTACAGCAACCAACGCTGTATATGTCCAAAAATCACTCATTGGATTTAAACAATGATGGTCAGGCTGATTAAACCACATGCTTCTGTAGTATGGTGGACTAAAATCACACAAAAATTTCCGCCTTTTCAATGCTCAAAAGATTGCATCTCTGGCATGTCTGGGCATTTCCGGAACATTTTGGACCTGCTCCACAGTTGCTATAGAAGCAATAATAGGACTAACGCCCCAACACCTATTTATCACACAAACCAAAGAGTTAAATCTTTCCAACCACCAGAACCTAAGGATTCTGCTCTCTGAAACATCAGAACATTATCTGCCCGGTAGCAGACCACCTTCAAAAGACATTATGCTTCGATAAGAGATTCCCAGCAAGGAAGCATAGGTCAGCTATAACTTACCAAATAACCAAAACGGCATAAAGTTCTATACGGATGGTTCTGAAATGCAAACGGAGTTGGGGTTAGAATACACGGACCAAACACTAACATACCAATTGCTATAAGTAAAGGTCCTAGTGTGTTCTAAGCTGAACTACAAGAATGCACCCTTCTGATCTACAAATCCGGTATTAATGGCGCAAACATCCATATATACAAAGATAGTCAAGCAGCTGCCCTTAGCTCGCACATCATTGACTCCAAATCAGTTTTGTACTGTATCAAAACCCTCCAAAAACTCAGCTCAAGGAACAAGACCAAACTATGATGGATATCTGGGCATGAGATTATTGATGGCAATAAAAAGGCCGACGAACTGTTCAAAAAAGGTTCAGAAACACCCTTCAACCCACCTTAACCTTTCTGCTGCGTCTTTAAAACAGGAGTAAATCTAGCTATAAAATGCTGGGTGCACTTAAAATGCATCTCGTATTGGGAGGAGACTCCAGGTCTAAGACAAGCACAAGCCATCGTGCTCTTCAATAAGAATGACAACAGATGTTTGAATCTAAGCAGACACGATACCCCTATTGGGGTACCTTACAGGTCATCACGTTTTAAGATATCACCTGAACAATATAGGACTAGTCTACTCTCCGTAGACGCTGAACACATCTTATGTGAATGCCCAGCTCTCAACCGAATCAGACAGAATACCTTCTACAGCTAACTACTCGACACTATAAGGGATTCTCCTGCTGTTAGAGTTAGTAACTTCATTCAGAAAACCTACTAGCTGGCAAAAAAGATTTTCTAGGCCGAAGTGCTTTATTATCGCAATTTTGAAGTCCGGTTTCAAATATTATGTACGATGGCATACTAAGACTGAGAGTTCCCGATGGAGTTCAAATCATTGGGCTTAGAGATGGCTTAGCAAAGTGGTTACGGCGAAACATTTAGATGAGACGCAAAGTCTGGAAATGGCTAGAACTATGTTAGATAACCGACTTAACTTCGTTAAACATATGTTATACATAAAAAAAGGCTTTAAATGTATACATAGCCCTTTCAAGAATGCTGCCAAATGTTTGGGGCCAAAGAAACACCACGAGAATACTTCTGTCTGGAGTCGTGAGCTCAACAATACTCTACGTATCTCCATATGGTCGGAAGCGCTAAAAGTAAGAAAAAATCGGCTGCGGATACAGACCTAACGCAATACGAGCCATATCGGCTTATAGAACTATTGCGGTTGATGCGGCGTTCCTCCTCTCAAGGATGACCTCCATAGATGTGCTGAGTGATAAAGCAAGAAGAGTTCGGGATGGAATTATTGGAAACCCGAACTCTTCTGAATTAAGACTACAAGAAAAGGCAACTTCAGTAAGGGTGTAACAACAAAGATGGGACGCCTCATTCCGAGGATGGAATCATGCGGGTAAGCTACCAACTGATGCAATTTCTATCACACCATAGTGGGTATCGCCAAAGGTTCCACGAGAAAAGGATGAAGACTAGAAAGTGGACTAAATATGGCACTCGATGTTTCAAATACAAAAGCGGATATGCTACAATAGGTGGGTAATTGAAAGGCGGCAAGTACACTAGTAACCCAAATACAAATCGAGCTCAGACAGGCAGAGAAGAGTGCTGTAAATACAAACACAAGGCTGCATAATACGGAGCACTCGCCCCGTGAAATAATACTTGACCGTGGCCCCGCGGAGCAAGGTCTGAGCAAGCGGGGGTAGGTTTAGTCAGTAAAAAGCGGTGCCTATCCAAGGTTCTCCCTCCGCTTACACAAAAACAAAAAAGAATGCTTGAGTCATTTCTAGGAAATGAGCGCCACAGCTCCAGCATAAAGAATATTCGAATCTAACTCCATGGAACGGCGGAGCAGGGTACCATTGCGTCTTTGGTGGGCGACTCAAATAGAACGGGCCTCAATTAACTTGGAGTGCAGCACTGCAGGCATCTGACGAAATATCGTGCAGGCTTATGAAACTTTTTGGTGAACCCATGTTCACTCCTGCCTGTATCGCCAGCAAAGAAAATCTATTAACCTCATTTCTTCAATTTAAAATTGCACTTGTTCAGTGCTTGCAATTCGATCGATAGTGCAATTTTCTCTACAGAACATCACCTAACTCGCTGAGGCTTGAGGTGCCACAAACCGAAATGAAGGAATAGATATCCAACTTCGTAATTAAACAGCAAACGGAATTTTCCTTACAGAGCCCGTCATGTTGAAGAGATAAAAGAATTTGTCGGCAAACAGCCGTGGGATAGCACTCAAGACCGACAACAGTAACAAATGCAGTTTGTTCTCCTAAATTCAGTCAAGTTTTTGTTGTCATCTCCTATTTTCTGTAAATTATTTCATAACTTTATTCGTTCACTTATTTTAAGTTTTCCCTTGCCTCCCTGCTCCATACCCATTTAGAACATTCAAATGAGGTGTCCTGCCAAAGAGGACAATGATGATGCCTTGTACTCGTACTAAATCGCAGTAGCAGAGCGGTTTTGCAAGTAACATTTAGCCACAGCCGCAATAGGTTGGTGTGTTAGTGGGTAGATACCTTATCTAATGGGTACATCCGATCCATAGATATGGCAATGTGGAGCATATGCATTCCACTTAAACTGGAATTGCAAAAAAAAAAACAAAAAAAGATAAAACCAGGCTGATGTGGCTGTCTGGTGCAAGTAAACATTCTGTAGATGGTGGGTTCGGTACTTGGCGCATTTGAGGTGCTTCAGTCCGCTTCATGTGTAATTGTAATCTTGGCTTACTTTAGAATAATAAATTTCATATGCAAATGCAAATATTTTGTTGTGAGATATCTTTTCTCGACATGTCCTATACTTTTTACAGTTAACATTCTTATCCGTGCCAGGCAACTGGGGAATATAGAATCCCTAGAGGTGACAGGGGTTGCTACTAACTATTCCTTGTATATAACAGAAGGGTTTTGCTGCCAGCTTTGGGGACAGTTTTTCTCTCTTTGCTCTTGCGAATGGTTTTGTGTGTTACCAAGGTGATGCTTGTCATCTGCAATGGCCAGAAGCGCTGAGTACTGTGTTAGTGTTTGTTCTGAATATATTCTGTATGCCCTGGGTTTTGTTCGTATGTTTGTGTGCCAACGTCTATGTTAAATTAATTCCAGCAGAAAGGAGGTCTGCATTTGAAATTTAATTATATTAAAATTTCCACTGTACGGATGCAACTGCAGGTGTTTCTACGAATTTTAAATTATAAAACTGCAGATAGTGCTTTGTTTTTTGTTTTTCTTCTTTCGAGGCAATTCCATAGATACATATGTATGTATATTCCCACTAGTACATCAAAGGGCAAAGAAAACTGGTTAGTGGAAAAGGATGATTCTTGTCAACAAAACGCATGGGAAGTTTCCCAGAGTTCTGAGTTTTGGAAATGGAGTGTATAAGAGGCCTCAGAATTGGGAAGTTTAAAGAAATGCTTGATGAAACAAATGCACACTCAGTAAGGGTCCCGCTTCAAAATTAGAAATTTAGTTCCTCTGTATGGAAGTAACGAGCTTAAAAGCAAAGCTTGAAGAGATTTCGCCAAAAGTCGTTTAATTAAAGAATCGCAACAGATAGCTGGAGGCCTAAACGGGCAGACTAGTGCAAAGCAGCACAGATACTAATAAAGTAGTGCCCTTGATAATAGAGGTAAACAAAAACCCGGTTGAAAGTGCAAATTATATTTGCGATTTGGATTTTCCGAACCCTTAATACGGCAATTTATCTCTCGAGGTTGCAATGCGGCTCATCTCAGGCGACGATTTTTTTGGCAAAATTTGTCCTTAATTTCGAACTGCCCTAAAGTCAAAACAGAAAAGTGATAACCAACGGGGAGTCATTTTAATTCAATCCGAGATCTTTATGCAAAATTCTCCTCTGACTAAGGTGACTGTGTTTCAGTTCCTGAGATCTTTGACACGTTGATGTTTTCGGCTATCGAAGTAACTTTGCAATATTTTCCAATGTCGTTTAAGTGTAAATTGATCAAATTCGTACCGCAGAAATACATTGTCATTCATTTCGTTGTATCAAGTTGGTAACGCTTGCATTTGATACTTGCCAAATTCAGCTGTCATTTGAAGTGTCATAATATTAGTTGAATGTTTGCCATTTACAATAATGGATCGCCTACAAATCGAACAACGCGTTAAAATTATTAAAACTTACTACAAAAGTGGTGATTCAAGCTAAGCTACTTTCGCGCATTACGCGATGTTTATGGTCGTCATTATCGACCGACTACACAAGCAATAGGTAAAATTGTGAAGAAATTTGAAGAGAGTGGAGGCGTTACTGATGTTGTAAGGCCTGTGCATCATCGTAATGCACACTCAGTCGAAAATATTGCTGCTGTAAGTGCAAGTGTTGCTGATGATCCGAATTTATCGATTTCCCGGCGTTCGCAGCAATTGAACGTGTCGTGGACCTCACTATGGGGTGTTTTGCATTTGGATTTACACCTCCATCCTTATAAAGTTCAACTTACGCAACAATTGGAGCCTGCTGACCATTCACAATGCCGTAGATACGCTTCTTGAGTGTAGGAACAACAGACAAAAAACACAGATTTTTCGAACAACATTTTCTTTAGTGATGAGGCACATTTCTCACTCGGTGGGTATGTAAACAAACAAAATTTCCGCATATGGGGCTCAGAAAAGCCACGTCCGTGCGGCATCGGATAAAGAATAGTGCCGCAGTGCGTCCCAGATTGTCGTAAGAGGCGACTAACTGGGACACCAATCATATACAGGCAACTATGACACCAAAAATGAGCCTGTGACACTTTAACACCTTAAAACTTTCCCACAAGTTTGTATGCAATCAGTGGGTTCCCACGTCTGGAGACTACCGGTGGGGTAAAAGAACAGTCAATCAATTCGAAATGAGCATACAAGTGTCAAACCACTCAAACTTTAAACTTCATGGAAATGATCGCAATTAATAGCACTACCCCGCTGGGCACCACGGTTGCAACGCACTCGGGTGATCCCAGAGCAAGCAGAAGTGTGTGTGTCAGAGCCCGACGGATTCCGGGGGCGGGCAAAATTAGGTTTCCAAAATATTTTCCTAAACTTCGGTTTGCAAGTTGGAACGTCGGATCGATGACCTCAAAAAGTTTAGAACTGGAAGCGATTATGCGTCGCAGAACTCTACAAATCCTGTGCGTACAGGAAACGAAGTGGTGTAATACAGGAAATAAAGCGCGATTTCTAGATTTAAAAACTAAGGCATTTAAGATGTTCTACCATGGAACGGTCAATGGACGAAATGGTGTTGGAATCGTTGTTGAAGCTGATCTTCTTAACAACATCGTTTGTATCTTGAAAATAAGCGACCGCTTGATGAGTGTTAAACTCGTCATACACAATGAAACGTGGAACATTGTTAGCGCGTACGCTCCACAAAATGGATGCGACCAATCGGAAAAAGATACATTTTGGTCAGAGTTCGCTAATTTGCTTAGAAATATACCTATCGATGAGATGCTCTTCGTAGGCGGAGATTTAAATGGCCACGTCGGAGAAACAAATGTTGATTATGAGGACTGCCACGGCGGTAAAGGCTTTGGAACCAGAAATTCAGCTGGCGAAGACATCCTTGTAGCGTGTAGGGCTTACGGCTTAACCGTCTTAAATACAATGTTTATTAAACATCAACGACATCTCATCACCTAACGCAGCGGAGGCCACGAAACGCAAATAGATTATCACCTCTGCAAAATGTCGATGAGAAACCGTGTTAAGGACTGTAAAGTAATACTTGGAGAATCGCTAGTAAGCCAACACCGTCTGCTCATTACAGAATTTTTCACAGCGGAACCACCGAAAACACGGGCATCGTTTGGAAAGCCAAAAATCCGGTGGTACAATTTATCGAAGGAACGAAGCGCAAGATTTATCGCACTGGCTAAAGAAGTACCTCAAAATATAAATGGTATAGCAGGCTCACTTAGCCCGCAAGAAATGTCGAACAGCATGCACGAGGAATGCATAACATTCGCAAAGTCCCATCTGGGGACTATATCGAAATACCATCACGTTGGCAAAGAAACATGGTGGTGGAATGACGAAACCAAACGAGCTGTGGCCGACAAGAAGAGTGCATTCCAAGGGTGGACAAAATACGATCGGAGCGACGATATCGAAAAAGCTCGACTGGCTCTTGAATACGAGCGTCTTAAAAAGATCGCAAAGAAAGTCGTGGCTCGAACTCGAGCGGCAGAAGCGGAAAACCTGTACCAGGAGTTGGAACAAATATCCTCACAATCGGCGGATAGAAGACAAGCTATCCAAGAAGTTCAAACGTCGTACAATACTAAAATGCCAAATATTTTTAAGCTCGCTGCACAGAGGAGAAAAAATTCAATGGAAATAACCTCGCCGAAATACATCAAAAACGCAGACGGTCGCTTACTAACAAATGAGAAGGAAATTTGTGACCGGTGGCTTGAATACTGCAAGGAGTTGCTTAACAAACAGTTTCCACGTGATATCGTGCCGACAGCTGGTCTATTCGATGAGGAAGTTTCGGACTTTTCAATCGAAGAAATAAGTATTGAAATTGGAAAAATGAAGCGGGGGAAAGGGGCGGAACCAGACAGCATTCCATCAGAGTTTTGGTCGAAGATGGAGGGGATCGGCAGCGTTGGGCTATCGAAACTTTTAAATAAATTAAAATGTGGACAACCTATGCCGAATCAATGGAGAAGTAGCTTCTTGGTTCCATTATACAAAGGAAAAGGCGACACTCGAGAATGCAACAACTACCGTTCAATCAAGCTTATGTCACACACAATGAAAATCGTCGAAAGAGTCTTAAACGAACGTCTTCGGCAAATAATAAAGCTCGGCAATAGCCAGTGTGGATTTGTTGAAGGAAGATCGACGGTGAACGCTATCCAAAGCCTACGAATAATAATGGGAAAGCACCGAGATTCTTCTAAGGATTTACACATGGTATTTATCGACCTCGAGAAAGCATTCGATCGAGTGCCTAGGGATCTCATATCGGCCGCGCTGAGGTCTCAAAACCTACCGGAAACGTATGTCAGAATAATACAAGACATGTGCGGAAACGTGAAAACTGCGGTTGAAAGCTCTGTCGGACTAACGAGAGAATTTCCAGTTAATGTCGGAGTGCATCAAGGAAGCGTACTTAGCCCTTTCCTCTTTAACGTAGTATTCGACTATCTTTTAAAAGACTGCATGCGCGAACCAAATGTAACACCAATTCTCTTCGCTGACGACGCAGTTATACTAAGCGATAACGTCGAAGATTTACAGAACGCCTTAGATTCATGGAGAAATGTGCAAGAGAGAAACGGGTTTAAAATAAGTCGTTCAAAGACGGAGCATTTGACGTGCCCATTTGCGCATCCGTTGCGACCTATTCCGGATATAATGTTAGACGGAATAGTTCTTCCGAAAAGCACTATATTTAAGTACTTAGGATCAATCGTTAACATGGAAGCGAAATGTGACGACGACGTAAACCACAGAGTGAGTGTGGGATGGATGAAATGGCGGGAAAATTCGGGAATCTTTTGCGACCGAAAATTTCCACTTAAATTGAAGGGGAAACTCTACACCACGGTTGTTAGACCAGCTCTTATATACGGTTCACAGTGCTGGACAATGTACGAAGCGTTTAAAAACAAAATGACGGCAGCGGAAATGAAAATGTTAAGGATGTCTAGTAGAGTCACTAAACGCGATTGTATTAGATCTACGCGTATAAGAGGAAGTCTACATATAAAGAATTCGGTAACCGAACAGCTTGAGGCGAATAGAATAAGTTGGTATTGCCACGTTCAAAGAAGATCTGCGGAAAATCCGGTTAAAAAGGCAGTATCAACTACGGTCACTCCAACTGTAAGAAAACGAGGTCGGAAAAAGAATTCCTGGATTTCTCAGATGGCAAATGCACAACAACGCCTGGGGATAACCCCTGAAGCGATCCAGGACCGACCTTTTTAATAGCCAACCCCATAAGCGGAGCAGCAGCGATGCAGTAAAAATGGGAAACTCGTTACGCATAAGTTCGTATAACGAGGAAAGGGTTAATAAAAGGATAAGAAGAAGAAGAGGGGCTCAGAAAAGCCACGAGTGATCGAAGAGGTACCTTTGCGTCTAGACAAAGTGACTGTTTGGTGTACTCTGTGGTCGAAAGATGTCATTGGTCCGTATTTCTTTGAAGATGCCAATGGGCGGACGATAACAGTTAATTCGGAGCGATATGGTCGAATGATAACCGATTTTTTTTTGGCCGGCAATTGAAGATCATGAATTAGATGATATTTGGTTCCAATTATACGGGGCAACAAGCCACACAACATGACCAATTATGGCTTCATTGCGTTAGAAGTTTCCTAGTCGCGTAATTTCACGTTTTGGCAACGTCAAGTGGCCACCAAGATTATGCGATTTGACACTGCTCGATTTTTTTCTGTGGGGCTACGCAAAAGACCGTGTAACCGCGAATAATCCCCGAACTCTAGACGCCCTAAGAACCAACATTATTCAAGTTATGACCGAGATACCGCTCGAAATGTGTGAGAAAGTGGTTAAAAATTAACTCAAACGAATGGCATGCTGCGAATCTTCCCAAGGCGGCCATTTGTATGATATTGTTTTTCACACTTAATGGCAAAGTCCAAACTTTAGAATGTATTAAAATTTTCATCAAAAATGTATCGCTGTATACGTTTTATCTAGCTTTACTTTCGAAATCTAAAAATTACCCTTTATAATTCTGATGTTTGTTAATTTGTTGAGCGCGTATGAGCTGTCAGTTTCGAAATAACATGTAATTAAAAAAGATACCAACAGGAGGTTCACCCTTTATAACTCTCTACGAGAGTTTTCAGCAGAGTCAGAAAAATTGGGGACCAGTGGCCGAAGGTATGAAGAAAATGTAGAGCATTGGACTTTAACGACTTTCTCCAGCCTCATGAGTCTTCGATGCCAACCATGGATTTGCCTTATAATTAACTTGAGAAGGCACACCTTTTCATCGTACCGTTGTGCCATCACAGTAAGTACTCGTAAGTAAGACTCAACTGAAGTTCCTTACGTTTCTGGAACAGAGTGAACTTAAACGTATGTATGGCTTTTTTTTATAAATTTAGAGCAAAAACTGCTTCTCTAACATGGAATACATGAGTTTCAAAAATCATAAAATACTTTAGACTCGAAGAGTATTGATTTATGTAATAACAAATCATTGGTTAAAAGTGTGATTAATCCGGATCAATTAACAATCCAAACTTTTCAGTGCCTAAACAATAGGCGAAAGTCAATTTGGAAACAATGCTCAAAACAAAAGTCCTTTAAGCTGCTTATGCTTGAACGTGAGTGCCATATCAATTTGATTTTCTTCTGGTTCAATGAATGGTGCAAAATGCTCCTTCAAGGCAGCTCCTTTAATCGGTGACAGTGAGAGTAAGTACACTTTACTAATTCCGAATTTTTTTTTTTTTTTTTGGTGGTAGGTGTGAAAATCTTCTTAGACAATATGAACCCGTTGCTCATAGTAGTGTGACTTCGGCAACTTTCCATTGGCTTGGAACGTTTAATAATCTTAGCGCGGCATTTATAAGTTGGAGCAGTTTGATCAGGGCTTTCTTTGGCAACTCCTTGAGAATTTGACCTGTTATCAAATCATAACCAGGGGCTTTGTTATTTTTTAATTTTTTAATTGCTTGGTTAAGTTCTCGTAGGGATACTGTTTTTATTCTAAAATTGTCCGGTGCCGTAATTATATAATTAAAACCTCCTGTTAACGCCTGTCCATCAAAAGGCTTAAACGTTTCTTCTAGGTGCTCGGCAAATAGATCCGCCTTCTCTTTATCTCCTTTTGCCCATTCGCCATTATTTTTTCTTATGGGAGGAAATTGCATTTGAGGCTTTTTGATTCCCTTCATGGCTTTCCAGAGGGAGTAATTAGAACTTCTTTCGGCAGTCAGACCTTCGAGATATGTAGAGATATTCCGATTTTTGTAATCTCGTATTGCTTCCTTCAACTTGTTGCATAAGTGGTTTAAGTATGTTTTATGCTGGGGAGCACGGGATTGTTGCCATCTTTTGCGCGCTCTCCTCTTTTCTCTCACCAGTTCTTTTATTTTTGGCGGATATTTTATTTCATTACTTGCTTTCTCTTTTCTTTTTGGAGTTGGAGTGTTGTTCCAGGCAGCTTTCTGCAGGACCTTGATGAATCTGTCGACTTCGTCTTCTATTTCGTTTTGTGTTTTTAGCGACACGTTTAGAACAATATGTTCATTGCAGTAATTTCTTAAACCGTCCCAGTTAGTTTTGTTGTTAGTTAATCTAGGCGCCACTTCTTTCTTAATTAAGAGTATGCTTAGTGTCAAAATGACTGGTGAGTGATCTGAGGAGAGATCATAACTTTCCTCGATGTTTGTAGAAATTTTGGCTGCTCCCTTTGTGACAAAGAAGTCTACAAGGTCGGGTGTCTTTGTTATATCCGAAGGCCAATATGTTGGTTTTCCTGTCGAGAAAAAGTCAACTTTACATTGCATTCCGGCTTCATAGAGTTGTCTGCCTTGATTGATACCTTTAAAGTCATTCTTTTCTAGCTTGCATCGCGGGGGACAATAAATGGATGCAATGTTATAGTGCAGGTGGTTATATTTTACGCGAACCGAACTTAACTGCATTGCATCGCATTCAATCTTCATATTGTGTTCAAAACAATCTTTAATGAACAATGAGGATCGGCCTCTGGCATTTTTTGATGGGTAGTATGCATGATAAGCATAATATCCCTTTAGTTCCACACGAGGTCCTTTCCTCAAGTGAGTTTCAGAAATCAAGCAAATGTCAGTATTGGCTTTTTGTAAGAACACTTCCAGTTCGTCGAGTTTTTTAATAAGGCCGTTTGCGTTCCACGTCAATATTTTAAGCACTTGTTTCATATTCATGCTTGGAATTGAGTTTTACGTATTTCTTTCTCGAGATTGCACAATTTTTCAACTAGAAGTTTATTTGTTCTGCTCTGCTCCTCAAGAGTCGTGAGAATTAGGGAGAAAACGCGAGCCACTGGATCTGGCGTAACACCGCTTTTTTTATTTCTTTGCAACGCAGCTTGTGCATACGTTAGCGCGTCAGTCGGTGGCGGATTTTCCTTTGCGATCTGTTTTTGTATATCCTTCGACTTTACCGCGACGGATTTTCTTTCTTTCACTGCCTGTTCTTTAGCAATATTTGGTTTATTTGTAGTTGCTTTTGGGTTTGGACGTAAGGCAATTTATGCAAGACGGTGGATGTTCTTTATTTAAGTTGCACTCTTCTGAGAGATGTTTACCGGCACATTTTACGCAACGCGGTTCTTTTTGGCAGTAAGTCTGCGTATGATTGAAGCCTTGGCAACGCTTACATTGCGGGATCGATCTTGTGTTCCTTCGCACTGGTTCGATTTTGACTACGATATTTAAAATAGTTTTGATACCATAGATATCTGCTTTATTTTCAGACTTATCGAAACTAAGCATAAACAGTGGAAGTCCCCGCTTAACTAGGATTTCCTCTGTTTTTCTCTTTTCTTTTTTAATAATATCTACGACGTCTAGAACTTTAAAGCCCTTTGCATGGAGGTCGCTTACAATATCGTTTTTAGTACACGAAGGGTGAAGTCCTCTCGCTACTACACGTAATGGTCTTTCTGACTTGTTTTCGAAAGTGTACCATTGGATCTTCTCGGTGTTTAATTTTTCGGACAATTCTCGGTAGTCATCGGAGTTGTCGACGTTAACTTTCCACACATTGTTGCGCAGTGATGTAACCTTATACTTACATTTAAGCGTATCTTTGAGAAAGCAATGCAACTTGCTATAGTCTGAGACCCCAACAACGTTGATTGGAGATGGAAAACGTAATTTTGTTGGGAGTTGCTTTTTTTGTGACTCTTGGCTCTTTTCTGGAACGACTTTAGGTGAGGAACCAGCTTTACGTTTCTTAGACGGTCTTTTCTTTAGGGTCCAATTTGTTTCGCGCGTAAGCTCTTCTTCGTTCGTATGGTATTCGCGACTAGTTGAGCGGAGTGGACTGCTTTCTTGGGCTTCGTTTATATGCTTTGTTTTTAGAGCCTTGTTTTCCTCTCGGAGTATGTCTACTTCTTTTTTAAGCTCTTGAAAAAGTAGCTCCATTTGCTTAAGCTTCGTACGGAGTGCGTTGTTTTGTCCTCCAAGCTTTTATTTGTCACTGAGTCCGTTTTTTCGCGCGTAGGCGCTTCGGGCGGACTTCTTGACCCGGAGAAATTCGATCTTGGTGGTGGAGATCGTGATACCCTTGAACTTTTAGAGAAGGGATCAAACGACTGCGGTATATTCGTTGAATTTACTGCGTTATTTGCGTTGTTTGTATTATTTGTTTTATTTGTTTTGTTTTTGTCTAGGTTCATATTTAGATCCCACGAGTATGGGGGAAGGGAGGTCCACCGCATCAGAGACCCCTGTAATGCGGTAAGGCTACGTTACAACCAGAGGACGCCAGGTATCCGGAGGGCTCCGTTCGCGGTGCTCTATTGATTTTACATCCCAAGCACCATTCAAGCCTTGACACGGGTCGCATAACACCTTGCCTTGAGGATGGGATACTTATTTGAGTGGCAGCGCCCCCTCACGGATCTGGGAATCCGGCCCAGAAGGATTTTAGTCGCCTCTTACGACAGGCATTCCTACCGCGGGTATATTCTAACCCCTACCCGCAGGGGAAAACTTATTCCGAAATGCTGGGCTGCACTAGAAATTTTGTTAATTATATCCATTTAGATAAAACATGAAGTAAAGGAAATTTAACATGCCTTGAAAACCAAACCGGTACGATTCTTGATTTATTAATCCAATAGAGCTCTGTTAATAGAACACCCGAATGGACTCGATGTGCGGTTAAGCAAATGGGTACTTTCCTAAGGAAACCAATGGGATGGCTGCTTGAAGTGGGTCTACTTTCTTTGTTTTTACATCGAAATACTGGGTAACACCAGTCTCTTCGTCAAAAGGGGCCTAACAAAAATCAATAAACCCAAAGGCATCTATACAAGGTCGAAAGTACGGACTTTCTGCCCTAGTTAGGTACCCTAACCATAGGAATGATATTCAGCTTCTATAAACGAAGATGCGTGTGAATTGATTTCAGCAAATTATTATGCAGTAGCTAGAATTCGTAATGAATAAGGTCATCAAATACGATTTTGCTTGTTCAAGTCATCGATGGTACCGGTTGTGGGAAACGGCCCGCTAGTGTATTTCTAGGTTCATGTACATACACCTGTACGTGTGTAGTACTGCCCAAATCTATGATCAATTTTGGCAACAACCGCTTTGCGAAGAGAAAAAATGCGGCGAAATACGATCTAGCATTCTGAGCGACTACAACAACCTAGTCCCTTATCTGAGTTTCAATCCATCTTAAATATCCCTTACAAGGCAATGTTTCTTGCCATACCCTTAGCTCCTTGGTTCATGTCTACAATTTTCACACTGTTCCAAAAAAACCGAAACCTTAATCATATGTTTGCAAAGCTCTAAGGGTGAATGACCTGAAGCATGAAAATCATCAGATAATTCTGTATTGGGGAATAAAACGGAATTTGTTTAAGCTAATACGAGGCATTAAGAGAAGACTGGACAGAAACCGATAGTCAGTTGTGGAGTGGATTAATTAGACTCAAAAAGTACAGACTGGAGAAGATTGTCGAAGTGAAAGTAATTGAAGCAAAAGTTCCCAAAGTGAATATAGTAATATTGTACATTGTGACAGAAAAGACTTATAAAAGTGACGAAAAGAGAACAAGATTAAGGAAATTGAAGATCTTAATGTAGTTGGAACTCAGGCCAACGAAAAGACAAAAGAAAATATACCTATAAAAAAAAAGGAGAGAAAAAAAAGGGAAAAGCAAGTGACCACGCTGCACATTGATAGATTGCAGATAGCTGCAGATCTGATCTCGAAGAGAATAATAGTAAAAATAAAAAAAATAAAAAGATAAAAATATAGACGGCGGCGGTTGTGCGGAAGTGTGAAGGATACAAATTTCCATCTCCTATCGTGTTCCCACCAACCTAAAAGCAAAGGTGAAAATTGCAGTGGAAAAGCGTTTAGCGCTAGCGACAAGTGCTTTAAAATTCTACACAAAAAAGGAAGTGATAACTTGCAGAAGCAGAAGAGGTGGTGCAATATATAGCCGGCACAGCTAGAACGTGACTCAGTTTTTGAAGTCAATGTAAAGCTAGATGTAATCCTAGAACAGAATTTTTTTCAAAATTCGCTCAAATACCAACTGGAGCCAGGCATGAAGAATATGTAACTGCGGTTGGCCACTATTAGCAGCAAGATCCCCCCCCATTCCGACGAGCTTAGGACGGAGCACAAACTAGCATGCCTGCCGCTGCGAATTGGCCTAACCCCCTACTACTCTTTGCCTGGACTGGCCTTTCGAGATGCCTGAGCTTGGAGGTCATAAGGGTGAAGGAAAGGTAGTAGGGAGAGTCCTTTAAGATCAGAGGGTGCATAGTAGGGTATTCTCCTCTTTTTCTTTTTTTTTGTTTTTCTCAATGAACGTAAAGGACTCTGGGTTAAGTGCGTAAGAACTGAGCACACACCCTAATAATTATTACCCTGTTCAGATGAAGGTGTAATAAATATTTCAAACGTTACACGGTGACAAACATCTAGTTATGCTACTAAAAAGCATAGACTGTTTGTTATGTATCGAAATCCTGGTAAACAGGAAGAGCAGCATTTATAATGGAAAACTGAAAAAGATGACTAAACTGATCACGATAAGCAACAAGAAATACACAACAGAAGATACAAAATTTATTACAAATTCACATTATGTCGATTCATTTTTTCAGGGGCACTTGTTTTGATTTGATTTTTTTTTGAGTGAATTTCGCACTTGGGCAGAGGAAAGAATTTGGAAGCACGAGGCTGAGATTGGTGGTGATTTGCTGCGTGGTGGGTTTGACGAAGAACGACGCTACATGTGAGGTTTTGTGTTGTAGAAATTGGCGCTCCGCCTGTTACGATTCTGCTTAGTGGATGCTTTAGGTACTGACATGGGCAGATGCTTTGTGGGCAAAGCTATCGCTTTGACCTTGATGAGTACTCCCCTTCTAACACCTTTTCGAAGAGTCAGTTTATAAAAATAAAATCTGATTTTGTTACAAATGTTACAACTGTATAGTCGAACAGACAATACGGTTTGCTGGTGAAGGGGACACCAACAAGGATGTAGACTGCAATAATCGATATATGATGGCTGGAGATGTGTAAGAAGCTTGTAAATATGGCGGCCTGCGATATCCACTGCAATGATGCATTTTGGTCGAATCGCTGCCTAATGCTCTGAGGTCTATCATCATGCATGTGCATACGATTGAGCTGTAGCCAGTGTCTGGTCTAAGGCTACCATAGACGTGCTCGACGATTGGCTACCTAAGATATACTTACAACTGAAGTAGTTTCCCTTACGAGAAGGGAGAAGCTGACTGCTCTTACTAATGCATTGCTTAAGACTATCACAATCCATTTCTCCAACAAACCTAGGATGTCATACTGGTGGACAAATTTCTTTGGACTAAAAAAGTCACTTTGGAAACCTTGTCAGTTTTTCGTAGTGTAAGGGCATGTAAAGAATAAGCTCCTCTGGTTCTATACGGTTATGCTCCGGTCTGCGTCTCAAATAACAAGTCTCTCGAGTTAGCCCATTTTGTAGCTCACTGCCAATGATTCCACATTTTAAGTCGGCTTAGGTTTCCTTCTACTTGTGCGCTCAACCTAAGGTGAAGTCTTCGTCTGCTGCGTTATTCCTCCAGGCTAGTTTCGAAAAGTTTGCGGGCAGAAACAATGATGTCTATTCGCTCTTCATGTCCTCTCAGGCGACTGATTTGCAGTTTCCTGACTAGGTCGATGTCCATGTGTCTTTACCCGCATTCTATAGAGTTCATGCCTTGACATCAACAGTCTCTATTAAGTTGGAATGCCAAAACTAGATATGTCTCTGAATAGTTCGTCTCTCTATATCCTGTAATATCGGCATTTAAATGAATGAAAATGTGGTGGCTTTCGATTTGAACTTTTTCAGTTTTCCCAGTATCGTTATGTGAAAATTTGGTGAAATGTGGACTTTTCTGATCTGAAACCGCGCTGATAGGTACCAATCAGGTTTAAGACGGACGGTTTCAGATATTTACACAATATAGCAGATGCGATAATGGATGGCAGGCAGCGATGCCACTGGTATTCAGTGCTTGATGCTGACAACATAGAAGTTGTTGAGAGATGTTGAAACTCTGACGGTGTTTTGCTATTACAACTATGCTACAACTCTACGTTATAGCTTCACACACTTGTTTCACTTTGCTGTGGAGCTTCGAAAAACTCCATTTGGGTACTTGGTACGATCGAACGTTAAGAATACTGGAGGCATGCCTTAAGTCTATCCCAATGTGAACAATTTGATTTAGTGTTTCATGGTCCGGTCCGGTGTCGTGTGTGCTTTGCCTACCAACTGTGCCACCGAAGATATCCTCCAGTCCTATTCTGGCGTTTAACTCGTCCAGTATGAACATACTGCGGGTGTTGTTCATATATTTTTTCAAGAAGCTCGTAAGAACGTTTTGGTGGCATCTTCCTTATGTTCCTTATGTATGGGAATGGGTGTATATAAGGCAGATGGTAGCGAATCGAATAAACGCTGTTTCTTTTCCCTATAGCAGAAATCATAGTATATTTCACTGTTTGCCATCCTCTTTATGTCCTGTCCATAACATCGCTCTTCCCAGATGGCTGTTACAATCAAAGGACTCTGCTAATTCTCGGCTGCACGTGTCCCCTTAAGGATCCGAAGATTCCTCGTGCAGATCTTTGTCCTTTAATCGATTGTAGGAGTCGAAGCAGTAGATCCTTTTATATCCGTGGGCATTAGTTCATTTTCCGTATGGGGTTGTGAGTCCTAGGCCATCATGTGCTTGATTTTCATTCATTCATGTGTTTGATATTAAGTAAACTAAAAGGAACACTACCCAGCGCGGCAGGCCTAAGAGAAAACTCCTCTGTCATCGAAATGTTCTATTTAACATATCGATTTAAAAACAAAAACGAAAATGAATAGAAAACCCTTGCCGAGAAACATTTAACCAAATTCACCCACTATCCAAGTCATGCTAACTAGTTAGTAAGTTCGATTATTTGTTTCATAAAAAAAATATAAATACCAATTCCTGTTCGTTTTATGATTTGGCTCAAGGCCGTCTGCTAGACTGCTATTGATAAGTTTTAAAAATAATATCTGTACCTTTTGTTATGGTTTACTAATTTCAAAGTTTTATTTTAGAAATGTTCTCCAGTTATACATCGCTGGGTATCCGTCATGTAAATATTTAATGAAGCCCTTCCCCTGGCGCAGTTGGGTCTGCTTATCATTTCCTTCAACTTGAGTGTACCTATGCGCTCCGAAGATATTTGTACGAAATTCAATTTGAAATATAAAACATACCTACTTCTAGAGAGTGGTAGAAATTCTTTTCGGTTGGATATATTACACAGGATAGGAAGCTTTGGACGATGTGTGATAGAATTGAGTAGTAAGAGTTCGCCTCTTATTTTAAAAATGGTACTCATCATGTCGATGTTAAATCGGTCTGTTATAGAGCAATTAGTTTTGCGTTGCTTTCCTTACGAATATATCATACAGTCTTTGACTGTTTTTCTCCAGTACGGTGTTAAACTATTTATTTCATCGATACTAAGTGCTCCTTAGGGTTAACCGATAACCGCAAACAGATTCTTTTCGTTTCTATTCTCGGAAGCAAACTCCCCAGATTGCTATTGATTCTATATGAGTAGAACTATTTTTGGAAGTCTGGTAGTCCAAATGAAACCTGAGAGTATCCAAGAAAAGGAGAGTCATAATTGTATGTAGCATGTAGTTGGGCGAACTAATTGGTAATTTAATTGCTCTCCTACTAAAGCAACGAAGGATCTTTCAAATTCTTCAAATAGTAGCTCCATACTTGTGCTCCATAAATATTATAATGATAGAAGATGCAGTTGCATGGAATGTTCCTGTTGGTGATAAAAAGAAAATACAACCGCACTGTAGAAACGATTGAAGAGTTATGTTTGTCACAATTCAAAATACACTTATAAGAATGAAAAGAAATGAAATACAGTTGTAAGAATGAGAATAAATGAAAAGAAACACATTGACAGGCAGGGCTGCCAACTCAAATGACCATGGATGATATCAATCTCCAACATCTTGCCCGGTTGAACCCTTGGGTTCTAAATCTTCAGCCTATAAGAATACGCACAGCTTCTCCACTGACCGGTTACCTGTCCCACTCGCAGTCTTGATCGTAACGTTGCGGACCAATCCATCGCTGCCCGGGTGAACGGCTGTCACTCGGCCCAAGCGCCAGTAAGTTGATGGAAGATTCTCTTGCCGTACAGTCACTATGTCGCCGACCTGGATATTATGCTGCCGTCGCTGCCACTTACTCCTCAACTGCAACGTTGTCAGATATTCTTCACTCCAGCGTCGCCAGAAGTGTTGGAGCATCTGAGACAACCATTGCCATCGTTTGACATGGCTGATCGGGATGTCATCGACTCTCAGCTCCGGTATAACAATCAGCGGGGCGCCGATAAGGAATCTCCAAGAGTTAACGCCAACTTGTCGTCCGGGTCATCATAAAGCGCATTGAGAGGACGGGAATTCAGGCACGCCTCAATGTGCGCGGCCAATGTTTGAAGCTGACTGTACCAGAGCGCTTGTGCTCCAAGCAGACGCACAAGATGATGTTTGGCGGATTTAACCGCGGCCTACCTCCAGATGCAAAGATGGGTCGAGCGGCCTTGGTAAAGAAGCCATTTGTTGAACCAATGTCACTCGACGTTGCCATCACACACCGATGGAGATAGCTCTGAACAGTCTGTCGCCCATGCAGAATCCAGTAGCGCTGACAAAGAGTTTGTAGCATGAGTTCCACCATGAAGCGTGCTACCGTGTACTTGATTGATGATTAGCCATATCAAGGCTCCGTTCTTCGGAAGGATTGCTGGAAAACGCTGGCCGTTCGGTATTAATGCCTTACCCAGCCGTCCACCTACTAGTAAAATACCATACTCATCCAGAATAGGGTTTTGGTGTAAGCTGGCGACTTGAGCTAGATATACTCGATCCGAATAGCCTGGAGTTCGAAGCTGAATGCACTGTCCTGTTCCATTCGCAGGAGTACCAATAGAGCACCATCCAGTTCCTCGGGAATGACAATGGACCCCCGAAGATATTTCCGACTGGGGGACCACCGTAATATATACACCATTGTGTGTAGTAGTCGCTGCAGTGAGCTTAAACGTTCAGTAAGCCCTATTGCATGGCCATCGTCAACAGTGATGCTTTCTGTTCGCTCTGTGCACTGACCAGTTCATGCTGATTGAGTTGCTCCGTTCTCATTAAAGGACATGCGCCCATTGCCAACCAGTCAGGGCCTTGCCGCCATAGCCGATGCCGTAACAGCTCCTGTGCACCCAATCTACGGCTTGGGCAGTCAGCTGGATTTTGCGCTGACCGGACATAAGACCATCTATCCAGGGCTGTCAGTTGCTGTATTTGCCGAACATGACTGGATACATACGGTTTTAACCGTTTTAAGTGCGCACGTCGAAGGGCATTCGTTGCAGCCGCTCATAAATTCAGCGCCGCTATAAATATACGCACAGAATGTGTTTCTCCAATAGCCGAAATGCAAAGAAATTATTATTTTTGTTTTTGTTGAAACGATGTGCTTAGTATAAAATGATGAAAAATAAAACTAAAGCAAAAACTTGTGACAGTTTCTTCACAGGAGGCACCAAAATGTTGGGGATAAAAAGAAAATACAACCGCACTGTTGAAACGATTGAAGAGTTATATTTGTCGCAATTCAAAATACAGTTATATAGAATGAGAATAAATGAAAAGAAACACATTGACAGGCAGGGCTGCCAACTCAAATGATCAGGTATGATATCAATCTCCAATGGGTTCTACTTCGCCAAGCTTCCCCAAACTAAACAAGTTGCTTGCTTTGCTTTTGCCTATTTAAATATTAACTGTTTCGTCATTTTAAGGTTTGAAGTCATCAAAACTCCTAATTACTTATATTCTCGAATCACTTTAATTTTTGTTTAACCTTTTCTCTGCGGATCTCCCGAAAACCATTATCTTCAAATTTTTAAATAGTTTTTCAATCGGTTAATCAGCACTTGCATACCCTCTAAGGTATCAGCGAGGAGACCCATATCATCCGGAGATAACAGCGCCGGGATTTTGGTTTGCCTATCTCTATTACTCCGTTATAGCATCTGTTATGCCGTTGATACGAGTATATAAATTGAAGAACAATGTGCATAGGATGCATACTTGTTTAAAACCACTGCCATTTGGAATTCTTCAGATAAGTGGAACCCATCGCAAATGTACGCCAAAGTATTTTCAAGCATAATCCTCAAAACATTAATGACTTTTGTTGAGAGTCCGAGAGAGCGTGCTTTGAGGGGTATAGTACCAAAATCTTCTCGGAATTCTACGAAAAAAACATCCAGATCTTGCGCTTCTTTTTATAAATCTTGTACAAAATGCTCTTGTTTTCCAGTAATGATAGAAAATTTCTGCGGCAAAGAATTTAGTTGGGTTTCCTTGTAACTTATATTCTACAGATATGCTATTTTCTTGTTTCCTTTATTCATTTCAATCAAGGAATGGGGAGATTGAGCTTATTTGTTTGTAAGCTTAAGGCGATAGAATTTCTCTTTCCATTTATAATTGAAATCCAACACTGCCTAGAGCTCTCATCTGACCATCTCATCGCCATACTTCAATACTCAAGAGATGCCGCGGCTGTAATGGATAAAACGAAAATATACCACAATTAAACATATCCCTTAAACCGCAAACTGACAAAAAAAATATAATGGCAATCAGCCAGAGCACCCTCGAAAAAACAAAACTAGCCTGACTCCAATCCCAGAAACGAGTTACTCTTTATGGAAAGCTGCAAAAACACAGTATCGTTATCTCCCTTTTAAAAAAAATGATGGTAAACGAAATAGGAAAAACCGGGACAACGCCAAAACTCTAGCACAGGATTTCTGGGACACTTCCTCCAACGATGACGACACCTTCCAGGTACCTAAACAACACACTCATGGAGCCCCTAATATCCCGATAAAAAAAGGTTACAATAGACGAAATACGGAAAACTATCAAGCACAAGGTGGATCATAAAAAGGCGCCAGGTTATGACCTTCTACAGGGAGAATTATAGCAAGCCACCGATCAAAGCCCCTCTGTACTTGAGAAAGGTATTTAATTCAATGATTATAGTGCATTACTTGCTGAAAGTAAATCTTTTCAAAACCAGGAAACGATTTAACGAAACCAGTATCCTTTAGATCAATAAGTTCACTTCCAGTGCTGTCGAAAGTTTTTGAACTTCTTTGACAAACCTTAATTAAATACCTGACCACCAATTAGGATTTCGAAAACTGCACTCTAAACGACTCAAAAAATCCAGAGAGTTACAAATAAAATCTCGAAAGATCTGGACGAAAGGAGAATCTGCGATGGTATATTTCTTGATGTTGCAAAAAAAACTTTACACCGTTTGGCTTCCGGGACTATTGCAAAAGCTAAAAACCTGACCTTTACCTGTTATTCAAATCCTACTTTACTGATCTACATTTTTATGCCAAATATAAGGACTATACTCGGTAAAATAGGGAGCCCCGCAAGGCAGCGTTTTAGGTCGATCGCTCTACAATACCTAGTCCAGCCATAAGTTCTGTTACATTTTAAAAGTGCAATAAAAAAAAGTCTAGTAAATCTTTTACAATGAAATTTATTTCTTACATTAGTACACAATATGTGAGTTTGAAGAAAAAAAGTTTTACTCAAGATGGCCGCCTTCAGCTTTGACGGTTTTTTTTTTTCAAAATTTGAACGTTTATTTAAGAAAAACATGTACAATAGTATTATTCAAAGTATTGCCCATCTGAAGCTATGACTTTTTCCCATCTTTCTGGCAATTTGTGGATCCCATCCCAAAAGAACTGCGCCGGCTTGGCAGACAAGAATGAATCAAGCCAATTTTTGATATTCTGCTGTGATGAGAACCGTATTTCAGTGAGGGCGTTCTGCATCGACCGGAACAAATGGTAGTCAGAACGGGCAAGCTCTGGACTATAAGGCAAGTGGGGTAAGACTTCCCATCCACTGTTTTCCAAATAGTTTTTAACCGGAATAGCAACGTGGGGCCGAGCGTTATCATGATGGAAAATTATTGCCTCGTGTCTGGTCGCATATTCCGGGCGTTTTTCGGCTATTGCTCTCTCCATGGTCCATTGACGGTTTCACCCGGTTTTAGTAGCTCATAATACAGCAGTTGGCTAGTTGGCCGGGTTTCACATATGATTTTTTGCGCTTGAGGTTATCGTAGTGGATCCATTTTCCATCACCAGTAACAATCCGATGCAAAAATGACTTCCTTTTGTGGCGTTCCAGCAGCATTTCAGACAAGCAAAACCGCCTTTCGACGTCTCTCGGCTTGAGTTCATATGGAACGCAATTTCCTTGCTTTTGAATATATCCAGCTGTTTTTAAACGTTTTGAAATGGCTACTTGAGTGACACCCAAAGATTCTGCGAGCTCTTCTTGTATTTGGCAACAATCTTTATAGAGTAATGCTTCTAATTCTTTATCTTCAAACTTTTTTGGCTGCCCAGGACGTTCATCGTCTTCCAAGCCAAAATCACCACTTTTAAATCGTGCAAACCAATTTTGGCACGTTCGCTCAGCTAGCGCATGTTCACCATAAACCTCCACCAAAATACGATGACTTTCGGCAGCAGTTTTCTTCATATTAAAGTAATGAAGAAGAACTCCCCGCACAAACACTTTTTCAGGCACAAAGTTCGACATATTTGAGTGAAAACAAATTATTGTTGTTTAAGCTTCAAATGAATGACATATACTGAAATGGCGTACAGTGACAGTAGCTTTCTAACGCATGTTCCAATGGAATAATACAAGTTACGCCATCTCTTAGCAAACCGCATGAATTAAGTTATAGCCCCAATACGTTGTGGCCATTGTTCTATAGCGGCACGCACTGTCTCGATGGGAATCGACGACGCTGCTGTCCAAATTTCGATGGGGAGTCTTACAGGCCATGCTCTCCAGCTCTGACCACAAACTGTAGTCCAGCGGACTTAAATCTTGACTTCCTGATGGTCAATCCGGAATATTGCATCTATGCCATTCTTGCGTCGTTTTGGCTTTGTATGCCGGAGCAGAGTCTTGTTGGAATGCCCATCTTTCCCCGTGGAAAAGAGTATTTGTTAAACTCTTGACAACACCTTTGAGAACATTCTCCTGGCACACTTTTGTCACTGTTTTCACAACTTTTTTGCAAAAATGCAGTGATGTGACTCCCTGATGCGATACTCCCCCACCAAACCATTATAAAAGCGGGATGGTATCCACGCTGAACCCTCGGAACAATTTGTTTGCTTCTTTAGATGACGTTGCATAAACTTTGTCATTCTGTTTGTCTATGGTAAAACTTCTTCTATGGTAAAAACTTTTTCATCAGTAAATAAAATATTTTCATGTCCATTAACCGCGTGCCACTGTAGCATTGGTTGCTTCTTTCGCGTCTTATTTTTTTCAGGTTGAGAGTTAAGAGATGTCTTTCATATGGAGATCATCTCGAATAAGCCTTGACATGGATCTAGCAGATATATCCAATTCTGTGGACATTATCGAGGATTTCTGCGAATTCGTTCGGGCTAACGTTTTATAGCCCGATAAACAAACATCTTCGATATACCATGTGGTTTGAGAAGTTCGGAAATTTGGTTCGAACTTTTTCCACACTTATGCAAAGCGATTACCGTGGCACGATTTTCTTTGATGCCCCACTGCATATTAACTGATCGAAAGCTTAAACCAAACTAGCTTCAACTCTGTACTTATAAGTACACGTGTTAGGAAAAAAATAGTTAAGGGGATTATTCCTATTGAGAATTATGAGCAAGGGGTACTCGAAATCTTGTAACAGAATTTATGGCTAGACTAGATATATACACCAGCGACATCCCCCTACCAACCCAGACAAGCCTCAATGATTGCTACTTTTGTGAGTTACTAAATTTCCTACAATCGGAAATAAAAAAAAAAATAGCAAAAAAAAGCTCACACCACACACCAACTACGATATCTACACCTATCCTACCGGATCAGGAAATGCTATTTAGACGGCGACTCAAACCAAGAAAACCTCACCATATAAAAGCTAAAAACAAAATGTTAGTGTAAAATTCTAACCAAGATAAAGTTGTAATCCAATTAAAAGAATGGTATTCGTGACACTGGTCACGTGCCTAGTGTATAATTAACCCACTTTATGCACTTAAAAAATGTACCTAGTGTCTCCATAGACAGAGATATATAAAAATTCCTGGGGAAATAATAAAAAAATAAAAAATAAAAATTGTAAGCTTCACAGCCTTTAAGGGTGTCTGCAAAAGATTTCGCTTCATTTAATATCCCCATGTTTGGCTGACTGTAAGCCGTTTTTTTTTTTCGTTCGGAAGGCAAATTTATTTCAAACACATGTTTACCGCCTCTTAGAGGAATTTTATTGAAATTGCCCGATCGCAGTAATCTAAGAAATGTAAGGGAAGAATCACCCTCTCCCATGCATTCCCTGTCAAACCACTGACTCTACTATTATTCTTCATATGTGTGCGTTGTCGGTTGACTTTTTTAGCAATAATTCGGTACTAGATTCGCTTAATATATTATATCTATCTTCGCATATAGATTTTGCCGGAATCCATCCTTCCATGTCAACTTTGGTAGCAGCTTCACGAGGCATGCGTTCGGACTATGTTTTCAATGCTGAGTGTGGAAGTCCAGGGCCCTCACTCTGCTTTGCTACTCCAATATGAAATCGTTCCATTTCGCAAATCGGCTCTATGTAGTTCGAATAGCAGAGTTGAATTTTCGAAAATCGAATAGTTTATGGTCGCCAACTTGGATATTCGTTTGTTGTCGGTAGTCTGTACTGCATATTTGTGAGTGAGAGTGTTATTCAAAATTGTAAGTATTTTTTTTTGAAAAATAGTGTTGCAAAGTTATATTCTTTGTAAATGATAACAAAATACGAAACCAGGACAATTCAAAATTCTCATTGATTAAATGTCGGCAAAACGTTATTAAAAGACCGCAGATGCTAGAAAACAATTCTATATTTCTGGAGAATATCTAGCAAAGGGTTCCCCTGTACAGGTCCTCCGGAACTGTAGGTGGCCCTAGTAAACACTGCGTCCTATCTTCAATCGTCGAAAAGGTAGCGGGGTAGCTTAATCTACTATAAGTGAAGCAATCGATGGAATGAGTGGGACTTTAAGTTTCGGCGTTTATATATCAGTAAATTTCAAACAACTGTTAGCAGATTTGGTAACTTAAGAAAATGAATCAACTTTTCCCAAAAATGCCTTAACTGAAATCCCTCCATACCCAACAAATTCAAACCCCAAAAATCATCTGTATTTACTAGAAAAGCAGGTGAAAAAGTAAATAAAATAAAAAAACGAATCCATACAACATCCCGAAGTAAATACGAGTACATAAAAACCTCAAGAGTATTGGGGAATAGAAGGGAAGAGAATTTAAATTGAAAGAAGAGATCTGAATGAGAAAAAATTCAAACCTAACTCAAAAAACTTTTTGGAACTAAGAAGAAACAATTTGTATTCGAAAAATAAATACTTTGGAAGAAAACAAAGATAGAGTAAAGAAATTGGAATTAAAGATAAGAGATTCTAAGACGAAAACATGAATGTAATGCATTGTCATCACCAAAATTGTTAGGTTAAAAACAAATAATATTACAAAAAAATATGGTCTGTCTTGTTTTAGGTAGCGCTACAGGCCGAGGTAGACCTGGGCCTCAGTCAACAAGCGTCTCCAGCTAGCTCGATCTTTTGCTAGCTGTCTTAAAGCTTCGCATGCCAAGTTCGCAGAGGCCCCCTTCCACTTGTGCGCGCCACCGGTCACGGTCTTCCGCTACTGCGCACCGAACCCTAGCATTGGTATCCATCGGCTCTATATGATCCAGTCATCTCAGTCTTCTGGCTAAGTCGATGTCGCTTACTCGTCGTCAACACAGACGGGACCGAAAATCACTCAATGAATTTTCCTCGTGAGGCAGCCAAGAGCACCCTCATCAATTTATGATAATGTCCATGCCTCTGCGCCATAAAGCAGGACTGGGATTATTAAGGTCTTATATAGTGTAACTTTACTTGTTCGAGAGAGGGCTTTACTAGCCAATTGCCTTTTTAGCCCCAAGAAGCACCGATTGGCAAAAGTTGTTCTTGGCTGCTGTCGTTGTCTGAATTCATGGTAGAGCCTAGGAAGACAAAGTCCATAACTACCTCAAAATTATACCTGTAGACGGTGACGTTTTGTACGAGACGTCGGTGTTAAGTGTCCTTTTTGCTTGACAGCATAAACTCAGTCTTGCCCCCATTGACCGTTAAACCCATTTTCGCCGCTTCCGTCTCAATACTTGCAAAGGCGCCACTGACATCACGCTACCTCTTCCGATTATGTCAATATCATCGGCGTATGCAAGTAATTGGACGGACTTTTGAACGATTGTGCCTCTTGTGTTTGTGCCTTTGAGTTTTCAACTATTCTCAGAACAATGATGTTAAGAAAGCGATGCGCATCCTTGTTTAAATCCTTTTTTGACATCAAAGATATCGGTGAGATCTTTACCGACCTTGATGGAGCAGCGTGCATTCTCCATTGTCTTCCTACACAGACGGACGAATTGGGCAGGGATGCCAAAACTACATAGACATTGCTCTGTATAGCTCGTCTCTATAGATGCTGTCATAAGCGGCCTTAAAACGATGAGTACCTAGTTGGTTTGTATCGATCTGATGCTCATGGGTTTTCTGATTAAGGCGTTCACACAATATGGCAGATAAGATCTTGTATGCGATGATAAGAATACTGGTGCCACTGGTCTTCGATGCTTAATGCTAGTGGCATGGGACCTCTCAAGAGATTAAGGGAGACTCGATCAGAAAAGGATTTGGCGATCTCTTTTAATTGTAGCCGTCTGACGTCGAAATTCTTCACAATATTAGCTTGTTCGGCGTATGTTGTTGGCTTTTCGGATCGATCGCAATGTGGTCAATCTGGTTGACGGTTGTTTGATCAGGAGTTCTCCAAGTCCCCTCGTGAATATCGATATGAGGAAGCCTCGTGCTAGCTACGACAATGTCTCGTCCCACCGCAAAGTCGATTAGCCTGAATCCGTTATTAGAAGTATTGTCGTGCAGGCTATATCCTCCAACTGTGTTACCAAAGATCCACTCTCTTCCTAGATTTGCCTTAAAATCTTAACATCATAGCTAGGGCATTGCTGGAAGGTTCAAGAGCTCATTGAAGCAACTTTGGTGCCGTCATCTTTCCCCTCCGTTGGAGGCGTGCGCGCATATCAGGCTAATGCTGGTAAATTTAGCCTTGTTGGGTATTGCTACAAAGCTCTCGTTCACATGCCGGAAACTCAAGATTTCTTGCCTAAGTCTGCATCCAACAACACATCCACATCCAAATAGAAGCTGATGTTGCCGTCGATAACATTCCCCGTAGTAGATGTCGCAGTTTTCATACTCTTTTTGTCCGGCCTATCCCATCGCACTTCTTGGATGACGGTTGTGGCACTTTGCAGCAGTGTAGGGCCACCGTTAGTGTTTCGGCTGCTTGTGCCTGTTAAGGACTTTACATTCCACAAGCATAGTTCGTTTGCAAGGGTTTTCAACATTAGATCCGTCCATATCCGAGGCTTGTTGTTGCTTCGTAACTCTTGTATTTTTTCCATGGGCGGGCAGTAACCACGGCGGGACAGTCCCCAACCTGGAGTGTCAATTCCGTTTTTTAATATCCCTAGGATAGGAGGTCGGTTAGCCTGAAAGCCAGTAACCCATTCTGGGAAGTGAGTGGTGCCGTCGGTCCATTTAGGGCTTTTTTTCCACAATCGCTTTTCCAAGACCCTAAATTAGCCTCGTAAATCCTTACTGGTCCTCTCGTTTTGTCTGCTGATTAGCATTCGGCTTATAAGTTTAGCAGGTCTAGTTCGGGTGGACATTGATCAGTACCAGTATTTAATAGGGCATATCTACTTTAAACTCCCAAGAAATATTGTATAGAGTGCAACAGGCACTCAAAATTCTTGTTGCCCTTTCAGATGAGCAGTGCACCTCCCTTGCGGCATGAAGATATCTAAATCGTCCTTTTAAGACTCCAAACTCTCTTTCAGTTATGGGTCTTTCTGCAGATAATTTGTCATGAAAGTTGGAATTTACAGAGTTTTCGCCTGCAATGTGAAAGCGCGTAAGAATCCACGGTTCTAAGCTACGAGTATATCCGGAGTCACATAAACCAAAAATTGGTTTTATTTATTGTAAGATGTTGCATATATACCTGCATATAAGCCTAGAAGACCTATCACCGTTTTCAAAGTTTCTTTTTAAAAATTTCCAATCGTCGATCAAATTCAAAAATGAGGATCGCCCACATTTACAGATCTTAAATTGATCGCAGATCTAAGAGTAAATAGAATTTGGTAATTCAAAATTGACATAATATTTTCCGTACCATACCATAGCATTTATACCATGATTTAGTTTTCTGTTATAAAAAAGGTGTTCCATTCTACTTGGTCTATGTGTTTTGATATGCGTCCCGTCTACTACATCAATTACCCCGGGAATACCGAGTTTGTTTTAAAATAGTTTCTTAAACATTTTATTTTCTTCGTTTGTCATTACAAA